>CM062293.1:251609715-252209715 GCA_031216915.1 Pictodentalium vernedei | reverse complement strand
AAACCTATCTGATATTGTGGACTGCGGTTTTAACTGTTTTTACTACAATAAGATTTTTCTTGGTTTTAACATCAAAGGAAAAAAATGGGCAAATGTCAGCTTGTATATTTTTATATGGTTAAATAGGACAATATCTATATTATATGCCGTGTGTGCCGTGGTGTGCACACAGCATTGCTGATATGAAGCAACAAAAAATTATCAACCGCTAAAAGTTGACGAAAATGCAATTTTCTATCATTTTACATGGAATTACACAGGAAATAACAGTGACATTTTAAATCAACGTGGGAAAAAATTGGTCGAATGAAATCGTTCGGTAATATCACTAACTGAGAGCATATATATTGTTCTTAAAGGTTTGATCGATGCGCAAAGCGAATGTAACTTTCATAGGTTTTATATAATTTTGAGAAATATAAAAATTCACCATTCAATTAGTGTTAATTTTTGCCAGCCAATTCTTAGCAATCAGGGGAGATAACCTTTTTCGATGTGAATGACGAAAAAAGTTTACCATGCAAAGATAAGGGGAAATATTAAAATACTCTCAGTAAATCCACACTTCAGTGTCATAAAATGAATAATGAGTTCTTAAAGTTTGTCCGAGGTAACATGGAAAATGACAGAAAACTATATCCTATGATTCAAACGTCAAAAGTAGAGAAGGCAAAATGTACAGAGCTAATTGTACTGCTTCCACGGGCGCTGACTCACATTGACTCTTGAGTACACAGTTGGGGAGAAACTCCTAAATAATTGCTTATCCTTTGTATATCACGGGTGTTATTTGTTGCAGATGTACTAAATACTGGTTATTCGTATTCGAATTAATATGAATTAACAGTCGCTGTGCAGGGGCGTGAACGTGTGACGTGCGTGCTAAATTTCATGCAAAGCTTAAAACGTCCGTCCCATATTCATACACCGATAAAGAAACCGATAACGCCTTTCAATTCTTTCAATTCTTATAATTTCTTGTATCTGATTGTACTAAAACGTACCATGGCGTAGTCGAAGTCTCCGTCATTTATACAATGGAAATATCACAATATGACGTATATTACAATCTTTAAATTAGCCGTAATAAATTTTGTGCGGACGACAGTTTTATAGTTTTCAATATTCGCTGACACATACAGTATATATTAGGGCCCTGCGAATGACATATTTTCGATTCGAATCAAGTCTATTATTAGAAATCGAACCGAACCCCGAAACGAATACAGTGTCCACACTGATAAAATATTCCAGCTACATCATCAAGGCATGCCTTTGTCGAAGGCATACCTTGATGATGTAGTTGGAATATTATTCACTACGTATTTCGGGTCAAAAACAGAAACAGGTGCGAGAAATCTGAACTGGAAAATTCACGTCAGCAACCTTGAGAACATCGTCGATATTGCTTGGGAACCTTAAGTTTGGTTTCAGCAGAGGTAGAGACTGGCGAAGCTGGAATTAGCATGGATGGTGGCATGGGTACAGGTGCTTTATATGTTAACATAGCGGAAATTACGCTCCGAAAGCAAATTTAAAGTTCCCAAGCAGTCTCGGCGACGAGCTCACGATTGCTAGTGGCTAGCCCCGTGCTGTGCTCAGTACAGAATTCAGGCACCCGTTTCTGTTTTTGAACAAAAATCCTTACCGGGTAATATTCCAACTACATCATTAAGACATGCCTTCTACGAAGGCATGTCTTGATGATGCAGTTGGAACATTGTAAAAATCGGGACACCAGGTCGCTTGTATTCGATTTGAGGTTCGATTCAATTTCGATTAATATACTCGATTCGATTCGAATCGAAAATATGTGATTCCCAGAGCCCTAGGATCCAACCGCAGCAATCAAACCAACAGTCTAATTCTGCAAGAAATTTGGCGCCGTTATGGCCTAGAACAGTCTTGCCTTCAAACAGAGTATCGCTTATAATTAGATTGGGAATATTTCTGTTGGTTGGAAAAGCGAACCACAGGTTCGCTTTACTAACGAACTGATATATTCCAGGCAATTGAAGCTAAAACAAATACCATAAACATTTATTTTCTGTGAATCAAAGCTAAAAATGTTGCTCGATCAAGACTTGATTTGACCGACATTTTGATGAGAGTACCAGCAGATATGAAGACAAACAACAACCGTAGTTTTATGGTTAAGCCGCGTATATTTACACACATTATGATAACATCGTGATGTTGTCAAGAAAAATTAAATACTTATGGATTGGAATATATATATAATTGAACAGGGACAATAAAGCATACCTTTATATCTTTGTAAGTGAAGGCATATTACCTTACATGACGATCGCTTGCGCGCAGATGTTCACAAAAAGTAGGTAAACAAACAAGATAGCGCCGAACAAGATAGACCTTGGGTTTGCCCCTGACTATTCAAAATGTTTAGTATGTTGACAGCTGGTGTATGGGATGTGGAAACAGAAGAATGAATAGTTAATTTTAAGTGTATCTGATGTACGTGTGGGGAGAGATGATACTTGAATTTGGTCGACAGTAAAACATCATTGTAGCCCCGATCTATTGCTGTATATCTTACCATTTGTAACCATACATTGGTCTTCATAATTTGGTTCTTTTCGTCCTTCAAAGAGAAAACACAAACAAAATTAATATATTACTGTCGCAAATGCAGTTAATTATACCCCCGCTTCGAAGAAGTGGGGGCTATATAGGAATCGCCCTGTACGTCCGTACGTCCGTACGTCCGTCCGTCCGTCCGTCCGTCTGTCCGTCCGTCCGTACGTCCGTCCGTACGTCTTTCCGGACATGAAATTCTTGTGTGCGCAACTCCTCCTACATTTATCAATCAATTTGGACAAAACTTTTCAGACATCATCACTACTAAGTGAACATGCGCATATTCCAAGATTTTTGATCTGCGATAACTTTAACCAGGTTTTCTCCCTTTGACTTAGATTTATTGTGTCTTTCCATCCGAACAAATTCTTGTGTGCGCAACTCCTTCTACATTAATGAACCGATTTTGATGAAACCTTTCAAACATCATCTCTACTAAGTGAACATGTGCATATTCCAAACTTTTTAATCTGCGACAATTTTAACCAGGTTATCTCTCTTGAACTTTGATTTAATATGGGTTTCTACATGAAATTCTTGTGTGCGCAACTCCTCCTACATTTATCTATCAATTCTATCTATCAATTTGGACAAAACTTTTCAGACATCATCACTACTAAGTGAACATGCGCATATTCCAAGAGTTTTGATCTGTGACAATTTTAACCAGGTTATCTCCCTTTGACTTAGATTTATTATGTCTTTCCGTTCGAACAAATTCTTGTGTGCGCAACTCCTCCTACATTAATGAACCGATTTTGATGAAACCTTTCAAACATCATCTCTACTAAGTGAACATGTGCATATTCCAAACTTTTTGATCTGCGACAATTTTAACCAGGTTATCTCTCTTGAACTTTGATTTAATATGGGTTTCGGCATGAAATTCTTGTGTGCGCAACTCCTCCTACATTTATCAATCAATTTGGACGAAAGTTTACAGACATCATCACTACTAAGTGAACATGCGCATATTCCAAAATTTTTGAGCTGTGGCAATTTTAACTAGGTTATCTCCCTTTAACTTAGATTTATTATGGGTTTCTACATGAAATTCTTGTGCGTGCAACTCCTCCTACATTTATCAATCAATTTGGACAAAACTTTTCAGACATCATCACTACTAAGTGAACATGCGCATATTCCAAGATTTTTGATCTGCAACAATTTTAACCAGGTTATCTCCCTTTGACTTAGATTTATTATGTCTTTCCGTTAGAACAAATTCTTGTGTGCGCAACTCCTCCTACATTAATGAACCGATTTTGATGAAACCTTTCAAACATCATCTCTACTAAGTGAACATGTGCTTGTTCCAAACTTTTTGATCTGCGACAATTTTAACCAGGTTATCTCTCTTGAACTTTGATTTAATATGGGTTTCTGCATGAAATTCTTGTGTGCGCAACTCCTCCTACATTTATCAATCAATTTGGACAAAAGTTTACAGACATAATCACTACTAAGTAAACATGCGCATATTCCAAAATTTTTGAGCTGTGGCAATTTTAACTAGGTTATCTTCCTTTAACTTAGATTTATTATGGGTTTCTACATGAAATTCTTGTGCGTGCAACTCCTCCTACATTTATCAATCAATTTTGACGAAACCTTTCAAACATTATCACAACTAAGTGAACATACGCATATTCCCAAATTTTTGATCTGCGACAATTTTAACCAGGTTATCTCCCTTTAACTTGGATTTATTATGGGTTTTCAAATGGGATTCTTGTGTGTGCAACTCCTCCTACATTAATGAACCGATTTTGAATACATGTTGCACATTGTAAATGTGTTTTTCCAAATGTAAACCATATATGTGTGGGCTCTTTAAGTATTCAGTGCTGTTCTGTGGAAGGCCACATGCAAATACAAATTTCAACAACAAAAAATGATCTTTATGTATACATTTCCTTATGGCCTTCGCCTACATGATCAGAAGTGCATTCCTCTAAAAACCCAAAGCGGGGGTATTAATCACCTTCAGTGATAGTTCTAGTTCTTAAAGCAGCTAAAATCGATAATAATGCTCCCCAGTTTCCAACGCTTTGTAATTCTTGGATAGACCTTTTATTACACGCCTGTTCTATGTAATCTCCATCTACAGCAACACTAAACTATGCGGAAACTGAAAATCTGTTCCGCATATATGTGCGGAGCGGAAGTCGTTGACGGACTATTTGCAAACGAAAGCGAAATTACACTGGAATTTTCTGCAAATCGTGCAATGCAATTACAATTTGAATCGCTAGCGATAGCTGAAAATCGGCCCCTGAGTTTCAATGTGTTCTTTGTGCCAATAGGCACATAGAACACATTGGAACTCAGAGAACGAAATAGTAACACGGGTTCCCCTCACAAACTTGGTTGGCGATAAAATGTGTTCTTTCTGTTGCTAGTAGTAAAATGGATTGCTGAGTGTCCTTATAATAATTGTTTTATAGACGTGAAGGGGGCGTTGATGTTATGGTAACCGGTTCTCGTCAGAACACCGAACTTAAGCAACGTCGAGCCCTGTTAGTCATTGGGTGGGTGACCGCCTGAGCGATCGATTCGGTCGCCCGCGTTGTGTCCTTGCGGAAGGCACTTCACCCCGATTGTCCACATGGGGACACGATGACGCCGTGCACTAGGGGGGTACTGAACGTCGATGCTGCGTATGTCTTCCGCCAATCTAACCCTGCCTGTGCAGCGGTGCGGACTTACGATGTTGGGGAGCTGGCAGCTGCTCGTCGTTGCTCGGTGGTTCTCTCCGGGTGCTCCGGCTTCCTCCACTGTCAACGACACGATGTGACCTTGGCTGTTAATGTGTCGTGAAACCCTAATAAATAAATAAATAAATAAATAAATAAATAAATAAATAAATAAGTAGACGTGAAGACATGTAATAAACACAGAACGACACACGCGTGTGAATGGGTTAATCGATATGGCACTTGTGCCATCGCAGAAGGATATAAAACTCGATGTCTGTGGCCTCTCGTTTCAACCTTCCGAGCTGGCACTCGTGCCATATCGATTAACCCAATCACACTGGCGTGTCGTTCTGTGTATTAACTTTTTTGGCACCTCCTTTGGTACTATTTCCATTTGAAGAGAGCATATATTTAGAAGGACAATACCTCGTACATTCAGTCGAAAAAGTAGCACATTCAGAATGGAAGCTCCATGGAAATGAAACATTAGACACATGGGGTTTTCTCCTGTTCGGTCCGATGGGAAAATGTTGAAACAAATGGATATTCGTGCTAGGGAAAGAGTTTAAATAAAGTTTAAACTTGCGCATGGATGAAGAACCTGTCTCAACGTGTCCACCCTAAATAAAAATCTGGTGCCACAACTGTTCACTTTTGTAAATGATGATTTAAAAGCGTTATTTTGGTTTCGTAATCTTGACCATCTTCGTTCATGAATTATGACACATTTGGCAGTTGATTTATGGCGACTACAGTTACTACATAACTCAACAAGAAAATATCAACATAGCTGATGGATGATCCTCAAATATGAGCCCAAAGGTAAGGCATGACGGGGATAGTTTGCCATACAATGCCATTCAGTGAAGACAACCCAGGTTGGTAGAATATAACGCGTATGACGTAGTGTCTTGATGTGTATCCTGAGAGAATAGACTGGAAGAAACCTGCATCATGCCAAAGTGAGTATATCAGATGAAAGATGAAAGAGATAAATTCAAGCAAATGCAGTTGTCAGAATTTCAGTGAAAATAGTTTGTGTACATTTCTGTAAATACTTATTTTGTTTTGGTGTATGTCATGAGAAGTGAACAATCTGGGAACTTGAAGTTATAACTTTGGGTAAAAGTTATGGCACACCCGATTCAAGTGCAAGCGCAGTGTAAAGTATGACACACTTCACTCGCGAAAACCATTTAGTGAAGAATGTCCATTGAATCAATTTTTCTGGAGCAGACAAAGTTAAAATTCACAAATGTTCTCTGACCTTGATCTTAGAGGTATGATCGTGGGTTGCGGATATGACACACCCTTGATTCATATCAATCATTGTGTGAAGTATGAATACGATCAGTCAACTGATAATTTTTATGGACCAGAAGTCAGAATGGAGGAATAATAATAATAATAATAATAATAATAATAATACAGTTTAGAGCCATGAATCCACATGATCGCGCTCTCAGGCTTCACACACACACACACACACACACACACACGCGCAGTCTTGTTTTCCCTACATTCCGAGGTACCCCATTGTTTGTCCTTTGTGTGGACTAACGGTTTCAACCTCGTTTTGCCGGTACAGTTCTGGGAAAACAACCGAGGTAAAGGGTTTCTTTTGTCTTTTGTACCTCGGTAAGGCGAAACACGCAAACTCTTTTGTCTAGTTACCTCGTCAAGTTGGTAAGGCAAACCCACACACACACACACACACACACACACACACACACACACACACACACACACACACACACACAAATAATGACGGTAACTCTTCAATGCTTTACAAGAGTGCGAGTAAAAGGTAAGTTTGAACAAGATCGGTCCTTTGATCACCTTTTTATAGTCTGGACAAAGTTAGAATTGTGAAAGAAACAAACAAAAGTGCGGTCTCTGACCATGATCGTGCAGCTGTGACGTCGCATCCATGCAGTTACACTCTCTTGAGTAATTAACAATCATCATGTAAAATATGAACAAGCTCGGGCCACTGACCGGACAATGTTACAGTAACAAACAAACAAACCAACAAACGGACCTTGACCTGGACCTTTGAGCTATGACTTTGCATCAAGGTCAGAAAACACCATTGGGTCATAGGCAATTATTGTGTAAAGTATGACGAAAATTAATCCATTGAATCATTTTCTATAAAATGGACAAAATTAGAATGGGGAAACAAACAAATGAATGGTCCGTGCCCTTTGATTAAGATCATGACATGCTCTTGGGTCTAAAGCAACCAATGTGATAATTATGAACAAGATCGGTCCTTTGATCACCTTTCTATAGTCTGGACAAAGTTAGAATTGAGAAAGAAACAAACAAATGCTGTGTGACCTTGACCTTGAAACTATGACCTTATGTCAAGAACACGACTCACCCATGGGTCATAAGCAATCTTTGCGTAAATTTTGAACACGATCAGATTTCCCGGTAGCATAAAAACGCTATACTTGAATAGTGCCTAACTATAAACTGACAGCTGAGAATAAAATTCTGTATGTAAATAAATGCTATTCAATTGCGTATTTTCTTCGGAAGAGTTTGTTCTCTAATAGTTTTGCCTGTAGCCCAAGAACATTAGGTTTCACTAGGGAAAAAAATCGGAGAAAGCTGATTTTTTCAGGGAATGTCGAGTACATGTCACTGAACGATTAGACAAAGTCCCCTAAAATCCCAGTTGAGCTTTTTTTTTTACAGCCTTTTTTCGAAAACGCGTTTGAAAAAAATAAAAAAAAATCGCACGAACTTTGTAACCTCGAATTGATCCAACTGTATTTTTTGTTTACGCGTATTTCGAGCTACATAATGTCTAATATACATTTACCTAGAGGAAAATGTGCATTCTGTGACAATTTCTGCGAAAAATTATTGAAAATTCACAAAAAAGTATCGGATTTACGCAAAAAATGACGATTTTCCTAACGGATTTGCCCAAAGGGTCGTAGTACAGAACGGGATGTTAGTTGGACAGACGATAAAAAATCCACCACCATTTGAAGACTTTTATCATTGCTTACAAAATAGACATTATGGAAGACCCCCTCTGCTTCTGGCCGAGTTCCCCTTTTGGCATAAAATTCGTCAGCATGAGAACTCAACTATTTTCGGGCTTGGGACCGAACAGACACGTCTGTGTCTGGCAGCATTAGATCAATAAATAATATTTACAGAATGTACAAAAATCAATAAATAATATTTACAGAATGTACATATCAATCAACATGGATTAAGTTACATTGACTATTATCAACGCTATATACAGAAATGACATGACCTATATACATATTATTCATCGAACTCAGAAATTTCCGACAGGACAGTGTTTCTGTGGTTGTTACAAGAATCCGAACTGCAATTACACAAACCTGAGCAAGAGAGTCCTGCCTTCTTACACCCACACCTTTTTGTACAAGCACTCTTGCAACCACAACTGATCAGATTCAGTAGGTTATCGGGGGCACATGGCTTTGTGGCTGCAGTCGGTACAAGAAGTCCATTGTCTAGCGACCACCCCCAATCCGTCGGAGGAAGCGAAGTGCCCAGCCATTGTTGAACCTGGAGATAACATCTTAGACATGTTGTTGTGCAGCATCGCTGCTTGGTGGGAGTGAGGCTAGGTCGATGGGTTTATTCAGTTTAGATTTTGCTACATAACGCTTGTAAGTGACATATCTATATTGGTCGAGAGAGGAAACAGTTTTACTCCCGTATAAGATCAGGAGAAGTTGTTCCCCGGCAGCGGCTACTGCACTTGGTGTACTGTCATCCGCCAAAATTGTGTTGACATACTGTTGTGAGTCGCTAGTAACATCGGAGACAATTGTACTGAATACTTTCTTCTTAACAACTCGAAAGAGTGCAGAAGTAGTGTTACAACTACTTATAGAATGTGCTACAAGGAGGTTGCTTCTATGGTCACCCATTTTGGTTGCTATTTCACTAACTGAAACTAGTAAGTTTGGGGTAATGGAATACATCGTGTGAATATTACATCCCGGTTGAACTCGAGAGGTAAGAATGACTAACAAGTCTGTGTCTGTTCCCACAACGACAACATTGTTGTCATCTTGAGCGATGTCAAGTGCAGTTTCGGCTATCAGTACATCAGCATCAGTCTCGGCCTGCTTGGACTGAATATTGATAGCAGATATCTCCTGCATTAGAAGATCGATCAGTTGGGTTTTGTTCTTGGCATTTGCAAGGAAATCGGATTGGGATGTGGTGGCTGGTAACTCGGGTGAGATATTGATATCAATGGAATACCTGTCTTTAGAACTACGGGCTTGTTCCATGCCCTTTGTCGACATTGTACGAGCATAACCATCAAAAACAACCACGACGTTCGCCCCAAAATGTCTCACTAGATAATTGGAATATGATGTATATGATGTACATATGTCCTTATATGACGACTGTTTAGGCCATACAACTGCCCTCAATAAAAATCCACCATCTACAACAAACAGAGAATGTTCTGGGATTTTAGTTTGCTCGGAACCGTATGTTTTGAGGATCTTACCGAGCGTGCTTTTCTGTGTCTTCCTCATTCCAGCAGAATCAAACAATGCTGGTGGTTTTGGGGCGAGTTCATATTTGAGATACTCTTCCATCTCTGCTTGTGACTGAATAACACATGTGATGCGGTTGAACAGAATTGTGGGGTCAATCACTACCTTACTTCCACGGACTTTGATGCTATTTGCCATCGATGCGAAAGACTTCACAGTGTCAACACGTCGTAGTTTGATGCTGTTGAACGTTTTGCTTACAACATTCGATACGCAACATTCACCAATTTTGCGAACTTGATCACAATTCACAGTTTCGTCGGCCACAAGCCCGGTCGCGATAGAGACTAATTGTAGTGGATCTCTATTCTGAAAGGGGGAATGCACTCTGAGCCAGTTCAATAATTTGGTGATATCATTGGCATCAGTCAATTGTGAACTTTGACGGAGATCCCGATGTTGTTCGCCATGACCAGTGTGAACATGAACAAAATTTTCGAGAGCATTACATATCGGAAGGCAAAGAGGTAGTCAATGTACCCATTTCGCAACAGTGCTATCGGTTATTCCCCTGCCATGTGTGAGACCACCAGGGTGCTTGAACATTCTCATTAAACACTGCTCTATGGTCTGATCAGAATATATCCCGTCCCAGAATTTATCTGAGCGCCTTATGGTAAAGTAACCTTTCTCAGTGAACAACTTCAAATCATCCTGTTGCATTATTTCTGTTAGCTCATTCATCTGCTGCAAATAGAGATGAGAACTTTTTGCGTATGCAAAATGACCACCTGCGTGAAATACTGGAATCATATTGCGAACACAATATGTGTGGAGTTCCCAGTCGCCTGTGCGCTCTGCTCTCAAGAACAACTGGAGAAGACCTATTTGCTCGTAGTATTGTACCCAAAGCTTTCCTGTGCGTCCTACGGACGTATTCTGGAGCAGTTCGTGTAATTTTGACAGTAGATGGTTGACACTTTCTTGATTGACAGCGTCAGCTGTTGTACAGTCACCTCTGGCAAGTCCACAGAATATTTTATTGACTTCTGTGCAGTCTATGTTATCTAGTGTTCGGCTTTCTTCAAACACAAGTTTTGTAATGGCAATTTGTGTTAGCAAATGGGCACGAACTGCTCTTGAATATGCCTGACCACTGATCAAATGATGGATTGACCCACCAGCATAAACAGTCCCCCAAAGTTCATCCAAGCCGCTACCAGCCATGATCGAACCAATTGCCCCTAAATATGACATAATCATATGGAAGCCGCCGAGTCTAACGAAAACTTTTGTCAACTTATCTGACGAAGACACAATCTCCACTGCTTTGATATAAAGTGGTTTGTCAAACGTCACTGGACAAACGTATAATACGGTATTTGAATGAGAAAAGTCGATGCCGTTTGAATTTGAGTTTAGGGGGTATGGTTAATATTTCACACGTTTCACCAGTTCATTATGGAATAAATGACTATTGTTATATATCATTATAAAGCCACTGCTTTTCTGCAATTTTTGATATATAATTTAACCCCCAAAGTAGTCGTAGATTTGATTTAATGGACGTTGTGTACCATTGTGTGTATGAAAACAATAAATTTTTTTTCGTAATTTTGTACATTTTCGTGAATATTTCACCATTGAGTGTGAGGATTGGTACAAAGTTGGCATTTTCTGTTGGGGATATGTATTCTCAATATAATTCAGCACGATATTTATGATTCTCACCCTACTAAGGCGAATAAGAATGAGAAATATGGAGCTGGGTCGAATTTTTTTTTAAATTTTTTTTTTCATCAAAAAAAACGCTATAACTAAAAAAGCTCAACTCGGATTCGCGGGGACTTTTCACACTTTATCCGCAATGTGTGTCCCGGAAACATATAAAAAAATCAGCTTTCTCCGATTGTTTTCCTTACTTTCTCATTTTTATGTCTAATGTGCCTGGACTACTGGTAACTTGACTGGACATCACTAAACGAGGACAGGATTTTTACACCTCATGGTCTTTCTGAATAACAATAATCTTATTGTTGCGGAAATACAGGGGAATGAATGCACTGGAATAAAGTCCTATGACTGGGCTTTATCGAAAGTGATTATTCATCTGTGCAAAGGGAAATAACTGTCACTGAACTGTCTTCACGTGAGCTCTCAATCTCTCAGACCACCGATCTAATTCTGCACGGAATTCAACACTATTACAAAAAATGGAAAAAGTAATGAAAATTAATTGGCGATTTTTGTGAATAGCGCTGGCCGGTTTTGGCCGTTACGCTTTTAAAGGGTTATGGTAATGTGGTGTTCATTCACTCACAGAAATATATAGATATTACTTCAAGCTCCAGTTATAGATATTCCATAGGTTCGCTTTTGCGACCAGCTGAAATATTCCAGACTAGTGAATGTAAACGTAGGCGGTGGATTATTTAAGAACTAGACTGGACCAGGCCATAGCAACGTCGAATTCCTTACATAATTAGACTGATGGCCTGAAAGCTTGGCACTGTCCCTCGACAAATAGCAACACATAGTCATCTCTGGGTTCTCGTGTCCTAGTTGTCAAGGCCTGAGAGATTTTCCACTGAATAGAATTTTATGTTTCTTACTCATTAATCAATATCCTAGAATTTAAGACCTGGATTACTACAAAGACTGAGTAACAATGTGCCCTATATCCATTTTTGCTAAAATTGTGTTGAGGATTGCACTCGGTAATATGATCTTCCTCTACCCTTTTAGGTGAATTTTAGTTGCAAATAATGAATAAAACGTATGATATACTAATAAGTGTATGTTTTATCTCCCCAATCCGTCAACAATTCTAGAATAAGAAACTTGTTTGTCTTGTGTGACTAATTGGAACAGTAACTGTTGTTTGGGGGGCATACGATATTCAGCAGTATAAATTTGTCCTAGAAGTCTTGAAGTCATTAACCTATTAAAAGTAGACAATTTTTATTTGATACATGAAAGTGTTTAACATTTCTAAAACATCGATTTTTAAACTGTGTATTTGCAATATAAGAAATTAAAAAATAAGAAGATAAAGGAAACGTATTAAATACTGTGATGGATGAATGATGCTGTGCTGTGATGGAGACTGGAGATTACAGAACATAACCTAGTCTCCATCATATTAGATAATACAGTTAGTTAATATTTCCTCTCTCACAATAAGTATGCATTAAGTCCGTTGTTACCCGAATACCCGCGATACACAATCTGTATCTTTCAACAGCATAATACAAGCACATACTTGGTTACGATTTCTTTTCATTCTTATTTATAGGCTATTACAAGCTTTCCAAGCAAGTTTCTATATATACGGGAAGAGAGAGAGAAGAACATCCTTCTCAGAAGTATAATCATTAAATTATGGAATCACGTTGTCTTTATGCTTTTATATCTGAATAACTGGAAGCATTCAAGCTGGAACAACACGCCTTTATACTGTTGTAGCGCACAGTCTTTTCGAAATGTTGAACGTGAACGCCCTCCACGAGACAAGCATTTTTATGAGTTTGCAAATGAAATCTGAAATTAAATTGCTAGTTAACCCTTTCCTCAACGCACACGGTATCACAATTTAGTATTTTAATTAATTTTTATAAAACATTTTCCTAAAACTTTGAACAAAATCATACGATGTGACCCCTTCATTAGAACGAGCTCGTCGAGCTCATTCCACTGAAGGGTCATATGATATGATTTTGTGGAGCTCGTTCCACTGAGTGGTCATACGATATGGTTTTGCTGAATATTTTGGAAAATTAATATTTTTCAGCTGCTCAGTTTGTACCTTACGTGGTGGGATGCGGCCGATCCATTCGGTAAAGTACAAATAACACTTTTATTCTCTAGCGATAGCTAAAAATCATCCCCTGGGTTCCAGTGTGTTCTATGTGCCAGTAGGCACATAGAACACATTGGAACTCAGAGGGCGAAATAGCAACACGGGTTCCACTCGCATATTTAGTTGGCGATAAAATGTGTTCTTTTGTTGATAGTTGTCAAATGTATTGCTCAGTGTCATTCTAATAATTGTTTTTATAGTTGTGAAGGCGTGTGTAATAAACACAGAACGACACAAGCGTGTAAATGGGTGAATCGATATGGCACCCGTGCCATCGCGGAAGGATAAAACTCGAGGCCATTCGGCCGCTCGTTCTATCCTTCCACGCTGGCACTCGTGTCATATCGATTAACCCATTCACACGCGCGTGTCGTTCTGTATATTGAACGCTTTCGGGAAATTCGGACTTAATTTCAGGATCGTTATTTGAAGGAACAAATAGTAGTTTAATATCTTCCGTCCCTCATCCACACAATTTGATCGATACGTAAAATCCGAGTTCACAACATTCCCGAATCCGATTTGTTGTTCGTGTGTGAAACATATTTTTGTTCCGCGATACGCTTCACAACAACTAGCTATCCGTAATCGTAACCGTTAATGGTAATTTTGTCAAAATTCTCTATTAACGAGCAAGTTACTTCCGCAGCCAATAGCGGGCGTTGGTCATATTTTAGCGATAGACAGCAATAGGGCCGACTATCGATAGTATATGAACAACATTCTCCATCTGAGGGAGCGATGGATGTAATGTATGCTAGCTATCAATGGCTATTTTCGCTGTGGTATACAGGGGTTTAACGAAGGAAGGTTAAATGATGCCCCCCCCCCCCCCCCCCCCCCCAATAACTTATGTTCCAATAAGAGTAAAATCCTCGCCCTCTGATTGGGTGAGAGCAGGAGTAGTTTCTTTTATGTTTACGGCTCCAGTAGCAAATGTTACTCGTCTGACGTCACAACGCGAAATATTTGAAATGACATCGCGCGTTGCATAATTGCTTCATCAACTGAGTGACTAGCAAGTCGCTTCATTTTTCTGGATTTTTCACACGTGCAGCAGATGGTGTTCCGGATAAAGTGTTGTTTCAATTACAAACCGATTTACGATTTGAACTGAGATGGAATGAGTTATCTGGTTTATTGATTATTTATCTTGTGCCGTCGTGGGGTACACGAGAGGTTTATTTACTAAACCCGTGATCGTGAACAAGGCAGCTTTTAACGCTCACAAGTTTACAAAATAAGCCTCTCGCGCTTCACGATGTAGGTTTTGGGCTATGGATAGTGTCTTATTGGAACATATACGTTATTGTGATGAGTTGACGGTAACATGGACTAGGGTTTGCGGCTCGGAGCTTATGTTCAACCGAGACGCGACAATGTTACCGTCAATTCCGCACAACAGTTTATTCTGTTGAAATATTTTTGTCTGAATTGGAGTCTCAATTCAGCTCCTACTAGGAATCATGATGTGCTGTCTTAGAAAACTAAATCTAATACTTTGACTTATTTGACGCGCACAGTCAGTCATACAAACGGAAGGCTGTAGTACCCCGTTTAGGCAGTTCAGAGCACATGCCCAATTTGGAGTATGGTACATGTACGAGTTAACTAAATGAGAAGTAGAGTCACGACCCTCACATGTGTATTTTATTATTCACAAATAAAGTTGACGAAATCATGCCTTGCAGGGGCGCCGGAAGCACTTCGGGGCAGGGAGAGGGTCAGACCCCGGGGAAAGGGCATTCACTAACACTAGCAGCCCCGCCATGACTTGCCGAAGCATGCATGTCTCGAAGGACCGAGATGGGGGCGTTTGAGAGGAGAACACCTCCGCTCAAACTCCCCCAACTCCCCCATTGAATTTTGAAAGGTCCCGGAACGGACTTGGGGTGTATTGTATTGTAGCTTTACTTCGAGATTAAATCATTGAAAAAATGAATGATGAAGCTGGGAAGGGCATAGTCTGCCCCCCGCCCCTCCCTTGCTCCCATGATCCGAAGGCAGGAAGGGCAGCCTCCCCTGTGTGCTTCCGGCGTCCCTGATACCTTCATGATGCAGTTGATATGTTTCTTCATTCGGGATTAGAGCCATTACAGTCGGAACAAATCGACTCATCTTCGCGGTGACCCTGGCTGAATAGACGAGTTGGCCAACTCAAAATAATTTGAACATACAGCGGGGAGTACAGATGCGTTTTCTGTGACTGTAGGGGTTTTGATAGCATCTCATTCAAGTCACAACGCCGCTAAAAGGGATGAAGTTATAATCTGATTCAATTGGGGGGAAAAGTTGTGTACCGGTATCGTAATCCGAAGTTTTGGCTTTAAAAATTATTGTACTGGTTTCCAATGAGATCAGTGAACGACCCCAAAATAATTCAATAGTATGACAAAGATAGCAACAACGGGCATCCGGAAAACATTTCGAATTGCATTCCATCACCTTTGTGATATAATTAAAAAAAACAGCAGAAAGTTAAAAGCGAGCTGCATCTCTGTATGATAAATACATTGGATACAGAGGTCAATGGATTAATGAAAACGAACTGCTCTCATTTAGTTACTTACAACATTAATCAGCTGACTCAACGCTAAACTGAATTCTATGTTTATTGTGTCGTTCACTTCTTGTACCGGTCGAATCAAGGCATTGTAACCTCTTTCCTTGAATAGTCGGTACACGAGGTCATTTTCTTTTTCGCTTCCGTACCCTGTAAAAGAAAAAAAAACAAGTAATGATAATTGAAAAGTCTCTCTCTGTTCTTATAAAGAGAAATCCGCGTGTCATTTGACCAGGGACGTGGCGACATGGGGGTGTTGGGGTGTCACCCCATTCCTGGGAAAAATGTCCTATAGTTTGAAATTCGGAGGGCAAGTCATGAGTAGTTGGAAACTCCACCCATCTGCATTTTAGAGCTTCTTTGGTCATGCTGATGCCTCCTTTACTTCCCAAAATCCCAACTCGGTTTCAAATCGGCAAAAATTCTCACTGTTACTATTTACAACTACAGTGTGCGCAATATAGAGCTTCATTAGTATGCATGATGTCAAACGGTACGAGATTTCTATAGTACGTTACTTATTCTAATAAAAAAAATCCTTGAAATGCACTTCAGGAAAATCACATCAAGTAAAATCGTTATCCTGAGTTAATTCCATCATTCACAGTTACAAAATCATAAAACATCGAAAATTGATCATTCCTGCATAAGATTTGATTTAATGTCAGGAGAGTGTGAATTGCTCATAGTTCTCAGATTGAGCATTTGTTTCGCACATATTCAATTCCCAGAAGAATATCAAATAATAATAACCTGATAATTCTATCATAAATGTGTTGGCATTTCAATTACTAGAATCAATTTTATGCCCCCTTTCATGGCTTCATTATCAAAATTTTTCTCGGTAGTGAATTTCCAACTAGGAGGAGGGACCGGGAGGGGGGTTCCCGTCCCGCCCCTCCTCCTAGTTGGAAATTAACTACCCTACACCCCCGAATCGGAAACCTCTTGCCAAGTCGATGCATTTGATGCACAATTAAAACATATCTTAGGAGGAATATGTTTTCTGGGCCAACATGTAGGTTGTCTGGGGCTTTGTGACATTACTGACATGAAGCACTGAGCAGAAACTAGTGGGGCTATTTATAATAATTTTTTTTTATTATTTCGGTCACGCCGTTGTCTTCAGACCAGGTAGTTTATATAAGTACCGGCATCAGACAGACCGACAGAAACTGTGTTTCTATTTTTAGTATATTTATGAAGATACGGTCATCAGCGAGGACTTCATGCTTATTCTTTACCTATTTACCTATACCCATTATCCCTATTCCATCCACATCTGCACTTCCGTTTAGGTGCAAGTGGGGAAAAAAGGCTGCCACCGTGCGTTGCTTGATCCCTTTAGCGCGGCTACATCTATCCATTAATCCTCTCCACAAACAAGCACTTCACTTAAACGGCAACATAACAGATGACTGTTAACATGCCCATCCCTTATTTGTCTGGTCAGTGTGTATTTATCTAATTTACATACATACAGTACGTGGAGAGTGGATTGTAACTAAATCACCCGCGGAGTGGAGTTATCACCCAAGCTATAACTTTCAAATTTGTACATGTCAATAAACACAAGCAATGTTTCAGCCAATGGACCTCCGGGTTTTACCCGAAGGTCCATTGGCTGAAACTTTGCTGGTGCTGGTTGTGTTTTGCAACAAATTTGCAATTATTGCTCGGGTGGAATCTCCACTCTGTGGGTGATTTAGTGATAATACACTCTCCACGTACTGTATACTGCAGAAAAGAAATAATATTTTGTTGTTGAGCATATTTTCTTCTCTTCTAAAAAACAACTGATAATTGCCTCACTTAGAAGAGCTATCCCAGCTCGCATTTAGGGGATCATAATCATCGATTAAAAAAGTGAAAATTCATGTCATGTTTTGTGTAACGTGTGGGAAGATCGGGCCTATTCCCCAAGGAGACGCTTACTCACCAAGCTGTACAGAAAAGCAAGATAACGGAATGACTCCAACTAAAATCCACAAGATATCGATAGAGTGAATCATAATAAACAGATATAAACATCCAGTGAAATAAAAAGTACTGCACTCGAAATAATCACAAAATGGACATGCGTTTATTTGTATAGGTATTTCCAACTGAACTTAATTTCGGATTACAATCATGATAAACTAAGTGTACGCTCAAAGACGCCAGTGTTTAACACGTTTTAACATGACTACACAAGTGTGTTACAAAGGGGATTTTACTAAAAGTGAAACCCATTTGTTAAGATCATATTATGTATATCATTTTTTCAGGGAATATCAAGATTTCGGAGCATTATTGCTACATAACAAATGTGTAAAACCAGCATTATCTTCGTAGTTAAATAACAAATGCGTATAACATTTCTTTTACGAATAAAATACACTGAACTTCAGAGAGCTAACATTTGGTGTGAACAATTACTACGCGTCCATCCCAGACGGCACTCGAACTGATCATTCTAGGAAGCTGTTGCATGCTGTCCAACAACACTTCAATTGTAAAATCCATTACATATTTTAAGATTAAAAAAAAAACAACAAATGCTATCCCCTATTTTTCTCTGACAACTGTATTTTTATATCTGTTGTATCCGCTCTGAGAAGTTGTTGTGAATGGTCAGATAATACAAGGAGATATTTGCGGCGCAGAAGGTATTACCGAGGCATTATGCTTGGAAAAGTTTTTGAATATAAGTCGAAGGGATTATACTGCTCTGTTACTTTCGAAGTAAGTTTATCGCTATCAAAAGAAATAGCATCCACTATGCTGAGGAAGTGTGTGGGTGTAGTAAATGTGTACTGATATTATACCGTGGCTGATCTTTTGACAGTGAATCATATTCTAGCACACAAACCCTTAAACTAATACCATCATCTGATTGCCGAATGCAATTTTTAACTCTCTACCACACGTTGATGTCGACAGACAGACGGATGGACAGACATACAGACAGACAGACAGACAGACAGACAGACAGATATGCTAGCATTTACGTATTAGAAGATTTTGACTATCTGCATGAAATCGCCACAGCAGGTATGTACAAAAACATAAAAACCTTGACGATTGATGTTACATGTAACTCTAGCTACACTGATGTCGAAATTTCTAGCTGCAGCTCATTTTTTCCATAATGCAACCAGAAATTTACCAAATTCAGTCTTGTTTGGCAGAGCTAATGGAGCCCGGCCAAACAGAATTGAATTGATTACATTTCTAGTTGCATTATGCGGAAAATTTGCAGCTTGTAATTTCAGTATTTTGACAATATTGTGTGGAAGGTTTACCCTTTACCTAACGAATCGGCTGCATTTGCCTGCGTAATTTATAACCGAGCACTTAAAACAAATTCAAGAAGTTCATGGAAAACGATATCATGTGACCTCTCCGTGGAACGAGCTCGTTCCAATGAGGGGTCACATGACATCGTTTTGTTGAAATATTTTGAAGAGTTTATCAAAAAAAAAAAATTAAAAATTAAAATAACACAATGCCATGGCGGGGGTTCGAACCAACACCGAGAGAGTTTTCTTCAGCACAAACCGCCTAGCGAAACTATACTGAACCACGCACAACACTCGGCTACCGACAGACAGAATGGTGTGCTTGGTTCACTATAGTTTCGCTTGGCGGTTGGTGCCGAGAGAGTTTCCTTCGACACCAACCGCCTTGCGAAATTATACTGAACGACACACTGACAGACGCACTGACAGGCCGATTGGTATGCGTGGTTCAGTACAGTTTCGCTAGGCGGTTGGTGGAGAAGGAAACTCTCTCAGCGTGGGTTCGACACCCGTCATGCCCATTTTTAATACAGCAAGCGTCGTTTCTTAATTCTATGGCACACGGGGAATTTGAAAAAAGAGACATTCTCGCTGATTTCCATAAGGTGCATTGTGTAGAATTAAGTGATGCAATTTTAACCCTTTACCCAACGTAACGGCCAAAACCGGCCAGCGATTTTCTCAAAAATCGCCAATTAATTTTCAAAATATTTTCATTTTTTGTCTCAAAAACATAGGTTATGACCCCTCGTTGGAACGAGCTCGTCGAGCTCGTTCCAACGAGGGGTCATAACCTATGTTTTTGAAACAAAAAATGAAAAAAATTAGTTATTCAAGAATTTTTTTTGGAAGTGTCGTCTGCTTTTCATGTTAGGTAAAGGGTTAAAGTAAGAGATTTTGATATTTTGAATAAAGGATTAAACAAGTGAAGATTAAGAAATGGGTAAATGAGAAAATACATGTTAAACACGGAAAACGTAAACATATTAAGTAAACGGAATATGGGAAGCAATACATGTGAGAAATCGTTCAATTGATCGTAAATAATTCCACGGTAGGAGATAGACAGATAAATGGTTAGATATTAATTTACAATACAACCATCTTGGATAGAGGGCATAGTGATGTGTACAGATATGCAATTACGCACCAATATACTTACTTGTTTTTGCTCACATGTGTGTAAGTGTTTTAGGTTTTCCTTTGAAGACGAAAATTCGCCATTTTCTTCTTTTGATATATTGTTCAACTAGTCGTGGGGCCAATCTGCTGAATTGGGATCATTACTTAACGATCAAAGTACCAGAAGCGCCACCGAGCATAGTTTCAAATAAACGATTTCAGCCCCCTTTGACAGCCATATTTGGATGAGTGAAATACAGAATAAAATCCTCTTAAATTTGATAAAAACGACACTATTAGTTATCCTTGTGTTTTCCTGGGTGTATGGGAATTTACACCGGTTTGGGAACTCATACACCATGCAGAAGAGACCGGTGTAAACTCCCATACACCCTGGAAAACACAAGGATAATGGATTTATTTCCAAGATTGTGGTGTACTTAATACTTTAACCTACATTGTGGGCAAAAACTGACAGAAAATTTGTATTTTCTAAGTTTCTTAATAAATAAAACCAGACAAATATGGATGTCATTGGAACTGTCTCAATGAGCCAGTTCCAATGGCATCCATATCTGTAAGATTTTATTGCACATAAGTATTAAATTTCCTGTATTTTTATTTTTGTTCTAACATAACCGAGCAGAAGGTATGAATCAATATTTAAAAATGGGTACTTTTTAGCCATATAGCCTGCTATTGTATATTCCTGTTTTTACACCGTGGTTAACCACGATGTAAAAATGCCACCGTGGATGGCAAGTTACACAGTACCTCTCAGTCAATCAAAATGCAGTATTTTGTTTAATTTGGAAATAACGTTTAATATCGAGTAGCGTTACGTGTATGAGTGAGTGACGAACTCATTCATTTGATCGTTTCCTGAAGATTTCGTACGACGTCAGAGACTACGCTCTGCCGTTTAACACCTTTTGCCAAACAAACGCACGCAATAACGTTAGTGCAATTGTTGACAACGTTGCTACACACTGGGCCGCCATAACATATCCACACGGAAGAGACTGGAGGGCAAAGCTACCATTTTTATTGACGGAGAAAAAACGACCAGCCACTACTTTGATCACCGAACTGTATACGTTCCTTTATGTGTACAATGACGACTAAGACAGAACACAGCGAGGATTGAGTCCTTGTGACGGAATCAATTACATGAGTTGGAGGTTCGCAGGTGGAATATAGGAAAAACTCTAACAAGAGCGGTTGATTCCTATCCCCGTATACTCTCCATGAGATATTCTATATTCATACAACAATGATATCAGAATTAAGCGAATAAATATAAAAAGTATCATATTTACGGGCTGTTTACTTTTTTGCCTTCGTTTTGAGTCGAAGCATATCGTTCACGCCATAACTTCATGCATATGCGTCACGACCAATCTTACATACTGGTATTACAGGTAGGCCGGATTCCATAGGTAGTTTACCTAACATAGTTTCAACTGCCTGTATTGTACCGGATACAGCTCCATACACACAGCAATCGTGATTACATTACACCGGGTACAGCTCAATACACACAGCAATCGTCAACATTTCGCTTATGAAAATGAAAAGATGTCATTCTTGTAGGCTGCAAGAATGGCATCTTTTCATTTTCCCAAGCGAAATGTTGAAGCTTCACTGATCAGATAAGATGCCGTCTTTCCAGGATTTGATAACTTCTAATAGTCATCATCAGCTTACCCCAAACTGAAAAAATGAGTACCCCCCACAAAAAAAAAAAAAAATTCAACAACTTAAAGGAAACATCTGGGTTAACAGTTTACCTAACGTAACCAGGGGGGTATGTAACACAAAAGGCAGGATTTTTTGCCAAAACTTTGCGCCGGACCATTTTCGAGACCCACCACCCCTATTTTATGCAAACACTTTTTTTTCACTCTCCATATTTGGACAACCACCTCATTGCGACTCCTCAAAAATTTGTCTTCCTGAGAAAATAAAGTTCCAAATGCTCCTGAACGATGAGTATTTTGAAATATAGATCCTAATCAATATAGATTACATCATAAAATGGATGGTTTTACATTTCAGCTCATATTTCCAACTATCACCTTTTCCACCTATTGATTACAGAAAATGGGTGAGTTTTCAACATTACACCTGCCCAAATACTAGCAAAATGATTAAGATGCCACACTCAAGATCCATCAAAAGTCTTTGTTGGACTCCTTTCTAATTAATATTGATAACATTACCAGTCTCCAGAGATCATTTTGGGTGTCTGCAGGGTCCGAATATGGGACCCTTTCCCAATGGCATTTTTTTTCTCAGTTCTCATTCAAATAAAAACCTAATTCTTCTTTTAACTCTTGAAGGCCTTATTTAGACTTTAGTCACTGCAACAAACCAGGTGCTTCAACAGACAGTTTTTAGATACATTTACAAGTTACATCCCAAGAACCTTGTCATTTGTTTCTAGGCAAGTCTTGGCTGCCTATATAGGCAGCCAAGTCTTGCCTAGACACAACTGCTAAGCCACAGAATGTAGGCTGTCCATGTCTAGCAAATACAACAATCTATAAGAGTTGGCTCTTAAATAATCAAACAAGACTACATGTAAAACAGAATTGTAAAAGTATGTTTAGCTTCTAGTCTAACACTTCATTACTTAAAAAGTGCTCAGTGTACTCCAGTTGGCATGAATCATTATTTTTTTCCCCAGAGAAGACACTGGCTCTACAGCCAGGGGATACACATCTTGATCCAGCACGGTGTGAAATAAACTCGGAGGGAAAATTATTCTTCTGCTTTAGTTGGCTGCAGGTAAATATTTTGTCTCCCACTTCATTTAGCCCGGTCACGCCTATGACGGTGGGTCTACAAATATCTGTACTATGATTCAACGCCATTGTTGGTAACTTTGTTCGCCAAGAAAAGCAAGAAGTAACGTTGCATGTCCAGTATGCTGTCGATTGGGTGGTCTAGACAAGTTGGCATGGATAGGGGTCATCGCTGATTACAACTTACGCCCATCAACAGAGCAATGAATACATAACAAAAACACCATCCTACTTAGGGCAACAAAATGTACTTCTAATAGAATCGATCTACGTAAAGATTCAACGCTCAGTAGTCAATCCTTCGCTATTTTCTTTAATAACATAGCGTTTACATGTTGCTAGATCTCTTTGACTGTTCGCGTTTCTTTCATCGGATGGCGGAAAAATCATTCTCCGGTGTGTCAAGAACAATTTTCTGTTTATTGGCATCTTTTATTCTGAACATCCAAAGTGATTCTTCGCAGAAGTGTTTCATGATATTATCTTCAAGTACATATCAATTAATTCTGCCACTAAAAAAACAATCGATGGTTTATGTATGTACATTTTTAAATAGCGCTGAGTGTGTCGGTATAGATCTATTTGGCAGCATCTTAAAAAGAACTACTGCCGCAACTCTGAAGAATGCTCACTGAAGTTGTTACTTCATTTCCTCCCCACAACAAAGAAGCAGTGGTGTAGATGGAGGGAGGGGTCCGACCGTGTCCATAAGACCACACAAAATAAATGAATTGATTCTCAGGCAATTTTGTTTTAAAATCAGTGAGGGAGGGAGGGAGGTTTTATTTTTAATTTTTCTTTCTCTTTTACATAAAGTGAGCAAAAATGGAGAAGATTTAGGCTGTCGTTTTACACCCGGAAATATAGAAAGTGCATATTTATACAAATCGGTTCATTTTTAATTTGAAAAATAAAACATTCCTCTAAAAACAAACTGTAGGTACTGCAATGCAAAGGCTTCATATTCTTTCGATGCTCTTCATATTATCGTTGAAGTAAAAGTACTTAATCTACGGGGGTTTGCCTCGTTACAGTTTATGGGAGAGTGCCTATAGCAACTCTTTTATAAATTGTAACAAGGAAAACATATTGAAGACGCAACTAAATAAATATGCAACAATCAAAAAGTGTAGAAAGTTTCGTGTCTCCCTGAGTTTGTACTAATATTGGAAGACACTGAAAGGCAATAAACCTGTCCAATGATGGGGTTTAACCCTTTGAACACTGGTGGTATCTTCCATGTCAGTTCCATGGTAGCAATAGGAAGAGTCCATATTTATTATTTGGAGGTAGACCAATTAATATTTTCAACGTGCAGCCTTAGGGCTGCAGGTTGAAAATATTGATTGGTCTACACTACACATTTACCTTGTTGTCATCCCCTTAATGACATTGTGAAGTAGCTTGTGACTCGGCCGGAAAAACGGCCTCTGGAGGCGAAAGGGTTAAATTCAATGAGGGATTGCCCGAGAATCAAAACACTTTTTAGCCTAAAATAGTTTGTTGGATAGTTTTATTTTTGTAGATAGTGTTTTATTTATACGATGATCAGCGAGTTGAAAGGCAGGTACTCGAGCCAAAAACAGTGAATATTTGGGTAGAACGTTTGTCGCAGGTTGTTTGTTTCATGAAGTTCCAAACTGAATACATATATGCAGACGAATCTAACAACCATAAAGGGGATCGCGATATCCAGTTGCCTGAGCAAACTATTCTGTAAAGTGTTAGATAAGAGACTTGAGAATGGCATTTCTTCCAGTAACATTATGAATCCATCCTAAATTGACTTCAAGAAAAAATGCCGCACAGCGGTCCATATTTTCTCCCTCCAAAGCATAATTAATAAATATACCTCTAAGGGGAAATATTTATATGCCTGCTTTATAGACCTAGGTAAGGCTGTCGACACTATTTGGAGAGAGGGCGTCTTTTCAAGCTAAGGAAATACGGTATAGACGTCTTAACCGACATGTATCGGGAAGTTAATTTTTCGATCAAGTTGAAAGATGGTTTAACTGAAAAGATGAAGACCACCAAAGGGGTTAAGCAGGTCTGTGTTTTAACCCTTTACCCAACGTAACGGCCAAAACCGGCCAGCACTATTCACAAAAATCGCCAATTAATTTTCAATATATTTTCATTTTTTGTCTCAATCAATGATCTTCCGCCGGACATATTTGATGGGACCTGCGACCATGTTCCACTCGACAACATTAACTTAACCCTTTACCTAACGTAACGGCCGATGCGCTATTCTCAAACATCGGCAATTAATTTTCATTATTTTTTTCATTTTTTGTCTCAAAAACATAAGTTATGACCCCTCGTTGGAACGAGCTCGTTCCAACGAGGGGTCATAACCTATGTTTTTGAGACAAAAAAAATGAAACAAATTAGTTATTCAAGAATTATTTTTGCAAATGTCGTCTGCTTTTCAGGTTAGGTAAAGGGTTAAACTATCTCGTGTACGCTGGTGATATTGTACTCTTCTCGTTTAGTGGAAGTGGACTTCAAAACGCAGTCGGCAAACCCGTCCTTTATTTTTTGAGTCGCTGGTCCCTTCAAATTAATGAAAGCAAGACCAAAATGATGATATTTAATAAGTCGGTACAAAAAATCACCGAACCCTATTTACCTTCAATGGTAGCCCATTTGAGCAAGTAAAAGAGTATCGATACCTGGGAGTGAACAGGAAAACATCGGGGAAGATAGATTTTGAGTCACTTACGCAAAAAGGACTGAAAGCACTGTGCCTCCTGAAACAAACATTACCCACCCGCGAAATAAAAGCACCACTTAGCCTGAAACTACTTCATTCACTCATCACGCCTATTGGCAACTACACGTGTGAAGTATGGGGGCTCCAGGCTATGAATTTAGAGAAATTTCCCACCGGATCCAGCCTGGAGGATAGGTACGACAAACATGCCTACGACAGGCTTTCTGTAAGGTTTTACAAACAATAGCTTGGAGTAAATAAGTTTAGCTTAAATCTGGCATCGAGGGGAGATATGGGTGAATACCCGCTGAGTATTTACTTAACCCTGTAATCGATCAAGTTCTGGCTACATCTGCTGAATTCAGATGTGAACACCATCGCCTGAGTGAATCTTTGCACACTAACCACCTCCCGTGGCTATGAACGCTGACGAATATATTGAAGTATCTTGGTTTTCACCATATAGGAAAACCAGTCAACATTAAATGTGGATAAACTGACAAAAGCAGTGAAAGGTGTACTAGAAAGTCGGTACAGACGATGGTGGGGACACCAAACTTGCTTTCTACAGGAAAGTGAAAAGGGAATTCAGTTCAGGAAAATATCTCCTTTCCCAAACGGTTAAATGTAATATTCAAAAATTTACCGAGCTCAGAATAAGTGCACATCCTTTGTCTGTTGAAGCCGGGAGATACAGAAAGCCGAAGAAAATCCCACATGAGCTGAGGTTTTGCCCTTTCGGCCAGAGACAGTGGGGACGAAACATTTTGTGTATGCCTTCCAGCTCAGCTCTACGGTAGCGGCTATTTTGTGAAATAAATAACACCACCGGAATCGACTACAAGGACGCTAAGTACCGACATGTCTCTTTTCTACCTGGTCGAGTTCTTTGACTCAGAATTCTCACCTTTAATCCTCAAGTTAGCTGTCGATGTACATACACCGAGAGAGCAGAATCTTTGCTGTCGCTAAGAAATATTACTGCACCCATGTGTTGGTGTATATGGTGGCAGTAAGTTTGTTTTGGAGAAGGCTCGACACTGTCTGAGCACTTTGTCGCCAGCGCTCTCACGGTTCAGTACGGACCATCAGGCTTGAAGGAGCTAGTGAAAAGGTCCCGGCGGTGTTGTGCTGTCTTCGTTGGGCTAACTTTATTCCTTCTGTATACAGAACCCACCGAAGGTGTTCGATGAGAATTAAAAAGTTGTTTAGGCAAGAATTAAATTTATCCCAGATGGAAGCACGTTCTACATGTATATTTGCATGCACGTAATGAATATTATTATTTAATCCACCAGTCTGTCCTTTGTCCTTGACCTCATGTTTTGTGATCGATATTTTTGTGTCTCTGATTTGTTTTGTCATGTATCTCCTGTTTAGTTTTAGACAATAAAAGTATTGTTTTTGTAGAGAGTCAGTCCTATACACGCGTACGCGTTTTTTCCCCTACAGAGTTCACAAACAAAATGTTATGAAAACATATTCAAGAAATGTAAAGTGATTTGAATTTGACTTTCTGAAAATTTGCCATTGTGAGGTTCGACACGGAAAGAGGAGTTATGTATCCCTTTGCCAGTCTCATATATCAGCTCCCAGTGAAGCCAAAGCAGTGTCTTTGAAAGAGTACATACATCGACGTTCTATGCAATAAGATCAGGTGTCCATTTTGAACGGTATCCAAATAGGGTTGTTTACTTTCCAACTCCTGAGTTTGAACCCCCGACAACAGCAACTGGAATCCAACACCTGAACCACCCACAAAGAGGTGGCTTGAATTTTGTATATTTTTTGCCAAGTTCTTCCAACATTTGGTTTATTTCTATACGACTACTGCAGCTGCGGAAATGCGTGGAACGTGATGGATACAGTATGATTAACGCTTTCAACACTGGCCTCTGGAAGGGATCATTTAAGTCAATACTGTCGGTGAAATGTGCGAAACCATCCTGGCTTGTTAGGAGGTTCAGTAACAATTTAATCCAACAGCTCGGCAGAGCTGTTGGATTAAATTATTACCGAGCCTCGCTTCAGATGTTTTGCTCTTTATTTCGTCTGCTCGACCACTACCATTTTTTTCTTCTCGCACACCGGGTTAAAGGGGTTAACTCATGCAAACTCGAACAACAACGGTGAACTATTGGATATAAAAAATATTAACTTTTATTACCCTGAAGTTGTTTCTGGCAAGTGTCGTCTGCCAGTTTCTCGAGTTATACGACTGGTCTTGCTCATTCGCATCCGAACCAACCCTGTCAGTGCACATGCACAATACTGAAGGGAAATGAACTCGACTTCAGACTTTCTAGATGCCAAAGTTCTAAGATTAGTCAAGATGCGACATTAGTACAACCCTATATGTATATTATGAATGACACCCTTGTGGGAGCGCCCACATAGGATGAAATTCTTGTTTGTGTTCTCGGTGGGATTTTTTTTTGGAAAATACATCTTTTTTTGGTATACGTGAAACAATTCTCGTGAAGGAGATATCCGATCTGCTACCGTTTTGAAGAGCACAAAGAGCATTTGGGGGAAATAATATGACTATTTTCGCTTCTGTAAAATTTGCATTCTCTGGTTTTAACCACACTATAGGGCTCTGCGAATCTTCGGGATTCTATATTCAATTTCGAATCCTAAGTTGGGTTCAATTCAAAATCGGTTGTTCGATTCGTTTTCTTTCGAATCTTTTCACTGGAATTTCGCTTGGTATCCGTCATCTTAGTCGTCTCACAAAACGTAGAGCTGAGAAACAAATTGTACACAAATGATGTTTCAAATAAAGACCGAGCGTATTTTCCGCTATACTAACATAAACAAGTGCAACGCCGATCGCAGGCGATCAGACTCTAGTCCCCCCACGGTGGATGGTCTGTTCTATAAAACATGCAAACAATTTTTTGGCCTGTTGGGCATTTAAAAAATAAGTTGCACGTTATGAAATGGATAAAAGATTTCAACAGCAAGTGGGAATTGAAGTCCTCTCTCTCCCATCATGTATCTGTTCTCAGGCACCTACCATTTAACAACAGGAACAACAATGCAATCATTCCATATTGCATTTTTATTCAAAAATCATTGACGCGCCCTATGTGTATTATGTGTCACCAATGGTATAAATATGAAAGTACAGTCTCGAAGCAACTATCTATATTAGATACAGATTGTAACCGTAAAATAGAAACACAAAAAATCAATGAAAATGGTCGTCCTTCGGCCATTCTAATTTTTTTTTCCAAAAATTTTGACGTACATCATCCTCCTACCATCCCTGACCAATGTTAGAAATCCTCCTAGTGACGTGCATCCTCCTCCTAGCATCTCTGATCAATGTTAGAAATCCTCCTAGCATCTCTGACCAATGTTAGAAATCTGAAAGTAATAGCTCGAAACATGTCTCAGATACAGGTGATAACGTCAAATATGGCAAACAAATGACAACAAAAAAGTTTGTCATTCAGCCATCTTGAATTTTTTTTCAAAAGATTTCGGCCATCTTGAATTTTTTCAAAAAGTTTGACGTGCATCACCATCCTAGCATCTCTGACCAATGTTAGAAATCTGAAATAATAGTTCAAAATATGTTTAAGATACAGGTGGTAACGTCAAATATGGCAAAAAATAACAACAAAAATGGCTGCCATTCGGGCATCTTGAATTTTTTTTCAAAAGAATTTGGCATGCATCATTCTCCTATGGTGTCTGACAAATGTTGAAAATTTAAAACTAATATCTCAAAACATCTCCAAGATATGGGTGATAACGTAACTTGACAATGCAAAAAATGAACAAACATGGCCCGGCCATCTTGAATTTTTTTTTTTAATTTTGATGTGCATCGTCCTCATAGCATCCATGAACAATGTTAAAAAACTGAAACAAATATATTAAAACATGTCTAAGATACAGGTGGTAACATCAAATGAAGCAAAAAATGACGACAAAAATGGCCGCCGGTCGGCCATCTTGAATTTTTTTTTAAAACGTTTTTACTTGCATTGTCCTCTTATTATGTGTCACCAATGGCATAACAATGAAAGTACAGCGTCGAAGTATCTATGAGATACAGGTGGTAACATAAACTAAGATACAAGTGGTAACGTCAAATATAGCAAACAAATTACAACAAAAATGGCTGTCATTCGATTTTTTTTTCAAAAGATTTTGGCATGCATCATCCTCCTATGATGTCTGACAAATGTTGATAATTTAAAACTAATATCTCAAAACATCTCTAAGGTGTGGGTGATAACGTAACATGAATTTTCTTTCAAACAATTTTGACGTGCATCATCCTCATAGCATCTATGAACAATGTTAGAAACCTGGAGCAAATATATCAAAACATGTCTAAGATACAGGTGGTAACATCAAATGAAGCAAAAAAATGACAAAAATGGCCGCCAGTCGGCCATCTTGAATTTTTTTTCAGAAATTTTTGACATGCATCATCCTCCTATTATGTGTCACCGATGGTATAAAAATGAAAGTCAGCGTCGAAGCATGTCTAAGATACAGATGGTAACATCAAATGAAGCAAAAATGATGACAAAAATGACCGCCAGTCGGCCATCTTGAATTTTTTTCAAAAATTTTTGACGTGCATCATCCTCCTTTTATGTGTCACCAATGGCATAAAAATGAAAGTACAGCCTTGAAGCATATAAATAAATTATGAGATTCAGGTGGTAACATGAATGAGGACGGACGGACACGGACGGACGGACGGAGTGCAATCCAATAGTCCCCCAAAACGGTAAAACCGTGGAGGACTAAAAGGAATCACTACCCATGCCACCAACCTGGCTAATTCCAGCTCCACCAGTCTCTACCACTGCTGAAAGAAACTTTAAAGTTCCCAAGCAATCTCTACGACGAGCTCACGGTTGCTAGCGGCTAGCCCGGTGCAGTGCTCAGTACAGTATTCTCGCATCCGTTTCTGTTTTTAAACAAAAATCCTTACCGGGTGATATCCCAACTACATCATCAAGGCATGCCTTCGACGATGTCGGGATATCAAGTCGCCTATATTCAATTCGACAATATGCGATTCCTAGGGCTTATGACATTTACATATGAAGAATAGAAGAAAAAAATAAATAATTATACGGTTTGCTGTTGTGGGAACGATATCTTAGTAAGTACAACACGACTGAGTATTTTGATAGCAGTGTGGAACATACAAAATCGACACGAGTGATCTTGTAAATCTATCTATTTTCAGTGCGCTCGATAAGGAAGAGCTGATAACAGCGGTGTAGCATTAAGTTCAACAACATGACATGCAGACGGCAAAAGGAACTACACACAGGTTGGAGAGTACATTCCGGTGAATTCTCAACCTTTTTGCACTTCCTTTATGGTCACCGTTGTTGACTTACAGTCTCGAAACTGTTTTGTCGTTTCTGTTCGTGTCGTTTTCTATGGTTAGACAATTGTTTTGCTCTTGGTTGAAATGTTGTCAGACTATTTCATTAAGGTGATGTTCATAGAATTTAAAAAGCAAGTGGTGTTTGATATTTTGAAGGTTTTTTGGTTCTTACTTTTCTCCTTTTTCCAACTAAAGCCGTGGAAAGTCGGGTGGTTGGTTGGTGGTACTGACGCTTTAGTTTTGTTTACAAGATATAAGATCTGATTGGGATTGAACTTCTATGACAAATCCTCGGTATGAGAGTAACAGATTCGTAGGAGAAAAGTAGAGTGTCCCATCAGAACCTCCAACTTTATAAAAACTGGGGTATCCCATTTACCAGCAGCTACTCATATACAGATGTTTTTTTACTTTGATTCGCATCGTGTCACACTTTACGAAAATTTACATACAACCTTCTACCCTGACATACCCTCCGACAAAGAATTTGTTTACAATCAGTCTGCGGTACCTATAAATTGTTGCCGTTACTGTAACTCTCTGCAATGGTGAATACGTATGTATACGTTTGACCTTAGATTTGTCATTGTTGGTGTTCTAATGCCAGTATAAAGTTCACTGAACATTTGATATTCCAATGCCAGCACAAAGTTCAAAGAGCATTTGATATTTATCCACCCGTTGAGTTCTGAGTTATTATATGACTTCCAGCAATGGCTCCTCAATACCGCGGTAGTTTTCCCGTTAATTGTGGCTCGACGGCAAATGAGAGTCTCAACTTTTCTAAACACATATCTTGTCTGACGCAAACGAGGCACATTTGACATGCGCAGACTTTCGGACCATCCATTTCGCAAACGCGATGTAAAAGCTACAGTACCTCTATGCTGAACACTCTCGACAAAGCTTTCAGTCCACGGTATGTTTAATAATGTTATGTGCAGCCAATTTCAAATCTGCGATCTTTAAAGCGATTCGCATTAAAGTTGATTTTAAATATCCCAGCATTGTAAGATATCAGAAGATGAATATTTCGAATTTCCAGACTTGCAGCCACTGATTTGTCGTGATTCGCGGGTGAGAAGGCCTTGATTACCAATGTCCTCCAAACTGACCCCCCCACGCCTCTTCTCTCATCCTAAAACCCAAACTGATATTCCGTTCCTCATTCTTTCACTATTAACCCTCTCATTTGTGTCACCCAATAACCACATAACCCCAATCCTCCCAACCCATTATACTCCCAGTGAATTTTATTCTGTCAAACGTTCCCATTTTCCAATAAGCTCAAATGACCTCAGTTTGGACAGCATTGAATCCCACGCCTCCGCCTCCACATGTGCCATGGCGACAAAACCTGCTTCTCTTTATCACATAAGCCGCCCAAAGACCTCTTTGTTTTGATCCCTTCTCGCCAATTTCGGTTACAAGTCTCTTCGCCAATATCGGTTACAATCCTTTATGGCATATAATAAATAAATTTTACAACAGTGAACAAACAGTCAGTCTGTAATGTTCCGTCTTGATAACGAGACTACGGCGTCATGTATGATCTGCAGGATCTGGTCCCGTCAACATGACAGAATAAAAAACACAGATCAAATGATTGCTGCAGTTATAGTTGTATTACCTTACAACATCAGGGGAAACTTGAAGATAGGACAAGCGAGTTTGTAAATTACCGGCTCAAATGTTCTAATACACTGGCCACAGTATAGCTGTCCTGGTCGATACTACCTGTCCACTCCCATTGTGATACAGATTGTTTCAGTAGTCTATGTTAAGTAAAACAATAAATTTAAAAGAGGAGCCAAATCAACCTCAGGTTGCACTGATTGGTAGAAACAAGGAAAAGAGTTGGTGGAAGACACTTTTCGAAACGAAGAAGTTATACAACGCGTGTTGACGCTACTTCTTGGCCCAACATCGAGCGTCTATGATACCACGGTATCCACAATTTTGTCCCCATCACTCCTCTCGATACGGCGGTATCGTTAGTCTGCATGAAGCGTGTCTCTCTCCGCACAGGCACAGCCATTTAGGATGGTATGCTGTGACAGCATCAACTCCATAAATCATGCTGTCGAAGAGTGTTCGGACACCTCTAGGAGTTTTCCGTCTGAGAAGCGAAGTCGGGACCTCTTACACGAGAGACTAGAGCACTTATCCATTCGGCCACCACTCCCCCGTGGTCTTAATAAGTTCGTATAAGTATTTTCTGAACTCAGGATGGCTGTAGGAACAATATATTTTCGGAAGTCCCGCTAAGGGAAGAAGTACATACCTAACAAATACAATGAGTTGATATTTAACTCCACAGACAATGGTTAGAAGGAGCATCGTGTTTTGGCTTTTTCGTAAAAGTCCGGCCTCGGAATATATCCACTTTGCCAACAAGCGACACGTATCGAAATCAGAAGAAAGAAGAAAACAAATATCTCTATATAGTTTTTTTTTTTTTGCGGGGGGGGGGGGGGGTATCGTAAAAAAAGGTGTGTGAAACATTTTATTGGCGTTTCTATGGTAATTTATTGCTCTGATTCCGAATCAGATTGAAGCCACCCTGCAACGTTTGGGAAAATTGAGTTATTTAACCCTCTTTAGACCTACCCATTTTTTTCAAATAAATGTGATATACTTTTTTGTAAAATTTTGCTTTACAGTTAGGTTATGCATGTGGGTAATATACCAAAGGTGCGTTAAAATCAAGATTTTATTTGTTTTGTGGCTCTTTGATTGGACAAAATGACGTAAATTGGATGAATTTTGTCAGAAAAAATGACTAAATGTTTGAATTTTAGTACTTGACAAGAAAAAATACAACATTAGAGTGTGAAATGTGTTGTATTACTTTTCGCGGATAAATGTGACCATTTATTCGCAATCTGATGCCTACCACTCTAAACATGTTGGGCGAGTCGTGTAACGAACTATTTTATAACCCAAAATGTGGCGAAGATTTGTAAAAATAAGTACATTTCACTGATTGTTGCTAACGAACATCATTGTATTGTGTATGCATGAAGTAAGATGAATCTAAAGATTGCACTACATTGTGGGTGCTACCCACCAACAGACATCTTAACAATTACCCATGTTACAGATTATCGTCTGACCCATCCTCATCATCATTTTCGACAGAGATCAACATTATGACACATTGAAAAAACTGCCCCTACAATGGCGTCAAGAACTGCATCCCACATATGAAGCTGCACAGTTACATCGCTTAGACTCGTGCGATTGCTCGGAGCTACAACTGCACTTGGCTATTTTAATCACCTACATAGGTGCTGAGTCTATACCATCTGGAATACTAGATGGAAGCAGTGACTTCCACTAGTCATCTCGAGTCCACCCAAACACTGTTGGGTCAACATCTGGAGGATTACAATGAAGCAACGTACCAAAGCATCGATTAAAAATGTGGTCGTTTGGCAATTTTCAGAATGCTTCACTTGTTGATGGAAACGTGGATAATTTCAGTGCATTTGTCTGTGCTTTTGTGTGTTTGTTAGGCCACAACTTAAATCTGGTATCTAACATGTTTTCGATGGCTAACCATAGAGCATCCGATTTGCCTGTTTGATTCAGAGTGACGCTACTCAAGTGTTTAATACCTGTCGCCTTCGCTGCCCCAAAGGACGACGGACGATAGTGTCATGACCGGATACCCCATGCGCTATAACTGGATTTGGCATCAACACTTTGTGTTTTTGGAGGATGTCTTCAGATCTGTCACACTCTAAAACAGTTGGATTACAAATCAACCCGAATCAACTGGGTTGAGTGAATATGAACCCAGTCGGGTTCATATTCACTCCACCCTGTTGATTTGGGTTAATTTGTAACCCAACTGATTTTAAAGTGCTTATCACCACTTCTTGATTGCATCGTAAATGAAATGCTCATGTTCTGTTTCCAATAAAATGGGCCAATATAACACAGATGACTGTGTCATCTGGTATGACTCTGACTCTGTTGATGCCAGAATTTCGGAAACATGCATCACCTGCTAGCACATTAAAACATCAGATTCATCCTGGTCTGATCTCAGGCTGTTTATTATTATTTCCTTTACTGGTGTTTAAGGTCACATATTTTTGCCCCCCCCCCCCCTCCCCCCAAGCATTGGTGTCTGGGTCCTATTTTACCAGTAAGCCGGTGCGTGTTTACCATATTAAACAACCAGTGCCTTCACCACCACCCCCCACCCCAGGACCCCCCCCCCCCTCCGGAAGGGGGATCTCAGACTTTCGAATTCGCTATTGATGCCGTGATGGATGTGAACAGGCATGGGCACACTGCTGGTAACAGCCAACGGATTATGGAAATCCGTGTCCATAGCCTTCTCTCTCACGTGCATACAAACAAGATCAATCAACTGAATTGTGTTTTTCAGATCGTTTAAAATAGCATTCCTGGCATAAGCGGGATATTAAGAGAAACTTTTTTGTGAACAATGTTCTGCTCCCGTAGCTGACTTAATGCTATTTTCATAGTATCTGTCAAATATAAGGAAGACATAACTAGTATCAAGCCTTGATGAGACGTACTCAAAGCAGTTGTCCTGACAGTCAGCGACAGTTCCATCAGATGGCCAAGTGACAATCCATAGAATGGCCGACCCATCAATTATACTTATTCAATAAAATTGGCCTCTGTTCCCGCAAAAATGCACTTCACGATATTTGGATCCCACCCAATGAAAAAGACAGCAAAATGTGCTTGCGGTAAATTACGAAAACAGAAATCGAATGAAGAGCAATATTTTACGTTCATAATTCAACATATCATTTTCAGTTTAATTTCTATCTCTTTTTGTGGTTTTCGACGTGTACAAAAGGGTTAAATATCTCATTTGCACTAACATCTAGACAGAAACGTAGATCGAATTCGGATAAATGGTTAAAGGTGCCCAAGAAACGATCATAAATACATCACACGCCATAACACTGTGTTTTAATCTTGACAAATACTACAATCTAAATATTTGGTAATTTTCTTTACCAGAATTCATCAAATTTCCAGCTTTTTACCTAACTAAAGTACCAAAACAAATAGCAGCTGGAGGTAAATGCATATTTGGTTTCTCGTCGACTTATAAAACCTAAATGTGAAGCCAAAGTTTACTACAAAAGTTAGTATATCACATTTACTCAGTTGCTCAGTATTCGATCTAAAAGTGTTAAATGTCACAATTTGCCTGAGGGTTAAAATTGCTGCTGAGTCGCCCCTGTAGGGCACTGGCGAGTGGCGACCCAATCACCTTCAATTTCATTTACGGATAGTCCAGCAATACTAACAGTATCATATATTCGGCGGCATAAAGAATGGTTGCACGAGACGTTTTCTGTTTCGAACATAAGCTCATCAAGTAATAAACCTTTATTCTATTCCGCCACAGAGACCTCGAACACAACATGAGACTTTATCGTTTCCAGCTAGTCAAACAAGTGAAAAAATGTACTATTCATCTGAAAAACTCTTGCGGGCATATTGCCACTTAAAATCTTCTTAGCTTCCCAATATCGTGATCAACAGATTACTGTGAGCTGGCGTTAGTGGATGTGTATAATGCAAGATCAATACTTATTAACACATGGCATTATGGATGCATTATTAAATCACTTAACCCATTAATTTTTGGGATTTTTCGCAACCCTTTACCTAACGAATCGGTCACATCCGCCCGTGTAATATACATACTAGGCAGTTGACAAAATATTATTTTTCAGAAAGCTTCAACAAGCCATACCGTGTAACCTTTCATTGGAGCGAGCTCATCGTCCCTATGAGGGGTCATATGATATGCTTTTATTGAAATTTGTCGAAAAAATTGGAAAATATTATTTAAAAAATAAAAATTTGATATCGTCTGCTTTGGGTAAAGGGTTAAACCAAATTGTATATGCAGACTTATAACAGTTGTTAGGTCAAGAGGATCAGGCGCAGACCAAATTTATCTACGCTGATCACAAACTGCAACCAGTTACGCGTTGTCTACTATTTGATACTAAATTCAATAACTACCGCATTTTTATGTTATCAGCCTGGAATAAACGGAAGAGTGTGTAAATTAGTTGATCTCGTTACACTTCGTACCCGGAAACAAACCTCTCACAAAAGGTACTAAATCGTGATGAAGGCTAACTGGATCACACTCGATGCTTGGTTAGCTCCACATCTATAAAACATGTCGAAGAGAATTACAAGGCGAGAGAGAGAGAGAGAGAGAGAGAGAGGGAGAGAGAGAGAGAGAGAGGTGGCAAGAAATAGTCTGAACTTATTTTTTTTCCACTGATATAAAATACCCAGCAAGAGTCAGTGATCGTGTTTATTATATGCCAGCCTGTGAATTATCGCGAATTACCTAAAAGATATCTCTCGATATCTATCGACTCGATAAATATCGAGGAATATCCCTCAGCAGCTTCCTAAATAACGTGACGCTACGCCGCATCCCGTCACCTTGAAGGAATGATCAGCTGATCTTTGTTATTGTTTTGAAACGTACGCATTTGGGGTCGAATTGGGATGATATTGTGCAATAAAATGTCTCGTAACATGTAATAAAAAAGAAAATCTACTCAATTTTAGTCAGTATCTGGAATTATCTCATGAGTGTGGACCTGAAAGTTTTATTTTTCACGAAAAATAATAGTTTCAGGTGCACACGACTATTTTTTTCAATATCTTCATAAATGACGTTACGCTTCGAATTGGGCTGAATATCGTGCAGTAAAATGCCACGTAGCAGATATCCTCTATTTATCCGGTATTTACAGTGAACACTCTTGTGTATGCGATTAGTCGACAGACTGAGTTCCACTGAAAGACAAAGCAGAATGGTTGCTTGCCGACCATTCAACGTATATAATAATTATTAATTGCAAGAAGGATACTGGGTAAAAAGATCGGCACTCGCTTGTTTTTTCGCTTCAGGACGTAAAACTTGAATTGAGAAAAACTTAGGATCAGTTGTTGCGGACCAACATAGGGACGTCGTGGCCTTAAACCGAAACCCCACAACCGATTTCTAACTGTTCATGGACACATTTCCCATCAGGTAATTACTTTAGTCTTCCAACAAAGCATGGTAAGCACAATTAAAGCTTCACCTAACGGACCATCAGTTTAAAAATGACTTTTAACCCAACAAACAAAAAACTTAAAGGCCTTACTATAAATACTTCTAATTGAAAAAGTATTCAAGTATTCAAAAATGTGTTCATGAATACATTGTAATGTATTTGTATTCGTATTCAAATACATTTGAAAATTTGTGTATTTGTATTCGTATTCACGAAATATCAAAGTATTCGTATTCGAATACATTTACAAAGTATCCGCCCCAAGCCTGGGGCCAATACTATAAAACTTTATAAAATTTTATTACACATCCATTAAACTTTAAACCCTTGGATTCAACGGAATCGCCGCTATTATATAAATGATTCTGTATTCAACGGGTGATATACAAGCCGGAACTTTTTACCGCACCGTTTAGTTACGCTTCGAAAAGTTCTCAAATTTCGTTATACAATCATCGACCGTCTGTCGCATAGTGTGAAAATGAAAACGTTCAAAGCAAAATAAAGTCGGTTCACAAAAATTTAGCCAAAAATGAGATAATATTTTTAAAAAACCCAATCATTTCCAACCAGAACATTAACCCAGTCTCGTTGCCGTCTCGTTTTGTGGATCCCATTATATCTAAATTGGTCAACTTTATTTCGGTAAACCTTCGTATACCTTGACATGCTTCGAACTTCTTTTAAAAACGTTTCTCCCAGCTGTTTTGCAAATCTGCACATATTTGTACTTATATTTTCACTAACAGTAATGGGCACAAAATGGTTAGGCGTGTATGGGCCTAACCATTTGGTGGCTATTACTGTTAGTGTTAGTAAACAGCGATAGGAATTTCAACAAACACTGGTTCCGAAAAGGTTGTTTTTTTTTTTTTATCGATCCATATGATCAGTACAGCTTCAGTCAAAACAAACTCTTCACCTTTGGGTTTAATTATCGGAATTAAAATTTGTTTATTTAAATGTATTTTAATGAATGGGTTGTGTAATAAACACAGAACTTGTTGGAATGGCGTAATCATATTTCGCTAGCCTACGGCTCTCGTGAAATATGACTAAGCCATTCCAACTCGTTATGTAAAACACCCACCGATTCAAACACACATCGTGTTCTGTCTATGTATCTTTTTAAATTGTATTTTCTAGTTATGACTTTAAATGGTTTAAAATGAACCATCAGTATTTTCAAAGATCTGGCAATTTGCCAATCTTCAATTTGCCAATCTTTAAAAATGATGATGATTCATTTTAGTCCGTTACATTAATAAGTAGAAAATACAATTCTAGAAAACACAATTGTAAAAGTTTTATAGTATTCCTGCTGGTAATTGTATAAATTGTTAATTTTATGTGTACGGATGGGATATGGATTCAGTTTTTCTACAATGAATCCAGTCGATGAGGTTTGATCTATTTGATGGGAAAGTGTTAACGAGTTATTGACACCTAGCTTCATACAGAAACAAATAGGAGTCGATTATATGCCAATCATCGTAAGAGGTATGAACGGTTAACTTACAGCACCGGCTGCCATTTTGTTATAGATCTAGATGAGATTTGTTTTCTCGACGTTATCAAACGCTGAGCCCCGGAGGCCTTCTCATCTGTCCATTTAGTGTCTCAGTTGTCCGAGATTTAACAAGATGTGACTGGGATATTGAGCTAAGTCGTCAGTGCACTTAATTACACGGTCTCCCATCGATCTGTCTCAGAATTTAATCATAGTATATAACAATACTGCCTAAGGGAAAGATAAGAGCACAGGTGTACGTTGATAAAAGAAAATTTAGTCTTTCAACCATTGTTGTCATCAACATTCACTCATTAGAACATTGATCCACTATTTTCAATTGTGTTCGCAAATCTTGACGTATTCACCCCCGACTTCACAACGAATAATACCTCGCATTGGTAATTTTAAATAGAGGAGCACCTTCAGTAATGTGAGTATCTGAGAGGCACTTTTTCTCCGAATCCACACATTATTATGTCCTGCTACGAGTGCTGAATGATCAGCAATAATTGGTGACACATTTACACCACATTCCGAAATTGAAATCAATTAAGGTGTACACAATGTAAGACCTTGGCTATACGCTAAATACCATAATTTAAATTTTATCAACCTTACAGTTAAGGTACCTGATGTGTGCTATTTCGAGCAGGAGAGAATTTTAAACTGCCATTGATATTTCGTGGATTTCAATAACATTCGAGTACGACGGTCGAATTAATCGACCCTGAATATTCTGCAACCCCATTTGTCTTCGAAGAACAGAACGCGACCTGTTTGTTATGATTAGTTGACAAAAACAATAAAGTCCGCATGCAAAAGATACGCTTGTATTTCGTGTATCATTCGGCCAAAGTGGCCCCGTGTCGATTTAGTAAAGAGAACTTTTCTTAAGATCCTACCACATGGTCGCCCGAGTGCTAGAATGTTCTATGTCCCATATGGGACATAGAACATTCTAGCACTCGGGCGACGACATGTCTCCTCCCCAATTCAGCTTCTGTACCAGGTCTCCTGTTCAGGAGACCTGATGACAGAAGAAGAGCTGTCTGAAAGTAGGTTTCGCTTCCGTAAATTACTTGGAATATTCCACTTTTTCGCTGACTTGCCCAGAAAGACGAATCACCGTTGAATCGCCGTTGAATGCAAGACTTGAATGGACAATGACAATATTTTCGGCTGTTAAAAAGAAGGTGCACTATCTGCAAGTTGCAGAGCGGTGAGTTTCAGTTCGGGGGCGGACTCTTCCAAGAAAAGTTACTGGGGAAAGCACCAAGGGGGCCCCAGACCAGGAGCAAATTTTGATTTTGCGAACTGAGCGAATACGGCTTCTTTGCATTGAACGATCAATTGCACTCCAAATAAAGGACATTTCGATGGCATTTTGTATCATCTGCATCGATCATTCGACCAACTTGGTTCTACCGGGGATGTGGGGAGGACCCATCGGGAAGGCCATAGTTCAGCCAAATCGGAGAAAATTTTGATTTTTTTAATTGAGGGAACTACGTTTCCTTTCATCTGAGCGATCATCTACGTGGACTGCCAAAATATTATAGAGGATATCCCGATATATCGGCAGTCTATGCAATCAGATCCATTTCGGCTTTTGGTCATTTTCACGAAATATCACGTACCTACAGGTGTTGGGATGTATCAGTTTTGGGGGCCCAATGGTGGGGGATGGGGGGAAGGGGGTGGCACCGGGAATTTTCCGGGTGGAACATGTGAAATTTTGTACCTGATTCGATTCGGAATTCGATTAGTCCCGCCATTTGAGATTCACAGGACCACAGAGTGAAGACGTTTGCTAAGCTTTAAGCATCCACGACTTGTGTTCACTTTAAATGTTTCGTCAGGCATTATTTTCGCGGTGCATGTACGTAATTTTACGTTAGCGAATTTGTTGATTTTGTTTAGCTTAGAGCACCTGGGGGAGGAAGATGCTTCGTGTGACACTTTTCTCTACTTTCAACACAAATCATTCCGATGAAATTTGAAACTGCTTTCCTTTCATAAATTTTCAAAGACTTGCCACTGGGTAAACGGGAAGTCCATGGGTTGAAGCAATAAACCGCCAATATGTTGACCATTTAACAAAAACGCAATGTTCCTTATACAAAACACCCCTTATATTTCCTATATCAATTCTGAAGGACACGTTCATGTCGATGAAATAACTTAAATTGAAGGAGAGAATTGGTTGGCTTTATCACAAAAGGAAGGCAGCATTTTTCCTCCCGATAAGTTTAAGTTTTAGGCTAATTTCCGGATCAGAGCAAAGTGCAATGTCATCTTCCATATACGTCGACTTAGCTCTCTCGGGTCAAAAATGGAGTTTACTAACACGTGTTCCACTCTATAGCATGAGCGTCCACTGCACTCTATATCATATTGCTGTTGTCGATATACGTGCTGTGGCTTTTATTGGAAACTTAAATACGCTTTATTGCAAGTGAAAAACGTTTCTGATCTAATAAACCCAAGTATTGCTAAAATAAACCACTGCTATTGTTCAAGGCGATCAACCATTTGACAAGCAGCGAAGGTATTAAACTGTTCCCAAGTGTATCAGAAACTATAACACTTCCGATAACTTTCGGGCAACTTCCTTTCTCTCTTCACAATACTGAATCTGAAGATTCGTTTGCATTAAAGTTTTTTGATCACACATTTAAGTAATTTGGAGTTGCTTCTTACATCTAACATTTTGCAATAAGTGTTTTGTTAACATGCTTATTGACATACAATTAAAATCTGAGAAGTGATAACTGTTTTCAAATTAGCGGCTTATAGTCCATTTAACATATTCGGTGTAGGTTTTATTTTATTTCTACTGTACGGCCGCCGTGGACTGGACATTTTCCACGGGTGGGCAATATTTCCACGGACGCAATATTATTAGATTCCAAACACTAATTATAGGAATTATCATCAAAAATTTAATTAATGAAGCACCGGGTTGTACCCGGTGCTTCATTAATTAAAATTTTGCTGATGGTGATTTTTATTACCTGGTAAACGCATGCGTGGACATCACTGCAACGTGTGAATTACGACCGCTCCGCGGCGACTGTGCCGTATCTGTCGTTCTGAATTTTAACTTTCATTTGAGTTAAACACAATTTCTTAAACAGGAATGTGAATCGGTGAAGAAGCAGCCTATCCAACATATCAGTTAATCTTGCTTGACAAAGAGAATTAAATTTGTGACGCAGCGAGGAGACAAGGGCACGGTGAATTGGTGTGATTGGCCCACTATAATAAATGCGCAACTAACAGATGTATAATTATCGAGCGTTTCTTAAAACACATTGTCCGTTAACTGGGTTTTAATGAATTATGTCAGAAAGCGACAGTTTGTTTGTAATGTTTCAAAGTTGCGAGTATTTTGTATCATGAGATATTGGATAAAATCTTATAGGCTACGCCCACTCGACAGTTTATTGCCCACATTCAACATTACCCCGCTCATATAGTATTCACGTTCTGATCACTGAGAACGAGAAAGCATCTAATCGTAGCTAAACACATAACACTGTACGATTTATGGGAAAGAGTTTCACTACCAAAAGTAATTCATATTGATCTGACGAAATGGAATTGACTTGAAAATAGTCAATATTAAAAGTAATAAAACCAACCAGAAAGGAAAGGATATGCCCTTTTTATTATATGACTACTACGATTATCCCCAAAACACCGCAGTTAAGTTTGCCCATCGACTTTAATTCGATAGAAAACGAAAGTCTCACCTTTTCCAAATCCGTATCATGCCTGTCTAAAACGATTCTCTTGTAACGCCATCGACGTTCGGAGATGTTCGAGGCAACCAACAGTTTTCCAAACGCGAAATAAAAAAAAAAACAGTGCTTGGAGCTTAACACCCCTGACAAACATCCATAATTTCTGTTTATTTACATCTCAGGTGTCGTATTGAATACTTACAGATCCGCTGTCATATAATAAGCAAATTATTACAATTTGGGTTGCCACATTCCTTCTCGTGGACGAGAGTAGATCACCCGTAGGCGTCTTGTTTGTTCCGACTGATATGGTCCCGACCACTCGGTGGAATCCATCGATTCAGACTAACTGTCTGTTGTGATAACTTGTATTTATTAAACGCCTGTTCTATGAAATCCCCACCTACAGCAACACTAAACCATGCGCAAAATGAAAATCCGTCCCGCACACATGTGCAGAACGGAAATCGTTGACGGACTGTTTTTGGACTATCACGTCATCTGCCTAAACTTAACATAACCCCGCCTACTTGAAATTTCCGTTTGACCTACAATCACGGAAGCCGTACAGTTTAAACGAAGCGATTGCGTTCTAATAAGCTATCGCAAAGACAATAAACTAAATAAAAACATCTTTGTGTATAGAATTACTTGTAAAGTTTAGAAGGGAGAGTTCAAACCAATCATTATTAGCTGTATAATGATAAATTGAATAGAACTAGCTCAAATATGCATGTACTACGAGAGTACAAACATACGTACATCACGTGTTTATCCTATTTATAAATCTGCCCACGGGATTTCCTACAAAATCGCACATGTGTTTGTAAACATTAGCAGACGATTGATCACCCGAAATTGAACCGATTACGACATAACTTGCTGATAGTTGTCAAAAAAACATTCCGAGTGTCCTTCTAATAACTGTTTTTACAGACGTGAAGACATGTAATAAACACAGAACGACACGCGCGTATGAATGGGTTAATCGATATTGCACTTGTGCCATCGCGGAAGGACATGTGCCATATCCTTCCGCGGCCTCTCTTTTTATCCTTCCACGCTGGCACTCGTGCTATATCGATTAACCCATTTACACGCGCGTGTCGTTCTGTGCATTTACCGCATACTTTTTGACGTAATTACCACTCATGACATGTTAGTTTAATTGCGCAGAGCGTTGTATTTTGGCAGAGCCAAAGTTACACTGACTGAGGCAATGAGAACTTTCTGATATGACAAGCTCATTTTTTTGGAGTAGAAAGAGGGAATAAGAAATCATAGTAGAATATCGTTCATGTTTAGTTTGTGTTATGTAAGTTCTGGCTGTTAAGAAGTATGCGGTAAATACGGCCTCTCGTTTTGTCCTTCAGCTCTGGGACTCGTGCCATATCGATTAACCCTTTACCCAACGCAGACAATATTAAATTGTATTATTTTAAATATATTTTTTTTAAATTTTTCAAAAAATTTCAACCAAACCATATCATGTGATCCCTCATTGGAACGAGTTCAATGAGCTCGTTCCAACGAGGGGTCACATGATATGGTTTTGTTGAAATATTTTGAAAAATTTAATTTTTTCAACTGCTCAATTTGCATATTACGCGGGCGGATGCGGGCGATTCGTTAGGTAAAGGGTTAACCCATTCACACGCACGTGTCGTTCTGTGCATTTACCGCATACCTTTTTAATGTAATTACCTTTCATAACATTTTAGTTTAATTGCGGTGGGAGTTTTATTTTGGCAGAGACAAAGTTATACTCGGTGGGGCAATGAGAACTTTCTAATATGACAATCTCACTTTTAGGAGTAGAAAGAGGGAATAAAAAATCATCGTAGAACATGTTTAGTCTGTGTTATACGAGCTCTGGCCCATTAGAGTTTTGGCCTGCAGCAGAACTGGAAACACAGAAGTTTATTTATACTCAGAGCAAACCTTGTGTGATGACAACCATAAAAAAGCTATTGAAACAAAATGGGAGATACGCTTGAAACAGAGGAAGTCTGAATTATCTTTTTATTGTTTTAAATTTGCGGGCAGAAAGGCGGAGTTCAAAGAATTTCTGAAAGTTAACAAATGAGAGACGTTTGGTAGCTTTGAAATATGTTGCATTTGTTAGAAGTCATAATTGTGACAGTTGTGTCGCTATATCCACAGAGAAGTTCGGAGACGAAGGATGGAATAGGCGAATAGCAGAGCGATTACCACTGAAGATATCGGAAGCCTTTAGCGTCATTTTGTTTCGGGAAACATTTCGGTAGCGCGGTGGGAGCGAAAATGACAATGAATGTTGCTTGTTTGTTACATTTCGAAGTGAGCTGGATTTCATGATTTTGATGTTGGGCCAATTTTCAAAGATGTCGGTCCATAACTGGTTTCAAGATTCTTACAGTACGTGGAGAGTGTATTATCACTAAATCACCCACAGAGTGGAGATTCCACCCGAGTAATAATTTCAAATTTGTTGCAAAGCAAAACCAGCACCAGCTAAGTTTCAGCCAATGGTTAAACCGGAGGTCCATTGGGTGAAACATTGCTTGTGTTTTTTTTGTCGATATGTACAAAATTTGAAAGTTATAGCTTGGGTGATAACTCCACCCCGAGGGTGACTTAGTTACAATCCACTCCCCCCGTACTGTACTTCCATTATTCTTCGTTCGATATCTATGAGATTACAGGAAACTTCTAATTTTACCTGTGATTGTCATGTCAGGACGAGCATCTTTAATACCTTATGGATCCAGTTGAACCTAGCTTGATGGAAAATTTAACACCAAGGGATGGGGCAGTTTATGCGCGTTATTTATAGTTTTCAATCCCGGCAGCCATTCCACAACTGCCCAAAGGGTCTCTTGAATTCCATGTTTCACATGGAATTTCATTAACGGTCGTTACGCTATGGGGACGGAACGAGGAGAAAAGGTCACTGCCATTATAAACACCGACGATATTCGGAGCGTGGGAAGGGCTTTCACTAGCTTCTGTATATGTTTGTTTGCCCAAAAGAGAAACTACCACATCGTTGACTACCAAACTTCGTACAGAAAGAGTATTTGGTTAGATACGGAAGCATACAATTTTGGAGGCCAAAGGTCAAGGTATAACTAGGTTTCAAAATCGAGAATAGGAGGTGTGGGGATGATCCTCGGTCCAGTGCCCCCTAGTTACTATAGCACGTCGACTAGAGCTACTCCATCCAAAATATTCTCGAATAGTTAAAAAAAATTATTTTCTCTACCTCAAAAACTCAACTCATAATTCCTCAGTGGAACGAGCTCCACAAGCTCGTTCCAACGAGGGGATTTTAGCTATATTTTTCGGTAAAAATTAAAAAAATAATCAAATTTGAATGGCGTTTGTTTGTGAATATGCCAAATATGTCTGTTGTGTGGACTAAAAAAATTAATAGCAATCATATGGCCCGTTGAAGAGCATTTAGATCCTTATACACAAAACGACACGGGTTAATCAGTATGGCACGAGTGCAAGCGCGGAAAGATAAAACGAGATGCCGCAATTTATTGTACAGTACAGTACGGCCGCCGAGAACTGATCACGTGTGTGTCGTTCTGTGTTTATTACACGCCTTCATATCTACAAAACAATTATCAGAAGGACACTCAGCAATTCATTTGACAACTATCAACAAAAAGGACACAGTTTATCGCCAACCGAATTTGCGTACTCATCTTCTTCTTCTTCTGGATATTCATTATCCCCTTCACATGTCTGCTACTTTTTCTTCTCTGTTTTTGTACACATTAAACTCGCCATATCATTCAGTTTTAGACATTTTATTTAGTTATTTCGCAATCGGTTCAGTTTCGGGTGATCAATCGTCTGCTCGACGATTTCCGTTGGGCACATGTGTGCGGGACCGATTTTCATTTTCCACATGGTTTAGTGTTGCTGTAGATGGGTATTTCTTAGAACAGGCGTGTAATAAATATAGAATGTACCCATAGTAGCTTGGTGTACCAAATGTTCACCACGAGTGGCGAAGTGGTGTTAACACCACTTCACCATGATCGCCGGTGGGCAATACTTTCGCTGGCAATTTTATCGCAAAGCGAAACAGAAAACGAAACGCGCAAGTTACGGGGCCTTTTTCATTTTGATATCACAATAACACATACTATTTCGAGTTATGGGTGCTTTATTAACATGAGACAACGTATGTTTGTTAATTTTGTGGTATCTTGTGAGGTAAACTTATTTAAAAACATAATAAATGATTGCTGGTTTCATTTCACTCTTCACGGGGCGACGAGTGATACATTTAGACAAGTTTGCATTCAAGGCGAGGTCACCAAAGGTCAACTTGGATATAGTTCCACTGTAGGTGTAAATTTTAACTACTGAAATCCATTGCTGGTTTGTTCACCACGGTTGGGGCGTAAAGCTAAAATTTATGTCTTAGGCTTTTTATAAATAGTAGAACAGGTAATCATGGTATAAATATGCTTTCTATACGGATGACTAAAAGTTAAGTGTTTGGTTTCCCTAGGTAGCAGGCTGTATTAAATATCTGTCAGGTCTGGTCCTTGAGGTTTCATTTTCAATACTTATTTTAACACACATAAATTCTATTCTATTCTATAGATTACAAGAGGTTTTGAACACGTGCCATGTCTAGTCCTTAAGTATTCTTTTATTTACATAAAAAAATTATATGTTTTCATATTAAAATTTGAACCAATATTTCTGTATGACGCTTACATCCTTCGTAAGTTCTGACATGTGAACAATGGTGCTTAAAGAGACAGTATCTTGAATCAAGGTTTTGATTTTTCAATCTGTTTTCTGATATGTTGTCATCCTTCTGCAGTCATAGATTGGACATGGAAGTGAAAAAATGACATCAGCAGAGAAATGTGAAGTGGTCTCGAAAACTTGTATTCAATATTGTAAGTTCAAATTAGACTTCTGAAATGTGATGTGAATCGTTCCACGAAATATGTAAGCTTTTATAATTTGTGAATCAACCGTGAACGATTCCAACTGCTGGTAAACACAGGCCTTAATTGGCAAAGTTCTATAATAACTTTCGTGGCCAGAATAAACCCAGCGTTCCGATTTGTTTTTCAACTTACTGGACAGTACATATATGTATATATTGAACAAAACAGACAGTGCCTGTGGAAACTCTTCAGTTATTTGTAACAACAAGTCCAAATCAAAAAAATGGAGCTACAGTTAGATAAAAACCCAAATATACTGATTAACCCTTTACCCAACAAATCGCCCGCATCCGTCCGCGTAATATGCAAATTCAGCAGCTGAAAAAATATAAATGAGGGGCCACATGATATGGTTTTGTTGAAATATTTTGAAAAAATTTAAAAAATGATATTTCAAATAATAAATTTTGATATCGTCTGCGTTGGGTAGAGGGTTTAGGAACAGAAAGGGTCGTAACAGGCACGTGAACTAATTTTTATGCCCCTACATTCACCGGCGCACCTTGGGTTTTCTTTCTGAATATCTAACCGCTGGATAAAATGCTTCAACATTTTTTTGAAACACATCAAAGCACTTTCCAGGCTATTTCGTTTAGGAGATTATATCACTTTGTTGGGGAGAATGCTTTATAATTTATTAAAGAGGATTGAAATGAGCAGCCCCCCCCCCCCCCCCATCCCCATACACCATTTCCAGTAGTTGGAAATGTGGAGATTACCCCCCCCCCCCCCCCATCCTTCGTAGGGATTGCAGGCGGCACGAGTGTTGTTATAGAAGCCCACGTGAGCGGCCATGTTGTGGCGTCATTACAAAGGTGACAAGAGGTATTAGTGCGCATACACAGCACGTGTTGTTTGGATGACACTTTTTTCCATCGTCCATTTCGATTACAGAGACCACCATATTTGTTTCAATGGTGGCACACTGGTAACTATGCGATTAGTAGTTCTACAATATAGTGGGTGTGCGTTCTGAGGGTATGGTCGATTGTATGTGAAAATATGCAATTTTCCGAAAACGACACGACAATGACTGCTTACAGAATCCCTTTCACAGAATCCATTTCTAGGATATGTCGGAGGTTAGGGATCCTTTTTTCCGAAATGAATCGAAGAGTCATACGAAGAGTCCCCTTTTCGAGCAACAGCTCAATAGCTCATTTACTTGATAAGATTGGAGTGGTCAGAGCATAGCGTATCCAGTTGCTGCACGATTGACCCATGTACGCAATCTAAGGAGCCATACATGGCCTTGTATCAAACAATGGCGTGGCACTCCTTTTTTTCGAAATGAATCGAAGAGTCATACGATGAGTCCCCTTTTCGAGCAACAGCTCAATAGCTCTTTCACTTGATAAGATTGGAGTGGTCATAGCATCGCGTATTCAGTTGCTGTATGATTGACCCATGTACGGAATCTAAGGAGCCATACATGGCCTTGTATCAAACAATGGCGTGACACTGGACGGGGCTTAGATACGTAGAGGGATCTGATTGGCACTTTTAAGACTTGGTTGAGGGAAGAGGTCGCGACAGGTCAGAGATACCTAAGACTAAACAAAATGCTAGCGCGAAAGTACCTGAAAGTGCCCGAGAGTAGCCAGGAGTAGACAGACTAAGTCAGAAACTGGGGATTCCTAAAGAATCCTGGTCAGATAAAGTTTGCATCACGATTTGGATAATTTTATGTTGATGTCGGCTTGTTTCTGGTAATTAACCATTCTCTCATCCAAACTAACACAGCTTTTGATGACCTCTCTGTCCTATAGCATTACGTGCTTCTCATCAATTCAAGATGGTGGCCTTTTTGAGCCCGTTTTCTGTAATTTTAGTAAGTTTCGGGTCGTTTTCTTAAATTTCATATACTCCCATACAATCGAACATACACTCAGAATACACCCACCTTATATTGTATGGCTTTTACTAACAAATTAACCACGTACCATCATAGAAACCAAGATAGCGGCCTCTTGAAACAAAATAGACAGAATTGTGCCGCGTTAACAGCACGAGCTGCTCATGGAGATTGACTGACACCACGTATCACCACGGTGATGCTGCCACAATACGCCCGTTCAGACGGGCTACCATAACAGCACACGTGACTCATAGAATGCAATGCGACTATGACATCATATGAGATCATTCATGGGATCGCCCAAAAGGGGCCTGCAAAACCACATTCCCTATCACTGTTGTCAATAAGACAAAGTTTTCAGCAGCCAAGTTTTCCCATAATTGTATAAGGTAATATTACCAATTAGACCTTATTGGTCGAGGATCTTTCACGGAATTTATAATTATTTCAACTTCCAGTCTCTAATAGAGAAATTAACGCCATCAGATAAAAGTTTGCCGCTTTATCTAATGCGTTCAGAAGCCGGCACGTTCTTGAGAAACTGAAAAAAATAATCTTTTACCCCCAAAACATAACTTGTTACCGCCTCATTGGAACGAGGAGGTGGTTGGGTGGTGATGGTGGGGTGCCATAGGCCATATATTGGAGCCAAAAATTGAAAAAATAATAATGAAATTTGATTGACGATTTCCATGAGTAGTACTGCACGGATAATGGCGTTACATTATGTAAAGGGTTATTACACGACCCTAACCCTTTACCTAGCACATCCGCCGGCGTAATCTGTAAATTGAGCCGTTGGAAAATTTTTTTTTTGCAAAATATTTCAACAAAACCATATCATGTGACCCCTCAACGGAACGAGCTCATGATATGATTTTGTTGAGAATCTTAAAAAAATTTAAAAAATAATTAAAAGAATAAATTTTGATATTCTGTGCGATGGATGAAGGATTAAAACTCGGCGTTTAAGAGATACCAAGTTCCAACTGTTTCAATTGTCCTGGGAAAATGAAGAAAATTTACAAAGGAACTGTTACCGAGTGATGCTTTTGAAGCTGCTCACAGACATGCGCTTGAATTACACCTTCAAAGGCAAATGAAACCAAACACGCCACACTGACATACCTCGGCAAACAGTCGTGATTGCTTCTGGTAATTTGGAAAATAAACTCCAACATTACCCTATCCTGGGTTCTGTCAGAGAGTGACATTCGGTAATTAAATAAAGTAATAGATAAAATTGGAAATATTTCTGTTTGATAACAGTTTGCCGCCAGCGAAAAAAATAATTAGCTGAGATTTCAATTAAAACGATACTGTTTTAGATTCCCTTGAGTGAAAGAATACGCCATCCGCAATGCTTTATCACCACGAAACGTCCATCGTGAAGCCTGATGAGATTTGCTGGACACAAACGCCTTTTGAGACATGAGTGAGTTGAGTATTTCTCAGTTCTTTATTTATGTGAACATTATGCGAGTAAACAATAGCGCACCTCAAATTTTAGATGCGTTGTTATGGGAGCTAAAAGTATTACCGCATATACTCATGGGAACGTGATTTTTGTATGCTATTTTCTTTAAACGAATGAATTTTATACATGTAATATAAAGTAGTTTATTGATTATCTTCATTGTCAGTGGCAATTATAACAAGGCGCCCTGGGATGAAAATGTGGAGAGTCTGACTGTTGTTCGCTACTACTCGGTAGTTTTCTCCGAGTAGGCCAGCTTCATCCCCTCGTAAAACTGTCAGATACAATATCACTCTGGCTTCGAAAGGTGTCGTTAAACAAACTAACAAACACAGCAATGAATATAACCTTTGTGATTATTGCAGGAAATAATACAGCGCACTCCAGAACTGCATCCATTCTGAACTCAGGGAGGCATAGTCAGGCAATATCAATTAACGAGTGTGACAAATGTTGCATCCAGTTCAAGGCAGCAGTATCGCTAGACACAAGTCTCTCACATTATCTACGTGTTCGTTCGCTGATCAGATATCAACAGTATTATTTATTATATGCGAGCCTGTGAATTATCGCAATTTATCTAAAACATATTTCTCGATATCCATCGACTTGATGGATAACGAGGAATATCCCTCAGTAGCTTCCTAAATGACGTCATGCTTCGGCACATCACTTCGCCGTCGATACTGTTACAAGCGATTCAGTGCCGGCTTTACCAGCAGTACAAGAATTTCGTGCTATTCCAAGCCGTTCTGGCGATTCTATGACTGAAAAATTAGATGTATGATAATAATAAAATAATAAAGTAAAATAATTAGATACATAGATAGTGACTCCGAGAGTGATATTGAGCCTTCAACTGGGTAACTTTTCCGAAAAGCCTTATTTATAGATTCGCCCAGGATTTTTTTTATATTTGGTGAGCCGGCGCGCTCAATTCGAAATTTCGTGCTGTAAATTGACATTTAAAATATTCTAAAAATTAACATTAATGAAAAATATAAGAATATTCTCATTTGTAGTATTATAATTTTTAAATTTCATCTTTGAGTTGAACCATTAGTTGGGTACTTTATCGTGGGAAAGTGGGACTATTTTTTACGTTTGGGTGAATTGGCTAGTACAGGCTTGAAAGAACGATTAGCTGCTCTTTATTATTGACATATTGTTTTGAAACGTACGTGTTTCCAGTCGAATTGGGTTGAATATTGCGTAGTAAAATGTCACGTAGCATATAACAAAAAGAAACTCAGATCTCATTCGTGTGGACCTGAAAATATTATTAAATAATATTATTTAAACTTTCAGGTCCACACTCATGAGATAACTCCCGATATTCACTAAAATAACGTAGATATCCTCTATACATCTAATACACGCCTGAATAAAAGTAACCTGTCATTTGCAAAATGGGGTCTCCAGAGGGTGAATTTGCTGATGCTATCCCACACAGTGGGCCAATTTATCCTCCAGGTACATCTTTCTGTTTTGGCTTTAGACCTTAATTCAGACTGAGGTTCACAGAGGGTAACGGAATGGTCGGTGTCCTAGATTGTACAAGTCCATTTGGTGTATTGGACACTCAATCAACTTTAACCCCGTGCACGTTGATATCAAAATATCAAAATTTCAGCCTGCACACTTTTCGTATGGTATCACAACACTAACTATTTTCCCGGGGTCTTCCCGTCTACCCAGCCGCTACTGTTCGGGTAGAGGTGTGAACCAGTTCTTGATTAAAGAGATGCCGACTATAGTCTTGTTCAATTTAGTTGGCTGTTGTGTGGAAATTTGAACTTGTAATAGGAAATTAACAAAAACAAGCAAATTAAGTCATAATTTACTATTTATTGATCACACAATTTTTTTGTTACACAAATTAAAAATTATTTTTACGACTCTTAAAGGAACTATGGATGTTACTATACAATAAATAATATAAATTAGACAAATTAGGCATTATTTTACATCTTTTAAACGAACTGTGATTATTAAATAATAAAAAATTCATAAAATTAACATTTTTACATCAAATAATCATTAAATAAAAGTTAAATGACATTTTTACAAACAAATATAAACAATCTTTCATGAATTTTTAGCCAGTGCTGTAGGAAACAGCGTCCAAATATTGTGGCAGGCTCATATTACCCTCTTGGAGGAGTCTCTGGAAATGTCGGATGGAATTGTCAATTTTTTTTGTATTTCTTCTTCCTTGGCATCAATTTTCCACCTGCACTCAGCTGAATTATGGTTGCTTCCTGGTAGGCCTGTTCTCTTTTTAAAAAGTCTGTCATCTTGAAGATGTTGGGATGCGACCCAGTTATCACCAGCTGTAGTTTTCGGTGCCATCCTTCTAAATGGTCCATCGAAGTCATAATGATTCCACATTTCTACTCCACGATTGCCTTCTACCCAGTTCTCTGTAATATAGTCTGTAAATGATGTTAAATTTCTGTTGAGTGCTTTATCATCGCTTGTTGGTACATCTTCTAATGTGAAAAACCAGGCATCACTTACACTGTTAACTGGTACCAGTGGAAGGGCTATAGCACGACGAATTAGGGCCTTAACTTCCTCGTTGTCTTGGTATTGTTGCTGGAGGTGACAGTTCTGTGCCTTTCGCCATACTGCTTGGCCATAGTGAAAAAAGCAACCTTTAAGTGAAGACCGCGGAAAAGTTGTAGCCAAGGAATTTGGGCCGCTGTCTCGTAGTCTGTAAAAATAGTACTTGGGTCGATGTTTATACTGGACTGTAGCTTTCTGTTTTATCAGATGAAAAAGACGCTGGTATGTTTGTTGAGTTTTATTTGGAAGGAAAGCGTATATGAGAGAACATCTTCCCTTCGACAAAACCATGGATTGTGTGGAGTTGAAAGAAGATAGATGGACATTTCTCTAAAGTTCCGTCACAGAAGATGTTGTCGGCATTGGATAGGTACTGGAGGTTGTAGTTTGTTGCAATAATTAAGATTCTTTCGTTGTCACCATCATCTACAAGAAGGATGTTTGCACCTGTTGTTGTCTTGGTGTATGCATCTGGTATACGGAGGATTGATCTGTCCTTGGGTAACTTGGGTCTTGTCTTTGCTCTATTGTTATAAAGTGCTGACTTGATACTATAAAATGTTCGTATCTTTGATATAAAGCATCATTTTATTTTTGGCATTCAAATATCTTTGTCAAGAATAGCCCTTCAGACAACGTTTTCTTACCTGGAAACAGGATGTCATGCAACAAATAAGAGAGGAAAACTGACAGGAAGGGAAGTACCGGTCAAGTGTACATATGTTTCAGGGAATTCCCAACAAAACCACACGAAAAGTCAGTTTTATTTTTTAGGTCCAAAAGTAAACAAATCGCCCTCTTTATTTATCTGGAATATTCAACAATAATGCAAGATGTCATTAGAATGTTTCAAATCTTTTTTTAAACAATGTATTTTCCCAAGGCTATTATTATGATTGCATCATTTCCGAGTGCAACATTTCAAGGCGGGTAACTTTTAATTCAAATATTTACTGCAGCGAATCCATGTGATGCAACTAGGAATTTAACCAATTTAATCTTGAATTGGTTAACACTTTACCTAACATAGCGGCAAAAAACGGCAAGAAAATTAACTAGAATAAGCCTGCCAGAGCCTAAAATATCTCGGAAGTTTCTCAATAAACCCATACAAATATGGGAATCATTAGAACCAGCTCGTCGAGCTGCTTCTAATGATATCCATATTTGTATGGTTTTAATGAAAAAAAAATGTGTAATTCGTTTTCGAAAAATGTGAAATTTAATTTATTTTTTAAAAATACTGTGTAAGCAAAAGGGTTAAATTCATACTTCTTGATTTTGTAAAAAAATACTGTGTTAGGTAAAGGGTTAAATTCCTACTTCTTGCTTCATGCGAAAATAATGCTACTTGAAATTGCTGTTTTTGACATCAGTGTGCAGAGGTTTAAATACTTTTTGTATTTCTGAACGGCAGGAATTTAAAGAGAGAAGAAAGATTATTTATTTATCTTTTCCTTACATCACTTTCTGGAAGAGGACCAAAGTACCCAAGTTCATCCGATTTGCCGTGCTTCTCACTTAAGGTAAATTCTCTGTGATGTGTTATCAGTTCATGTTTCTGCCATTTGTATATTTTATTATGGCTGTCGATATCTGATATACGCCGAACCAACTCAGCATTTTTATGTTCAGAACGGCATCAAAACCATTACTAAGTTAATTATTTCCAATTCGTTTTTACATAATATCTCCGTGCCGTGATTTAAAACTGTACGTCACAGTTTGTCGCAGCATACCGGGTTAATACATTTCAGTCGCCTGAACTCACTTTGCTTAAAGTTCTGCTTGTGGTACACCCTCGTCGAAGCCTTCTAACACTTGCTAGTTTCACTGCTGCTGCCAGCGCGGCAACGTCTTATACAGTACGGTTCTAAATTCACAGGTCTTGCTCTCACAGAGTTAACTTGACATCAACCTACCAAGCAGTCACTGTATCAAAATTCACCTATAAAGTTTTCACAATCTATTATTAACACTGACATCTCTCTCCTGCCCAACAGTTCTAACACTAATATATATGCCTGTCGCACGAGCTCGGCCAGTTCTTCATAGCTCTTGTCTATTTGTAACTTATGGCTAGCGGTCATGAACCTGGTTCATGTCCGTCCACGGACATGAATTTAAAGACCCCCACAACGTGTTCCCCTGGAGCATGATAGACTAAATATCATGAGTCTATGTACAGTTAAGGAAAGATTTAATTTTAGTGGTAATTGCCTTCTTTGAAACCTGGAATGCCCAGCTCAATTGATGCACTTTAAATTGGACTTCGTTTAACCCATTTACCAACATGAAAAACATAGGTTATGACCCTTCATTGGAACGAGCTCGTCGAGCTCGTTCCAATGAGGGGTCATAACCTATGTTTTTGAGACAAAAATGAAAAAAATAATGAAAACCAATTGGCGATTTTTGAGAATAGCACTGGCCGGTTTTGTTTGTTGCGTTGGGTAAAGGGTTAAAGTTCTGAGTCTTAGACTTTCCCTGACCATAGCGGACGACATTTGTGGGTGCTTGGCGATATAATTTTTTTTCTGGTATTGACTCGCATTAGGTGATTTATACGATATGCGAATCTTCTGAACGTCACTGGATTTGATGTATTTACAGAAAGGTGTGGGGAAATGATCAGCTTTCCTTTGATTTGAACGACGCAACACTAAACAGGCGGTCCTATACGGCTTTTAGAACTTCAGTGACTGCAACACTCTCAGCCTTATCTGGACTAGTGTCTTCAATTGGCTTCTGACGAACGCCCACTTACTGTATTTAGGGACTGCTGTTGTTCGCCAATTATCGCCGCACTTCTCTAAGACAAATGTGTTTCTCTTTATTTACATAACCGATTAAGCCTTCACGTATCTTGCCGCTCATACACTTCACACTCTTGGCAACATTATACCGTTTAAGAAATGAAAATGTATAAAAATTTATAAGATATTTACACAAACAAAGACATCTTGTCTTGATATATCTTAACTACTTGACGTGCTTATTCAACTAACGGACTAACGGAGGTTAGTCTTGCCTAGTGTCTCGTCAGCAAGACACTAAAAATATCAAAACTTTAATACATTGAGACCAAATTAGCACAAAGCACTCAAACAAAGCGTGGAAAAAAATTAGGATTAATATTTATTTCATTATTAACTGGAAACTTTCTTTTAATCCGACTGGTTTCGTACTTATTCGGCAATAAATAAATACGACAAAGAGCGTTAAGTCGACAGAAAGAGTGTCAGGTAAGATTTAAAAAAAAACAATATTAAATTCGACTATGTCTTACACAATGTTATTGTTTGGTAGAGCTTGTGGGCACCATTCAAACAAAATATGAAGACAAAAAGGACAGGTTCTAAACCTCCGTGCACAATTTGGGTATGAACGGTATTAACTCCTCAACGTTTTCAAAATCCGAATTTCACCTCTCAGCAGGTATTTCTAGATGCGTAAAGGGTACCTATTGTTTTTGAGTAGGTACCATAGTCATCAAATGAGTAACTGCAAAAAATATAAGTTTAGACTTAAAAAGTTATAGCTTTCCTTGCAGACACGAATGAGATAATTCTGGCAACCACTCAAAAACGGAAGGTATTCTTGTTATCATTTGCATTGTGATGCTTCAACCCTTTGAACCTTGGTGATATCGTCAATGTCAGTTCATTGCTAGCTATTGGAATAGTCCATGTTCATTATTAGGGGATAGACCAATTAATATTTTCAACGTGCAGCCTTGGGGTTGAACGTTGAAAATATTAATTGGTCCTCCCCACACATTCACTTAGCAGACATCATACTGGTATCGCAATGAATTTGCTGGATATTTTCCGCTATCGTGGAAGGTAATATTGTAATGAATTTTGAACTTTGCAAATAGAAGTTCAAACTTTCTAGTGTATAAATGTACAAAGAGCTGTTTTCAGCCCACTCGCAAGCACTCAACACGATTATTGAAGTCGAAAAATGATATTTGATAACATTTTTCGATTGCGTGTCTAGAGAATCGATCATGTGCCGAGAGCCTTTGATTACGGAATTTTTTTTTTTATTGTCTATTTTATTTTATTTTATTTAAATAAGATAGATTTAGTGCATGCGATAGACTAGCAATGAAGTTTTTGAAACCATAAAGCGTATGTGTGAGCCCTGAGAAATATTTCTAATGCAATGTTTGCTGAAGAGCAATGGGCTTTAAAGCCTCTACCAAGCCTCACAGCTGAAAATGGCCAGCGCTGTTCCCCAAAATCGCCACTTAAGTTCTATTTTTGTGTCACAAATATGACTTTTAACACTTCATTGGGACGAGTTCGTTGAACTCGTTTCAATGAAGGGTCACAAGCTATGTTTTTGAGCGTTGAGTTTGAGAGATTCAAGAAAATGTCTTGTCACACTCGTTTTCTTTTCGAGTTGGGTAAAGAATTAACATCTTATCCGGAGTCCGGGGGTTCGATTAACCAATTATATAACCATCTGTATAATATCACCGGTACAAAGTCAGGAACATTTCATCTTTTTGAAAACACCTAAAGAGTTTATTTCGAACATTTCCTAAAAGTGTGTCCGTTCGTTAATTAATTTTCTAACATGCAGGTATTTTCTCTTCAGTATTCGAGGGTGCGTTTATTAGCCCACAACGAAAATAATAAATGAAAGTGTCATTGACACTGTAGCTCAACTTGTTAAGACATGTACATGTATAGTATGTGACACAGCAAGGACAAACATCTAGGTAATGACCTGATAACAAAGATACATATAAAGTATTGTAACGGTCTGTACATAAATACTGACCATAGCCTGTAACAAATGCATAGGTAAAGTATTGTAAAGGTGGGTGACAGTCAGATGCTAAACTAGAAAAGAAATCTTTGAGTCCCAGAGTGGGTCTGACTGAACCCCAAAATATTTGTTCTCATAGCACAGTGATAATAAAGGCACCCCAAAACACACTTGTTCCTATCCCAAGGTGAAAACAAAGGTACCCAAGAAGTTTCGTGAAGATCAGTTCATAAATACGAGCTGTATAGAAGTTGTGACAAAAAACTGAATGGACCCAATTTCGGTACAAAATGGCCACTGGCAGCCATCTTGAATTTTGGACCGCACTCAGAAACATTCATTCTCGTCCCAAGGTGATAACAAAGGTACCCAAGAAGTTTCGTAAAGATTGGTTGATAAATACAGCCTCTAGCCCGAGCTGTATTGACATGTGCACTTACAGTATATAAGTAGCACCAAATAAATCAAAATTCATCTAATTTGCATAATTTCTGCACGAGAAAAAAACCTGTACTGTATGTTGTGTATTCCATTTTACTAAACATTCATACAAAAATTTATTCAAATCAGAACTTTCATACAGAAGTTCTGTACAAAAGACTGATTGCACTAATTTTGGTACAAAATGGCTGCTGGTGGTCATCTTGAATTTTGGACCACACCCAAAAACACTCGTTCTCATCCCACGGTGATAACAAAAGTACCCAAGAAGTTTCATAAAGATCGGTTCATAAATACGGCCTCTTGCCTGAGCCGTATAGAAGTTGTGTACAAAAAACTGATTAGACCTAATTTCGGTACAAAATGGCCATTGGCAGTCATCTTGAATTTTGGACCGCACTCAGAAACACTCGTTCTCGTCCCAAGGTGATAACAGAGGTACCCAAGAAGTTTCGTGAAGATTGGTTGATAAATACAGCCTCTAGCCCGAGCCGTATTGACATGTGTACTTACTGTGTGTAAGTAGCACTGAAAAAATCAAAGTTCATCTAATTTGCATAATTTCTGCACGAGAAAAAAACCTGTATCATATGTGATGTATCCCATGGTACTAAACATTCATACGAAAAATTATTCAAATCAGAGCTTTCATGTGGAAGTTCTGTACAAAAAAAAAAAATTCTGCATCGTCGGTACAAAATGGCTGCTGGCAGCCATCTTGAATTTCGGACTGCACCCAAAAACACTCGTTCTCATTCCACGGTCATAACAAAGGTACCCAAGAAGTTTCGTAAAGATTGGTTCATAAATACGGCCTCTAGCCCGAGCCATAGCAGCTTGGCACTTACAGCTCTGAAAGTAACACTAAATAAATCAAAGTCAGTCTAATTTGCATAATTTACGCACGAGAAAAAAACCCGTATTATATGTGATGTATCCCATGGTACTAAACATTTATACAAAACTTTATTCAAATCAGAACTTTCATACAGAAGTTCTGTACAAAAAACTGATTTTTGCATCATCGGTACAAAATGGCCGCTGGCAGCCATCTTGAATTTCGGACCAAACCTAAAAACACTCGTTCCCGTCCCAGGGTCATAACAAAGGTACACAAGAAGTTTCGTAAAGATCGGTTCATAAATACGACCTCTAGCCCGAGCCATAGCCAATTGTTGACGTACGGACAGACGGACAGACGGACGGACGGACAGACGGACGACGGACGACGGGCCATGACAATAGCTCAAATTTGACTTCGTCAAAGTTGAGCTAAAAACGGTTGTGTGCACAAAACTTTATATGACCACAATGGTTTAAATGACCGAGTCTTCAGCAAGCAACAAATCCGAAATAAAGAGCAAGCGAAACGTAGCAAATGCCCCCGACTATGTCATACCGCCATGGCGGCCATATTGAATTGGCTAGCCAGACCAAAATCGAACGGAAGCATTGTCTTGTCATCCAGAAGTAACCTCAAAATTTTGTTTTGATCAAATGAGGGGTTTTCAAATCCAACATGCAGTGAATAGAATACAGAGGTTGAGAAAAATTGTCTAAGTCTAAAAAGGGTCATAACTCCGGGAAAAATTATTAGGCGGAACCCAGTCCTTGTGCATATCCGTTCCCCCACGTGGGTCTATCAGCATACCAAAGGAGATGCAAATCTGACAAAGGGATTTGAAGTTACAATGCAAAACGTTTGAACGGACAGACGGACGGACGGACGGACGGACGGACTCACTAGATACCCCCGAATCCTCCTTTGGAGGTCGGTGATATAACCATTGGAATGAGTTATCTGTCGCTTTATCTGGGTATGAATGTGGGGGTGGGCCTGTTAAGTTTTGTATGAGGCGCTACACACTTCATACAACCTAACACGCTTATTTCAAAGTTCGATTCCGGTGGGAAAATTTTTAAGCGACTGACACCCTTAAGACTACCATTTCTACTTGTTTCACAGGCTTGAATGTCATTTTAATTCCGGAGAGGAAAGACAAGGGAATGCTATAAATATTGAATCTCTAGTTTCGAAGTTAACAAACTCCTTCAGGTGAAAACCCCATCTCCAGTTTGTGGATTATAACTAAATCACCCGTGGAGTGGAGTTATCACCCAAAGTATCACTTTCAAAATCTGTACATATGGACAAAAAACACAAGCAATGTTTCCGTCAATGGGCCTCCGGGTTTAACCCGAGGGTCCATTGGCTGGAACTTTGCTTGTGCTTGTCATGCTTTGCAACAAATTAGCAATTATTGCTTGGGTGGAATCTCCACTCTACGGGTAATTTAGTGATAATACACTCGCCACGTAATGTATGGACTGAGTTACCAAAACTCCACTTTCAACCAGGTACAAGTTGAAGATTCTGATTATCACATCCCATTTATAGTAGCTAACCTTACAGTTAAAACTGGAAGTCCTGTCACGAAATGCGCACAAATAGCACGTCGATCTGCGCGTTAATCTGCGCGTTATGACCATAGTAAGGCTATCAAATCCTGTACATATGGCCTGTGCACAAGCAATGTTTCAGCCAATGGACCTCCGGATAACCCGGAGGTCCATTGGCAGAAACATTGCCTGTGTTTGCTATAAGTAACTAGGAGAACTTGCCGTGTTTTGGGTGTCATTCGATATGGCAAATGCGCGCAATTCTTACGCGCAATTAAGCCCAGATAAGTGCACAGTTAGTGACAAGACTGCTAGTTTTAACCATTTGTTGGGGAGCATAGTGGCTCAGTGGTTACAGCTCGGACTTCAACACAAAAGGTCCACGGTTCGATCACCGTCAGAGATTACTGCGTTTCGTCCTTGGGCAAGGCACTTAATCCCGATTCCCCACATGGGGGCTTGGTGGTGCTGTGTACTAGGGCGTGCGGCACGTCGAGGGTACGCTTGTGTTCACCCAATGCTAACCCTTCATGTGCGGAGTACGTTTGTTTGGAGGGTCCACGGTGGTTCTCTCCGGGTACTCCTCTTACACTAGGTGTCCCCGGCTGTCGAAAGTGTTATTAAACTCAAATAAATAAATAAATAAATAAATAAATAAATAAATAAATAAATAAATAAATAAATAAATAAATAAATAAATAGCCACGTCTTAATCAACTTGGACGCAAACATGAATATATTGATGTGTCCCCTGTACATTGGTTATGCTGCGCACATGCGCTTCACAAATAGTTTCCAACGGTGCGCATGTTTACCAATTAACTTGTGTTAACTAACCACATTAATATAAAAAATAAAAACCTTCGCCTCTCAATTCACGATCTTGTGCAATCGCGCCAGCGACATACAGTAAAAGTAAATAAGCAATTCTTGGACTGTTTACCATTATGCGGCATGTGTTATGAAGAATCTTATGTAATGGCTGCACTGAACGACACCAAAGTACCATAGCATGCCTTACTTGGACAGAGTTGCTGAAAGGCTGAACTGACAATAAAGTAAATCGAATAAACCCAAAATATGACATATTGTTTCACAGGCATCGTGAAATTCCGAACAAACAAGATATAATGGGTTATGAATACCCTGGTTGCTGCGCATGGCTGCTGATGAACCATAAATCTCATTTACAGTTGAAGATAGTTAATTATATGACGATGCTAGTTCCTCCGTAGTTATCAAGAGTTTTGAAAATGTGGCATAGACATTTATATATGAATAACGTACAAATGCGGCCTACGTATCCGTCTGCTAAGCTGAAATGGGCACACTCACCCTGGATTTCGCATTTCTAGAAATTCCACCAACCGCATTTAGCTCCCAAAGTGTCAGTTACCATCAGCCCGATGGTAATTGACACTTTAGGAGCTAGATGCTGTTGGCGGAATATCTAGAAATGTGAAATCCAGTGCGCCAGGGTTGGGAGCAGCTAACCGGTTAACCGGCTAACCGATTAACTTGATAACAGCAAGAGGCATGCATCGGAGATGCAGGCGTCGAGTTGTAGCTACTTTCTTCATGCACTCTCTATTGAAAATCAGAAATGTTATCGCGTTGAGCTCAAAACTCGTAAATATTGTGAAGCTCAAAATTGTGAAAATGGACAAATTAAGGCCCATAACTCTGTAACAAGAAAGCGAACCAGGCCAGTTTTCGAACTGTCTTGAGATAATATTTCACAAAACCTGTATAGCAAACATTAGTCAAATCGGAGAACGTTTGTTCAAGTTATTGAGCTAATGGGCTCAAAATACATAAAAATTGACGAATTGAGCCTCTCAACTCTGTAACGAGAAATTGAGCCGAGCCAGCTTTCGAAATTGCTTGAGATATTATTGCAAAGGACCTACATGACAAATATTAGTCAAATCGAAGAACGTTTTTTTCAAGCTATTGCGCCAACAAGTTCAAAATCTGTAAAAATTGACGAATTAAGGGCCATAACTCTGTAACGAAAAATCGGGCCTGGCCAGTTTTCGAACTTCTTCGAGATATTATTACAAAAGACCTGTATGGCAAACATTAGTCAACTCGAAGAACGTTTGTTCAAGTTATTGCGCTCACGAGCTCAAAATTCGTAAAAAAATGAATAATTAAGGGCCATAACTCTGTAACAAAAAATCGAGCCGGGCCAGTTTTCAGTTTGTTCGAGATATTATTGAAAAAGACCTGTATGACAAATATTAGTCAAAACTGTGAACGTTTTTTTCAAGATTTTGCGCTAACAGTGCGAGGATGCACGGACGCCCGCCCGAAAGCCCGCCCACCCGAAAGCCCGCCCGAAAGCCCACCCGGACGCACATCGACCGTCGCCAAACCATAGGTCTCGGTTGTTACTTTAGGGGCTAGATGCTGTTTGTGGAATATCTAGAAATGCGAAATCGGCATCAGGTAAGTTCAGCTTCACACAGGGGCGCAGCGAAGCCAAATGAAATGTGTGTGTTGAGAGGGTGGGCGGGAGGGGGGGGGGGGGGCTCGTGCAAAGGTAAGTGTATGTATTCCTGGAAAAGATCAAATATTTCATGGCAACTCTGCACCCTGAATAGCCGAAGAGCTAGCAGGGTGACATTACATGAACAAGGTTTAGGGATTTCTGGAACGAACATATAATATGCTAGACATTTTTTCAGGAAAAGTGTGAAGGGGGGTGATTCCGCAGAGATACGCCACTGATCCCTATCAGATGTTTTACCGTTCGGCCTAATGAATCCAAGCTCTAACCATGCAATCTGTAAAATTGCACGTGTGTCAAGACAGTGAATAATATTGTAATGGAAAACACGAAGTTGCTGTAATTACATTGTATCTCCCTTCAGAGACATTTTACACCGCGCTGTTCCATTTTACCATCAGTAAATTGACTATATTATCAAATATATTGACGGAGAATTCATTGTGAACCGGATCGAATCTCATTCATAATCAGCAACCGCTGGCGTTTTGTTTGTGGTTGGCGCAGAGGATCGATAAACGCCGTGTGTTTTGCGTTATCAGCGGAGTTACAAAGACGTACTTTGAATGTATCGTTGATAAAGCACCCAAGTCCGTATCAGATGATCATGATTTTCACGCCTCAATCTGCCTTAATGCAACTATTCCATGATTTAGCACAAGTTCGTTAAATTAATACAGTTGGTGTACTGCGATCATAAAAGTGGCCTCTTTGGCGTTCAGATCACGATTGGATCGCGACACACTTATGCCAGTGTGTCGAGATTTCCTAAATAAAACTGAACGCTCGACACAGCATTAAGAAAAACAAATGAAAGTATCACAGATTCTGCGTTCTCCCATTTTTTTCGACTGGTGATAATCTGCGGTATTTCGGGGGAGGAAAGTGGACAGAGAATTTCGACAGAGTTGTGAACAAGTCGCCATCCCGTCGAAATTCAGTGTTCATGTTTGTGATCACAGTACCTTGCCTCATCACTATTGAATAGACATTGTTAAAATCAAACTATTGATTTGTAATAACGCAAGCAGGAAGATAACTTGCGTCTTTACAAAGAGGGACGAACATCTATCAATGTTCACTGCATATACTTATTTGGGAATCAGTCAGTGTCTGGAAGCCTGAATGCAGAGAGTATGAATTTCCGGAATAGTGCCTTAAAGGCATATTTTAAATGGCAAAAAAATTATAAATATTGATATTGGTGTTTAAGGAAATTATAAAGGATAGAGATTAACGGTTTGTCACTCTGAAAATGCCGATGGTTTTCCATAGAAGTTGAATTACAAGCGGATACAATTTGATGTAAAGTTCTTTAAAACATACACGTGCGACCCAAAATCGTGCGAAGTCGCTGCTCTAGCGGAACTACGTTCAAGACCTACAACTTTGTCGACGTAAAACTTTGTCATAAACTAGCGAAGCCACGCCGCTGACGTCATTGTGTAGCTGGATCTAACAATTGCACCACGTAACATTGAAAACAGATTGTGTCATCGCTAGAGGGACCCGTGCGGACCGGTCAAAGGTGGAATACACCATTTTTACATAGCGCCATATTACATCCGGGACTCGATTTGCCTGTAGAAACCAGCCTAACAGATCTGTTACTAAAAATGGCACCCACGTCTGCTGTACTGTACTGAACGCTGCATTGATATCGTTTGTTTCCAATTTATAAATATTTTCTGTCATTGCTGTTGTTCTTTTGAAACAAAATTCGATTGTGTGCCTGCCTGCCGTTCTTCGAACGAAACATTTTAGCTTTAAAGAAGCCGAAGGTGCATTGTAGTTGAGAGTTGTGACGAACGTCGGAACGAACATGAAGGATTATAACATGAAAATGATAAGTATGGAATATAACATCGCAAAATACACAAATTTGTAACACCCAATCTTTGTTCTCTTTGGGGATGAGAACAAACGCAGATTAGGTAAATTGTCGAATTTTAATTGATAAAACGGAGACGAAAAACGAAGCTTTCAATGCCGATCAGCAGTTCAGTACAAGTGTGGGCAATGTTGATAGATAAAGTCGGTTTGTCGTGGCATATGGAGTCCTGGATGTAAGATGGCACTATGCAAAAATGGTCTAGTCTTTGGTGAGTTGCAACTAGATTTTCTTAACTTCGCCATGTTGACATTCTTTAGTTCGTTGTTGAGTGGTGTAGCGTATTTTTTTTTTAAAAAGGCGGATGGAAAAGTGCGTCGTAACTCCCAACAGGTTCCACAACCGCTGTTAATGATATGCTGCTCTTTTACACCCAGTCCTATATAATATCACCGTATACATGTTATAGTTAAGATGACTAATAACTACTAAACAAACGGTCTACGCAATGAAACAATCGCGTGAATGGGATTGCCTGTACATAAAACAATACCATAATGATAGATCACTTCGCGCCCACGCAAAGATGGAAATCACAGAATGCAATTAGAAGTGACGCTTTCCGACAGAGAGGATAATGATCACCCTTAAACTTGATCCTTAAATAATCGTTTTATGTATTGCTTCGTTATTGGAACGGAACCTAGTCAATTAACTCTTCATTGGAGGACATAGAAATAAGACACCGATTTATACAAAAGGCACACACCACCACAATGAACATCCTTAATGCGAACTGTACACATTATACTGCACAAGCCTAAGATATTCCCATGCAGTATACAACGGTATGTAGAGATGATTCCTCACTGTGTCATTTTATGTAATAGGATACCAGCCATGGCATTTTCAGGAGAGCGATTTATTCGCTCGCCTACTGCTCGCCTTGGAAAATTGAGGAGGGCGAAAACTAGCCCTCCTGGCCTTAGAAAATAATTATTACCACAACCGCCTATTCCAAAAACCCATATCTTTTCAGATTTCTGCTATGTTAGTGGTCTCAGTAAGACGACCACACTACCCCTCCGACACCTCCGGGCCTTGTCGAGACTCGGAGGTATGGGAGGGGCAGTGTAGCCATCTCCCAGAGACTACCTTTTTAGCAGCACCAAATAAAATGTACAAAGCCCACTAGGCGGAATCTATTAAGAGTAAAACTTCATTTTGCCACGTTTAGCTTTTGTTAGTTTGAGAAGGGCTAGTCTCTCGACTAGGCCGTGCGAGGGGAGAGATTTTTAGCACTCCTGCATTTGCAAGAATGCGAGGCCTGAGATACGATGTGAAGTGATCGATTCGATGTGATGTGATGGGATGTGATGCGATACGATGTAACGTAACATACATAATGATGATGCAGTGCTCAAAATGTCGTGTGCAGTTATGATGCATTGATAATGGGGGCAATGTGATGCGATTCGAACTCATCTGGTCCAGTGCAAATTCGGATCTATTCGACTGTTTGAGCACCTGATCTATCAACAGGGTTGATTGTCCTGAGGGTGAGGTTATTTCAAGGACCTTTCCAGTCATTTTCAAGGCATTTTAAACATTGTTTTAGACTATTCCAGGCTGCGTGGAAATAGCTTTGAGTAAACGACTTCTGATTTAGAATACAGGTATTAGTTAACACCTGAAAGCTTAAAATAGCGTCTTCTTACTTTCTATGTTATAAAGAAGAAACCACTACTGATGTTTGACCAATATTTAACAAGAAACGTAATTTAATCTGAGCAGTCGTGTTTAGATAAGTGCCGTCTGCCTATTCAGGTAGACGACACTTGCCTAAATACAACTGCTCGGCCATAAGTCTCGATAGTGTTCAAAATTCAGTTCCTTATTTCTCAAGCGAGTACGATTTAGAACTTAGAACCATCCTTAAAAATCAACGACTTTCAATGCTAATTCACAAATTAAAAGCACTTTCAAGGCCTTTAACTCTTTTGGCGAGGCAGGCGACTAAAGTCAACAGACGGCAGACCACAGAAAGGTACTGCAGTAGTCATTTTAGCCAACTGTGTGTGTCCATTTCAAAGTGCTTTTAACCCTTTACCCAACGCAGACGATATCAAAATTTATTATTTTAAATATCATTTTTTCAAATTTTTCAAAAATATTTCAACAAAACAATATCACGTGACCCCTCGTTGGAACGAGAGCTCGACGAGCTCGTTCCAACGAGGGGTCACATGATATGTCTTTGTTGAATTTTTTTTTCAACTGCTGAAGTTGCATATTACGCGGGGGGGGGGGGGGGGTGCGGCCGATTCGTTGGGTAAAGAGTTGAACAAACATACGTATTCCTGTGCTTCATGCACCATTTATGTCCTATCCACGAACAACGATACCGTCCCTTGAAAGTATAAAGGTGCCATTTAAATATATACAGAAAATCATTTGAAAAACTTTCAATGAGATCATTAGAACATCTTTTAAAATAATAACTCTTTAGTCTAACAACCTATACTTTTTGTAAAATTCCTGATGAATATTAGGCGCTAAGAATTCTGTTTCTCAGATTATTCCGCGCCAAAAGAGTTAAAACCCTTTGTTTTCAATTCAAACACTTTAAAGCTTTTTTAATGACCACAATGTACCATGTTCGACCTTCTGACAAGCGCGTTCGATGGGAGATTCCTGAACTGCAAGTTGGATGAGAAAATATCTTGGTCATATGAATACTGAAGTTGTCTTTGTCGGCTTTTATCAAACTGATCTTTTCACCATAAAGCATACCGTGAAGAAACGGTCTGCTGTCATCGGTTGAACCAGTGGTACAAAGCCTAAAACACTCATCTGTATCATGTTGTGTACACGAAATGGTGGTTGGGCGAGAGGGAGTAAGGCGGATGGGCGAGGGGGCGTGAGGTGAGTGAGGCGGTGAGAGGTGGTGTCAGACCTTTTAAAAAAATAGCCATGGAAAGAATCGTTTTAAAAAATGGAAAAATATCTTCCAGTGCAGCTTAGAAAAATTAGCATTTGAAATTATTTTGCGCATTTAGCCAAAACCTACACGCGGTGGCGTGTGATTTGTTTTAACGGTTAGCAGATTTCTTACTTTTTATACATATAAGGGGGACGATTCGCATCGGTTTCGTCTAATTTGGGAAATACGGGCGTTTGAACTCTGTTTTGTGTCCAGCACCCGCGGGGAGGAGATAATTTTTTCTTGGCCTAAATTAGGTGTATGCCTCCCGATAATGTGACATATCATTTTCGGTTCAAATCGGTTGTCAGGTTTTGAAAAATTGAAATTGTGGGTGTATGCTAATACATTTTGACCCCCTTCACCCACGGCAAGCCCAGATATTTTCTTACAAAACTTCTTTGAACAAACTTGAATCTAAACCACCAAAGGAGGCTCAATACCAAATACTAAACCAGTGTAGCTCTTGGTGAGATTTTTTCAGCGTTTTTCCCTTTACCAACAGTGTTAAATTGAATTGGAAGACGGTGCTCCTGAAACAACGAATAGAAGTTTCTTACCTCTAACATTTCACTTCATTCTTCTACTCATAAGAAAGCACCATAGGAGATAACACATATTTATGTCAGGTAGTTCAAAATATACAGGCATTTACTTTTTTTCTATTTTAGGGAAGGCCCTGCGAATCAAGATTTCAAGTGGAATCGAATCTCGATTTAAATCAGACATGAGATTTCTGATCGAATCTCTCCGCCTTTTAAGTAGCAGATAAGATAAGATAAAGTTTATTGCACGACCAAGAATAAAAAGGTATGGCATACATAAAACACACAAACAATTAAAATAAGCAATGGGTTAACCATGCGACAAATATATAAGAGTAAACAGATTAAACAGACTAATCTCATCTGTGGCGTCACTCCTGTGGGTGGGCATACGATGCCTGAATCCCATTGACAATCTAAACTAATTATATTATCATGCCCTCGGGAAAAGTTGCACCTTCTTACAGCCATGGATTACAACAAGTAATATCAGTCCCCATACAAGCATTGTATTCAATGGTCACTCGTCCGTTCTGGGCAAGTCACACTTTACTAGTTGAGAGCTAGAAGAACTTCTTAATACCAAGAATGTGTGTCAATACAACCTGAGGTCCGATGGTAAAATGCTACTACACGTTCCAAAACGTAGGTGTAAGACATTTGGAGATAGGTCATTCTCATTTGCTGGCCCTCACTTGTGGAATAATTTACCAGAACACCTAAAAAGACTGTCAAATGTCAACCTTTTCAAGAAAGATCTCAAAACATACCTGTTTCAAAAAGCCCATAAGTGATGTTGTGGACTGTAAGATACTGTATATATTCCGTTTGTATATTTTCACGAGCTCAGTAATATGTGCAGCGCTTTAGAATATGGTTCTACATCTTCTGAACTATAATTTTGGCGCTATATAAATGTGTATATTATTATTATTATTATTATTATTATTATTATTATTATTATTATTATTATTATTATTATTATCAGGGCTTTCAAAAAAATTAGGGTAACAGAGCAAAAGCCAACATTTTCCTCACTCATGTTCCACATTCAGTCAAAGGTAAAATAATATTTTGTTTATATAAGTTTGTTTTATTACAAATTATTGGAGAGTGCCCGTGGGCACTCTCCAATAATTTGTAATAAAACAAATTTTGATGAACAAATTCAGACCGGCAAAAAATAATCTAGCTTTCAACTAGTCAACAGTTGAATATTCCAAATATGAAATCAAAGCAGTTTCGAAAAGCGGAACCTCCTTGATTTGTTCTGTTATGAGTTCTCCTGTTCAAGAGACTGGTGATGCAAGAAGAGTCCAAAAGGAGACACTTGTTAGGATTTTGAGAATATATTCGACGATTTGAAAATTCAAAATCAGCCAGAACAGAATAAAATCGAATCTTCGCAACGGTTTTGTATCGAATCGAATTTCGAATCTTCGCAGGGGTATAATTTGTAGCTGCCGTGGTTCCCTCGGGGTGCGGGAAAATGCATTTTGCACAATATATGTCACCGAAGTTCTACCGGATACAACATTTGGTTGGCAACTGTTAGTCGGTTTTAAAACTGAAATTTGGTGCGGGACCATAGTTATTGCCCTTAGGTATATGAGCTAAAAACATTGCCCAAGAAACTGGCTTTGAACATATTTGAATCATGCACCAAAGGAAGCTGCTTACGAAATCTCAAAGTATTGTGACTGATAGTTTATGAGAAGTAGATTTTTTTAAGAATGTCGGGCTTTACGTAGGACTGGTGGGTGCTAAGTGATGCCAGTAGATCACACTTGCTTTCAGTCAGGCGAGCTAACAAGTAGGTTACGAAAGCAAAAGATAGATTTCGTCCCTTGAAAGCACAAAGATCCCGTGACAGTGCTTAAGCATAGAAGTTGGGGCCTGTATCAAAGTTTGTGCTTTCAAGGGACAATGTATATACAGATTACGTGGTTGGGTTTGGAAATTCAATATTGGAGTCTAGCTGGTTGCCAATTTTCTGACTTTTAAAAGGGCTGTACACGCAGTGGGAATATCTGTACCAACAACAATTGTGCGAACGATCGCTTCCTTCGCAAAGGCACGTCTACAACTCTAATTTTGACCCATCACATATTTGTGCTTCAACTGTACTCTGATCTGTCAGCTATTCTGTGCGGATGCCAATGCGCGATAATGATCTTGATCACCTATATATCATTGTGTGCAACTGCATAGCGCAGTGTCATATAAATAAATACATCACGGAGGATAAAATTCTGATATGGCAAAATATTATGCTTCTTAATCCTTGGGCTATTTTCACAGTGCATACGTCGGTACATGAACTAGTTATCATTAAATACTGTCTATATACCACCGCTATCCTTGCTTGATGTTTTCTATTCAGACAGCATGATTGATATACACGTAACATCATACCCTACTGGCATAAAATAAATTACATGAGATAGAGTTATGTTCTTATGCTATCGATGGAGCCTTATTATAATTCGCATCCAACTGAAGGCTTGCATTCTTTTGCAATCTGGATCGGCACCCAAATGCGTGTGTTATGTACTTAGTACGAAGGCTAAAGCAGGTAGAAAATTTCGACAAGATCGCGACTGGGTCGCGATCTGGGGAAATTCTCTCCCCGATTTAATGCCAGCAACACTTTAGAATTTTTCCTGTCCAAACAGAAATGCGGAAATACGGCATCTCACATCTCAGGAGCTGTTTTCGTCTTTTCCCTGATGGATTCAGTCTTCGTTTTGCAATATCTTATCTGTGAAAACTCTGTCCATTGATGTAAATACATCGCGACTAGATCAACTGTTGTTGTTGTTCAGCAGATAAGTGCGTCCAGTTATGGAACACACAATTTCTTGCTCGACAAAGTGTTGTGATACAGAGTTACATTATTACGGTCACTGTGTCGAGATCAAGTTCGAGTTTTGGTTCCGAACCAAAGTATTTTTAGGGGGCTGTGCCCATTGATTAAGTAATTTCTCCAAATTTTTATAGTCAAGTTTCTTCACTTCAGTACAACCGTCACTACCATACTCGTATGCAAAGACAGCGTTTTTCATTTCTGTTAAACAGATTTCGACTGCAGAATAAAATCAACGTCTGCAGAAATCAGTTTCCCTACCGTAAAATTCGTGATTATCAGTTTCAATTTTACGGGAAAAAAGATTTTCAAGCTTGTAAAATTAACACAGCAACTTTCCTGCATTTAGGTCCGTAGTTATTTTTATTTATTAACTCTCTCAACCCGCTATGTATTTATGTTTGTGTCACTAAATAATCCATAATCGTTGATTAATGAACGGCAGGCCGAGAGGAGGGGTTAATAATAATTTTCTCGTGTAGCCCTATTTTTGCGGTGTAATAATTAGAGGTTATTACTTGGTTAGTTTCATATCGGTCGAGATATCAGCCCTAGGTAACTTCATATCAGCCTCAGACCGAAGGTCTGATGTGAAGTTACCGAGGGCTGATATCTTATCCGATATGAATCTAACCAAGTAATAATCTCTTTATTTATTAACCCTATGAACACTGGTGGTATCTTCCATCTCATTTCAATGGCAGCAATTGGAAGAGTCCACATTCATTATTTGGGGGTAGACCAATTAATATTTTCAACGTGCAGCCGTGGGGCTGTACGTTGAACATTTTAATTGGTCTACCTCATACATTCACTCAGCGGTCATCCTACTTAAGGAAATTATGACGGATCATGCTTTTGGATCGGAAAAGCGGCAGCTCGGGTTCAAAGGATTAAATCAAAACAGCAGGTATCAGCCTGCATTAGCCCCGCTAAATCAATCGTGGAATGCCCTGTCTGGCGATTCCAGCCGGTTCAGGGTCCTGTGATCGAAGGTACCCCTATGCCAGGAAACAGAGTCGCCTACCCTGGACTTCACCAACGTGTGTGTGACCCCAAGTGTGTGTCTAATGCTATGCTCTTCAAGGTATATATACTTTTTACCCTAAACTGTCAGGTGGACCGACGCTCATCTGTCCATCTGTCAAAACGGTGGGAGATGACGTATATCGAGGCAGAATCAATACAAGTCATCTCGCGCGTGACTTAACGGTGATTTCACTTGTCGAGAAAACCGATTCGTTCCTGCCACACATTGTCATGACAGACATTTCTATCTTTTAGAATCTCGTTTCTCAATTGCCCGTGACGATATCCTGCCACCAACCGATTACGTCTCGTAAGACTCGCGACTACTGTATAAATTAAATGAGATTAGACCTTATCTAACATACCGTTTCTCCCCTGGGTCCCTGCGCTGAAGCTGGATATACACCACGTGTGTTTTTTCCATGTCCAGCTTCACAGAGAAGTGCAATTCACGTAGGTTTTTCGCCTTGATGCGGAATATCTTTTGAACTTATAATATCTTTATATATGGGGCCCCTTGTCCCTATATTTAGGCTGGCTTTGCCCTGGCAGACATTTTTTTCGCCAGAGTGCCATCGGCCTTCGCCAGAGTACACACGAAAAAATGTCACTCTGGCGAAAAAATGTCAATGAAAATTCTCAGTGTTAAATCAGTTCGCCCAGTGTGACACAGACCTAGATTTTCTCTGGCGATCAAATGTCTATGGGAATTTCAGTGTTAAATCAGTTCGCCCAAGTGGCATCCCTATTACTTCTCTTCTTTCTTCTTCTCTTCATCCACCTAATCCTTACATATTGTCATTATTACTTCCTCACCATACAAAAACTTCACTTCAACCTACCCCATTATACCTGGTAACGTCAATGTTCTTGATTGCGTTCGAGACAACTCACGTTTGAACATATCGGCCGAGACCGGCGTTATATAAGCCGAGTTTGACTTCAAATCTGCCGAGCTTGATAATGGCAATTTTGGGAAAGAAAATCATATCGAATAAATAATTATTGTACAATATCGACCAAACCGAGGAAGAATCTGTCTATATACATTCTTCAGTACACTACCCTTATAGGGCTGTAGGATTGAATTATTACAAAACCTCTTTATAAAAGAATTTAGCGATTTTGAAAGTGGTGTATCTAACATCTTGTTCAGTAACATAGAGTTGGAAAGATTAATCACCAGAGAGATGCTTTTATCTTAAGTAAAATTGATTTTGACTGTAGTCTAAAACAAAATCTCTTCAGAAAAAAAATCACAAATTTCCCCATGTAAAGCGAAATAATGCGATTAACACGATGAAGGTGAACTCAGTTTAATGAATTTTGCTTCAGTGGGATTTTTTACCGTCCCACTATTGGATCTAACTATTTTTGCAGCAATTGAAAATACGCTGGTTTTATACTTGGAATGAAAACAATTCAAATCAGTTCTTCAAGAAATATACGACCTGTTATTTACATAACATAATTTTCGACCTCGCCTGTGTTGGGATAATTGTTAATATGGCCTGTTTTACGCAGTTAATCGGAATTAAACATGCAGATGAAAGTTCTTGCCAACATCAATGCTCCTAAACATTTACACACGTGAAACTCTCGAAATTGTGTACAGGCCTTATTATTACACCTGTAATGGGATGGGCCATCAACGATTTACCCATTTCCCCCATGCACACTGTGACACAACTCGTGGATCTGTGGGTTGGTGGGTGAGGAATTCCCCCATATTCTTTATCTCGTCGGGCAGTGGTATGGAAGAGTACTGTTACCCGATAATTGACATGTTCCATAACACGCTAGTATGCATGCAACAGCCATACGTGATTCGTGATTACTAGTTTGGGAATATGCGAGTTGAACCAGCACTAGAAATTTGCCACGGCAATCAGCATTACCGCTGAAAAAGCCACATCAGTCTTCTGCGGCTATCGCAACCATATTTTCGACCGTTGTGGCTACTGTCGGTGTTTGTCGATTCCTTGGCTTAATAGACAGTCGATAGACACGGACATGCGTGTTTAAAAGAACCCTACAGCAAATTCATGCCATTATCGGGCAAACAGGGATGACCCCCCCCCCCCCCCCCCCCCCCATGTATATTATGAATATTGCATGGCTCGGTGCTAATTGTGCGAAAAATGGAGGCCCCCGAGGGAATAGAGTACACGCGGAAGGTGCCCTAGAATATTCCGCGTCTATTTGTTAGAATGAGTATCGTGCACAGGAATAGTAAACAGAGTCCTCGATTGGTGACACTTTCGGAAATAATATAGTACCAATCATCCAATACGATGAGGGGAAAGTCACGTGAGATATAATATGTGAAAATAGCTACAGACCTGGGTATACACGCACGAGAAGTTACTTTTCCCTTTCTGTCTGTGAGTATATTGTTTTCAAAAACAACAGTTTTCGCATATGCGCGCTGATTGGAGGATGCAACACTATCAAATTCCCTTTCGTGCATTCATTCTCCCCTTCTCTTGTAATGCAGTGATGACAATCAATTCATTTATGCAGCCAACCAAAACAGCGTTTATTCATAAAACGTGTTTCGTGTCAACAGGTGATCCTTTGTACGTGTATAAGTTTACAAAGCATCCCAACTGGTGTATCTGCAATGTGGTACTGGAAAACCATCATCAATTGCATAGGTGTCTGATCAGTGCATCTGCACGGTATCAGTGCTTCATTTCTGTCAACAAAAACTAAATAAAAATATAGCGCTCTTAAATTTATTAAGAATACAGTGATAGTAATCAGGGCGGGGGCACGCGCACCCATTTTTTCTAGAAAATTGTTGGGGGAAAGAGAGAGAGAGAGAGAGCGAGAGAGAGAGAGAGAGAGAGAAAGAGAGAGAGAGAGAGAGGGTGAGAGATAACTCGTTTACAAATACAGTACACTACCAGAAGAAAATCAGTGTCTGTGTAGAAGGGGTGGGGGCGTGGGTCCCAGCGACTCAACGATAGTCACCCAAAAGTTGTATTTTACTCTTGCGCGTATAATTTTCCCTTCCTCGGCTTTTGAAGAAGAGAAGAGTGCACATTTCAGGCGCTCTATTTCGGACCGGTGGAAACATTTGTTAACCCTTTACACAACATAACGGCATAAAATCGGCCAGCGCTATTCACAAAAATTACCATTCAGTTTTCATTATTTTTTTTCATTTGTCTCAAAAACAGAGCATATGACCCCTCATTGAAGCTCATAGAGCTCGTTCCAATGAGGGGTCATAAGCTATGGTTTTGACGCCAAAAATGAAAAAATAATTGTCATTCAGAAATTTTATTTGCAAATGTCTGCCTTTCGTGTTAGGTAAAGGGTTAAATAGAGAGCAAAAAAATGTTATTTTTTACCTCGTGTAGAGATTTGTTAGACCCAGACGTAGCTTTGGGTATTGTATTCTTATCATGCCACTGAGGCACATGAGTCGCCAGTGATTTGTTTCAGTGTGTTTCCGATCTTCTGTGGCCGTGCTTCTACAAGTTCGAAATACTTTCTATGTGAGATGCTAGGGAAGCTAAACGAGTCGGCGCATATACTCAAGGGAAGTGATTTCGGAGTGAGTATATTTTCTTTATACGAATATATTTTATACATACCCCAAGTAGTTTACTGTTTAGCTTCTCTACCAGCACATGTTATAACGCAATGCATAGTGATAAAACTAACTTGCTTGACAAACACAGGGAAACAGTACACCGCTCCCCTTCCAAAGCTTCATTCGGAACGCAGGTAGGCAAAGCCAGAGTTTAACTTAACAAACAAGTTGCATCTAGTTGAAGGCGCAATATCGCTTTACCTATTGGACTAGTAGTCTTTGTAATACTACATCCACCGGTCCTCGCGTTCATAAAATATCAACACCATCAAAAGTAATTTATTTGTCACACTTCAGGCTATCCTTCGGGTTGGAAGATGGTTGATGTAGAAGAAACGGAGAGAATGTGGGATTTCTTTGTCAAATGTTCCTTGGATTTGCAAATAATATATTACAGAAATGCATTATATAGAAACGTTTGAGTGCATCCATTTTAAATCATTGTGTAATCACGCAACGTGTCTCTGGAAACACGTGGAGGAGCGCGTGTCCCCTGTGCCCCCCCACCGCCCCCACTCCCGATTCGGCCGCCTCTGACAATGTCTGGAAGTACAATGACATGAAAGAAAATTGATAAAACCTCCCGGGGAGTAGCCACCGCGTCTACAAGATACCAGCCGCTTGTAGGTGGGAGTATGTCAAAGTACTGAGACATAACAACAGACATTTTTAAAAAAATGGAGGAAACGTATTTTGTTCAACCATTAACATTCAATGTCCAACTCAGTGTTGGAAATACAATCCACAAACTTACATTCATCTTATAAATATACGCGAACAGATATAATACTCATGGTCGGCTGAGCATCAGTAGAATAGCATGTACACAAACGGGGCAGATTGGGGGAACGCACGGGAGACCTCATATGTGACGTCATAATCACGTAACCCAGTTACATGTTTGGTTTACATGATAGCTCGCGTGAGCGGCCATCTTGTGACATCACTCCACAGTGATAAGTGGTCTTATTGTGCATGCGCAGCGCGTGTTTTTTAGGGTGACACGTGTTTCTGTTGTAATGCTGGGAGTGCGGTGGCTCAGTGGTTACCGCATTGAACTACAAACCGAGAGGTCAACCATGGGTAAGTGTGTTGAGTCCTTGGGCAAGGCACTTGATCCCGATTGCCTACGAGGGGGCTCGGTGGCACGGTGTACTAAGTGTTACTGCACGTTGATGATGCACCTGTCTTCAACCAATGCTAACCCTGCCTGTGTGGAGTGAGTACGTTGGGGAGACTGACAGTTGCTCGACGTTGCTCAGTGGTTCTCCAAACAATTCCTCCAAATCATAAAAAACCCAAAACTACCGAAATGGGTTCAGATTCTCCTAGATCCCCCCTTTTTTGTCCGATAATAGGCTCGTTCCTTTGAGAACGAGGATATCTAATTATCCAAACGGGCCCGATAAGGAGCCAAATTACCACAAGCAACCAGACGCCTATTTATCTAGTTCGGATTTCCCACAAAATCTTCTGCTTCTAACTATTCTACTCTCACCTCAACATTCCATAGTACTTTGGGGAGGCTGACAATTGCTCTCCGTTGCGCGGTGATTCTCTCCAGGCACTGCGGCTTCCTCCACCCGTAAAACTGTTAGACACCAGGCGGCCCTGTCTGTCGAAAGTGTCGTTAATCCCCAATAAATAAATACTTAAATAAATAAATAAATAAATAAATAAATAAATAAATAAATAAATAAATAAATAAATAAAAAAGTAAATAAATAAATAAATTAGGGCTGTCCCGATTTTTTAATTTAGGAATCGATTAATCGTCGCAAATAATCGATTGATCGTACCTATATGACCTCCTCTTCTTCTCTTTGAAGTCGATAAAAATGAAGTTCAAGTCAGTTGACCTACCTCAAATAAACAACGAAGACGATCCTCTTTTAGTTACATTCAAAGCTTTGATGTTCTGAACTTTTGAACCGTCAGTGTAATAATCAAGACAGGTCGGCAGTTGCGAACTTCGCAACTGCCGACCGGTCTTGATTATCACACTGACGGTTCAAAAGTTCAGAACATCAAAGCTTTGATGAAGGTACCTGAAAGACAAATGTTTCCCACAGCTTCTTGAGGTTTAACATCGATGTTCTTAACTCTTCATCTTTAGAAACAATATTTTTATCATCAAATTTTCTTTTAGTTATTAAATGTCTAAAACGGGATACAATTTACCGATTATTCGACAACGAAAAATATTAATCGATTTCGCCGTGACAGATCAACAATCGATTAATCGATTACTCGTGACAGCCCTAAAATAAATAACAGTACTGTAAGGGTATGACAAGATATTCACCCGAAGGGTGTCCAAGTCCCAATCACTCTAATTTAGAGTTTTGGATTTAGAGTTTTGGATGAAGGATGACACATTACCCATAACCATATTGACTCGTTAATGCCTCTCTCTTTGTCTTGTACTGTGTAAGAAGATTCATGTTTTTAAACATCTAAGGTTTCTTTTTGGTATATGGTTATGGACTTTTTCATGGCTGTCACAAACGTCGATATTTCTGCCATTGAAAATTGACAAATTAAGATGATGGCTGTGAAAGCACAGCTTGAGTGAAAATTACTTATCAGGAACAGCCGCGTTCTGTATTAAATGTCACCTTTGTTTATTCATAACATTAAGTGGAATTTTCCGATTATTGATCGACTAACAACCACAAACTATCCCGATTATGCAGATTTCGTAACATGAATTAGCCAATATGGAGTATGGTAGAATTCACCTGGCAACGAGAATGTTCGCGGAAACTACGAGTGCACTAAGGTGGAGAGGTTTCATGACCGCTTGAGGAGCACAGGATAGCAACCGATCTCGGTTCTTGTCAAACACTCTTTTTAAATTTCATCGAGAAACGAGTGGTGCGCCCAGTGGCCCTGCCAGACTAAATGAAGTGCAGGGAAGGCGGACAATACATTTTTCTTCTGCTAAAGCATGCAGTGGCGTATCAAAGTGAGGGGGGCGATGGGGTCATGCCCCCCCCCCCTAAAAATTACAGTGCCCCCACCATCAAAATGGGAAAATGAAAGCACCAGAGGGGACCAGATTCATTCTCAAGGCACTGAATTTTCAAACTTTTCTGGGGAAAGCTCCCCCCGAACCCCTCCCAATGTGAGGCCTGAGGGGGGGTATGGACCTTCCAATGGCCATACCTACCCTACCTCGGGCGTACAGCCTTCGGATATGCCTGTGGCATATATTTACCTGGCACCCCACCCCCTAAAAAATGATGCCCCTCTCCTTCTCAATGGGAAATCATAGCTACGTCCCGGGCTAAAGGCAGTAGAAAAATATTAAACCGTCCACCTGTGTCCACTTCATTTTATCTATTGACGGGTTAAGACTGAGTACAAATACAAAAATACGTTAAGCTTTTATGCGTCTGTTACGAGTTCATCTACTTTGTGCACGCACGGTGAATTCAGTCAAACTTTAGTGAGGTATACATGTTGATCTCTCATAGAATCAGACATGCTCTCTCTGGGTTTCAACTTTGATCTCATGGCCATAATCACATTCTCTGCAGGATTGTTGATAGCAGTTAATGTTTAGTGGGGTATAAAACATGCCGATCACGCGCTGAACTATCCATGCTCTCCCCAGATACTAAAATTAGTTCGGTTAAAATTTGAACTCAATCAACCCGGTTGAGTGAATATGAACCCAACTGGGAACATATTCACTCAACCCAGTTTAACCCAACTGAAATTAGAGTGTACATATTAGATGCGATACGCGCGTTGTGAGCGATGCGATAGGTGATAACGAATATTCTTCCCAGTCTTCAAATGGTCAGCAATATAATGCCCAAGGAGTGCTATAGGAGGCAGAGTTTGAGTTTCAAATAGCTCTGCCCCTCACCCCGCCGACTGATATGATTACTGGGTTAACTTTTTGCAATTTCTATGTTTACTCCCAAGAAACAGTTTATACCTTCGCATTGGAACGCGCTCTACGGGGAAGAGGGATTAATTTGTTTTTGAGGCAAAACATTGTTTGGAAAGGGTCTTTTTTTGTTTGTTTAGTGGTGTTTACCGCCAATTAAACAGCTATATAGGGTCGCTTCATATCGGACGGTTTAACAGGCGGAGAAAGCTGGACTACCCGGAGAGAACCACAGAGCAGCGGCTACAACTGCCAGACTCTCCAACTTATAATACTATTCATAATCAGTTAGCAACGGTTGAGGGCACCATCGACGTAAGGTACGCCTTACTACACAGCACCACCTTGCCTCAAATGGGCAATCGGGACTACGCAGTTAACGCTGGGCAGGATCGAACCGTCAACTATTCGGTTAAAAGTCCAATGCTCTAACCACTAAGCCACCATGCATGGGTCGCATTTCAGTAATGCTAAAAAAACATTAATACGACAAAATACGGGGGTCATATGACAGGTTTCACGTAGATTTATCAACGTGCTTTGCCTTAACCCTTTCGACCCGTCAAGCATAACTTTGGGCATAAAGAAAAAATGAGGCTCCCACGAGCAGGCAACAGAATGCTCACCAAACTGAGAGGGGGTGGGGAGGGGAGGTGGTAGGATCAATAATCACTTAATCATATGACCATACAGGGCTGTATATAGGGTTGAATCACGGCTGAAATTCCTACCAATTAACAATCATTCGCACATTTCCTTTTTGACAATTGTTTAAAAAGACAATGCCATTCAGCGGGTCAGGGTTGCTAGGATTAGTATTCCATAGTTTATTCCCTAGCCTACATATTTCCATTGTTCCGATGCAACGTTGGTCTATAGTAAACATAAGCTGATTTAATACTGAGAACATGACCACTTGACATCAAAAAGTGTCTTTATTTACTAGATCAAGGAATCACGACCCAACAAGGCAATCAGGCTCAGTATACCCTGTGGTCCTGAATTAAAGATTTGAATCCTAATTGTACAAGGGGTAGGAAGTACGATTATGTGTCTATGTCTTGAGTTCACACTAGATGTACTGTACAATACTGTTGTTATGTGTGGTAGCATTACTGCAAAAATAGAACTTCACCTAGTCAATCCTTCATCCAACGTAACGGTTGTACAGCCAGCGAGTATCGTCCTCTGGACCTGTTAGGCATCGATTGAAGTGGATGAAGACGCCATTACCTAATCATTTTTTTGGAGCGAATCACGGTCTATGTAATACAAGTGATAATTGATTTTAGAATAGTTTTTACGTGTTTTGATGTTTGGGAAGACTGAAAGAGTTTTGCGTTCTTGCTATATGCAAAGTGAATTCCCTGTTCCCTGTGGCTTTGACATGAGGGTGCAAAATAGCTGCTCGACACCAGCCTCATGACCATAAATGGCTTTTAGTAAACGCTAACGGGTTGTTTTACAATACATGCTGGTTCTTCCATGCTGAAAATGTTAAATAACTGCTAATTTTCTGTTGGAGAAAAACGACACGTGCAACGTTTAGTTTGGAAACCGTTTATCAAAAAATGATTCAACTACAGGATCAGAACACCTCTCTTTACAGTACGTGGAGAGTGTATTATCACTAAATCACACGCAGAGTGGAGAATTCACCCAAGCAGTAAATGCAAATTTGTTGCAATGCATAACCAGCACAAGCAAAGTTTCAGCCAATGGACCTCCGGGTTAAACAAACATTGCTTGTATTTTTTGTCGATATGTACAAAATTTGAAAGTTTTAGCTTGGGTGATAACTCCACTCCGCGGGTGATTTAGTTACAATCCACTGTCCACGTACTGTATGTGATCGACAAGGAAGGACAAGACCATGCACGTTCGGAAAAAAATTAGTAATGCGCATCACCTTTGTGTGGCGAACGCAAGCGTCGTTGCATTGCGTCGGCAATTTCTGTTGATAATGTTGCGGCCTTGCTATCACCACTGGAAATATACAAATCTTTTGATGAAAAGAGTGGAGGAGATAATATTTTTCCTGGTGACCAGACAAAAGCTATCTCTGCCAATCAACTTTTCAACAAAATATTCTTATAAGTCTCCTATTATAGGCACATAAGATCTACAAAAGAGTCTTATAGTGTTCCTATTTTGTTTTAAACGCATTTATTCTCCAATGTTTTCGGACGAAAATCCGTTTATTGCTCATAGTTCGGTCTGAAGAGCAAAATACCGAACATCTTGTTCAGTTCTTAATTACAGATGTCGTCCCTATATATTTTAACAGACAAGAGACCAGTTCTTCGAATAATCTCGAACAGAAACCTTAGCCATCTTTTTAAAACCAGAACTATAAGTCTAAACAAGAGGCCCCACGTGGTCTGAAGCGCTCATCTTGTACAGAACACAATTTCAACAGAGTCCAAGAATGAGTCTACATTAAGCAAGCCATCTCCATAGGCTACACTGTCAATCCTTGAGTCCCTCAGGAGTGACAAAAATAATCTGGGCATCATGCCTTTTCTTCAGTTGATCATAAGTAAAATGTAGAGCTCCCCTATGAAGCCCCTTGATACAACCTATGTGGATTAATCTTAGTACCTCTAGAGGGTACTGAATACAAAATTTTTAATTCTTCAGCAAAATGGCCAATTCAGGCTCCCATAGAGAGCCTAAATATTAACCCAGGCGCTTGATTTGAACACAGTTAAATCTGACTTCCCTAGAGATGTTGTGTACCGAATATGAAAGCATTCTGACTGTTGGATCTGAAGAAGAGAAATTGTAAAGAAATTTCTTCGAATTGCACTAAGTTCAAATTTGGGCTACCATAGCGAGCCCATATATTAACCTATGGATCCGATTTGAACAAACTTGAATCTGACCCCCCTAGAGATGTTGTATACCAAATGTGAAAGCATTCTGACAAGTGAATCTGAAGAAGAAGATTTTTGAAGAAATTCCCTCATATTGTACTAAGTTAAATTTCATGTTCCCATATGGAGCCCAAATATTAACCTAGGCACTCGAATTGAACAACCTGGAATCTGACCCCCTAGAGATGTTGTATACCAAATATAAAAGCATTCCGACTGGTGGATCTGAAGAAGAAGATTTTTAAAGAAATTTCCTCATATTTCACTAAGTAAAAATTTGGACTACCATAGTGAGCCCAAATATATACCTAGGGATCTGATTTGAACAAACTTGAATCTGACCCCCATAGAAATGTTGCATACCAAATATCAAAGCATTCTGACTGATGGATCTGAAGAAGAAGATTTTTTTAAATTACCCTCCATATTGAACAAAGATAAAATTTGGGCTTCCGTAGGAAGCCCAAATATTAACCTAGGGACTTGGTTTGAACAATCTAGAATCTGACCCTCATAACAATGATGTATACCAAATATTAAAAGATTCTGACTGGTGGTTCTGAAGAAGAAGATTTTTAAAGAATATTCCCCATATTACCCTATGTTAAAACTTCGGGCTCCTGTAGAGAGCCCAAATATGAACCAATGAGCTGTATTTCAACAAAATTTTATCTGACCCCCCTATGAATGCTGTATACCAAATATCAAAAGATTCTGATGATTGGTTCCGGAGAAAAGATTTTTTTAAATTTTTGCAAATATGCATTTTTTCGATGCCCATTACAGAACACCCTAACATAACCGATGGCAATTTTTTTTTTACCATTCAATTCTATTGGTCATAAGGATACTTCATACCAAATAAAAGCTCTCTGTTCCATGGGATTTGGGAAATATGGGCGTTTGAAAATATTTCTATTTTTAGCTCCCAGGGTTCCCATGGGGATGCGGGAATTTTTTTTTTTTGCATGGGTCAAGTACTTATGACCCAATACTACCACAAACCAAATTTGGTTCATACCGGACCATCGGTTCAGAAAATAGAAATTTCGGGCGGGGCCAAAAATCTTACCCCTCCTATTACAAAGCCAAATATTACTTCACGAACTTCGTTTGAACAAACTTGATTCTACACCTCATATGGAAGCTCCATAGCAAATATCAAGTCATTGTACAAACTGGTTCTTGAGAAGAAGATTTTAAACATATTTTGGAGCATTTTCCCCCACTCCCTCCCTATGGGGCTGGGCATGCTGAGTTGAACAAAAATGAAATGCCCCTTTGGGACCATCGATCACACAAACTTTCACTTGAATTGGCCCAGTGGCTTTGGAGGAGAAGACCAAAACATGGTGTTGACGGACGACGGACGACAGACGACGGACGACGGACGCCGGATGACGGACGACAGACGACGGACGACGGACAACGGACGGAGAGCGATGAGATTAGCTCAGCTTGACTTTGTCAAGATGAGCTAAAAAAGTGTTTTGATTCTCAGGCAATTCCTCACTGAATTTGAACCCCCCTCATTGGACATTTTTATTGCCTTTCGGTATCATCCAATATTAGTACAAACTCAGAGAGACCCCAAACTTTTTTACATTTTTTGATTGATGGATATTTATTTAGTTGCGTCTCCAATATGTTTGTCTTGTTACCATTTATGGGAGAGTGCCTATAGGCACTCTCCCATAAATCGTAACGAGGCAAATCACCGTAGATTAAATACTTTTACTTCAAAGATAATATGAAGAGCATCGAAAGAATATGAAGCCTTTGAATTGCAGTACCTACAGTTTGTTTTGAGATGAATGTTTTATTTTTCAAGTCAAAAATGAACTCATTTGTATACTTTCTATATTTCTGTGTGTAAAAAGGCAGCCGAAATCCTTTCCATGTTTGCTCACTTTTTGCAAAAGAAAAATAAAAATTAAAAAAATAAAAACCTCCATCCCTCCCTCCCTCCCTCCCTCCCTCCCTCCCTCCCTCCCTCATTGATTTGAAACAAAATGCCCGAGAGTTAATTAATTTATTTTGTATGGCCTAATTTTGAGTTTCTAAAACAAATGTCTACTTCAGTAATGCTTGTATGACAAATCACACTCTCGTATGGATAAGTACTGTGATAAAATGTCGACATCGATACACCGCAATAAGTCATGTTCATTCATGCTTACTACTGTTTGTCGAGCAATATTCAATAACATCTCAGTTCTGATCGATTTAATAACTTCCATTGCCATAATAAATTACTACCACTTGTCTATATCGAAATACATGTTTTCATTAAATGATCGATACGGTGGCACCATTCACCAACACACAACTCGGTTCTGCGAGTGTGATCTTTTCGATTGGTGGTCCTTTCACACCGAGGAGACATACTTTTTCTCTGGCACAGTTTTGTATGGATTTTCGATTCACAATGCAAAATAGGGAATTCACGAAGGATATGAAGCAAAAATCGACACTTTCGCCGCCATGAGAACAAAAATCCACGATTGTGTTTTTGGGGTGCAAAGGACATAGGCCTTTTGCTGTTATTTTATTTGATTGAAAGCTTGACACAGAAACCGGATTAAAAAAGATATGTCTGCAGAATCAATATAAATGAAAGTGTCAATGACACTGTAGCTCAACTTGTTAAGACATGTACATGTATAATATGTGACAGAGCAATGACAAACATCTAGGCAATGACCTGATAACAGGTACATATAAATTATTGTAACGGTCTGTACATACATACTGACCGTAGCCTGTAACAAATGTATAGGTAAAGTATTTTAAAGGTGGGTGACAGTCAGATGCTAAGCTAGAAAAGAAATCTTTGAGTCCCAGAGTGGGTCTGACTGAACCCCAAAATATTTGTTCTCATAGCACAGTGATAACAAAGGCACCTCAAAACACACTCGTTCCTGTCTCAAGGTGAAAACAAAGGTACCTAAGAAGTTTCGTGAAGATCAGTTCATAAATACGAGCTGTATAGAAGTTGTGACAAAAAAACTGATTGGACCTAATTTCGGTACAAAATGGCCACTGGCAGCCATTTTGAATTTTGGACCGCACCCAGAAACACTCGTTCTCGTCCCAAGGTGATAGCAAAGGTACCCAAGAAGTTTTGTGAAGATCGGTTCATAAATACAGCCTCTAGCCCGAGCCGTATTGATATGTGCACTTACAGTGTATAAGTAGCACTGAATAAATCAAAGTTCATCTAATTTGAATAATTTCTGCACCAGAAAAAAACCCGTTCTATATGTGATGTTTTCCATGTTACTAAACATTCATACAAAAATTTATTCATATCAGAACTTTCATACAGAAGTTCTGTACAAAAGATTGATTCCACTAATTTTGGTACAAAATGGCTGCTGGTGGCTATCTTAAATTTCGGACCACACCCAAAAACACTCCTTCTCATCCCACGGTGATAACAAAGGTACCCAAGAAGTTTCGTAAAGATCGGTTCATAAATACGGCCTTTAGCCTGAGCCGTATAGAAGTTGTGTACAAAAAACTGATTAGACCTAATTTCGGTACAAAATGGCCACTGGCAGCCATCTTGAATTTTAGACCGCTCCCAGAAACACTCGTTCTCGTCCCAAGGTGATAACAAAGGTACCCAAGACGTTTCGTGAAGATCGGTTCATAAATACAGACTCTAGCCCGAGCCGTATTGACATGTGTACTTACTGTGTGTAAGTAGCACTGAAAAAATCCAAGTTCATCTAATTTGCATAATTTATGCACGAGAAAAAAAGCCGTATTATATGTGATGTATCCCATGGTACTAAACATTCACACAAAAAATTATTCCAATCAGCGCTTTCATATGGAAGTTCTGTGCAAAAATCTGATTGCACCTAATTTTGTACAAAATGGCTGCCATCGGCCATCTTGAATTTCGGACCGGACCCCAAAACACTCGTTCTCGTCCCACGGTGATACCAAAGGTAATCAAGAAGTTTCGTAAAGATCGGTTCATAAATACGGCCTCTAGCCCGAGCCGTATTGAATTGTTGACGGACAGACGGACAGACGGCCAGAAGCCAAAGTTGAGCTAAAAATTGAAACCATTATGTTTTTGTACAGAACCCGTTGTAACACAAGAACACGGTTTTGGCTTGTCGAACAACACAACGAGGAGCCTTTTGCCATGATGAACGGTCTAACAAAAATATAAGGGATGGGGCAACTTATTGGTTAGAGAACTGGATTTTGGATCAACATGTCGTAGGTTCGATCCTGACCCGCGTTATCTGCCTTGTATCCTTGGACAAAAACGTTAATCCCAAGTTCCAAAGGGGGCACAGGGTGGAGTGGGCTAAGGCGCACTGCACTCCTATGATACACACGCCTTCAACCGCTGTTAACCCTGCTTGTGCAGGATTAGCAAGTTGGGGAGTTCGACAATTCCTCGCCGCTGCCCGGTGATTCTCGTCGAGTACTCCAACTTCCTCACCCTGTAAAACTGTCCGAAGCAACATTATTTTTACTGAAAATGTCCTTTAACATCAATAAATTAATAATCAAAATATTAAAGTTATAAAATTGTTGTAACGCAGATACAGCAATTGCCTGCACACTATACTATGACCAACGTGCAGTTTTAATCAGTGAATATTGTCTGTTGAGTGCTACAAGGCGCCATCTGCAATGCTAAAACTAATAATTTTGACGCATTGAAATTATGTTCAGTGAGAGTATGTTTCCCATTGTACGGCTACAAGGCTTAGGGGCATAACCATTGATGACGCTGAATTTTATTTTTGTTTTGTGGGGCGGAGAGGAGTGTTGGTGGCAGGCGTATAATTTATTTTAACCCTTTAACCAACTCAAATAGCTGACGACACTTGCAAAAACAATTTCGCCAATAAATAAAATTTTAATTTTTGGCTCAAAATACATATAACTCTGACCCTCATTGGAACAATCTCAACCAGTTCGTTTCCAATAGAGGGTCATAAGTTGTGTTTTATAGGACAAAATTGACAAAAATAATAAACAAGAGGCCCCAGGGGGCCTGAGGGCGCTCACCTGACATGGTAGCCTAAATAGCAACCCAGAGAATTGATTTCCACAAGTTGCATCTGCTCCTCCTAAGAAAAGCTGAAACCAAATATCCAAATATTCTGACCAGTGGATCTAAAAAAAGATTTTTAGAGAATATTCCTCATACTGAACTAAGTCATAATTCGGGCTCCCACAGGAAGCCCATATATGAACCCAGGGACTTGGCTTTAACAAACCTGAATCTCACACCCCTAAGGATTCTGCACACCAAATATCAAAACATTCCGACTGCTGGATCTGAAGAAGAAGATTTTTAAAGAAAATTCCTCATTTTGAACCAAGTTACAATTCGAGCTCCCACAATCAGCCCAAATATGGACCTAGGGACATGGCTTGAACAAACTTGAATCTTACCCCCCTAAGGATGCTGCATAAAAAATATCAAAAGCATTCATCTGCTGGATCTGAAGATTTTTAAATAAAATTCCTCATTTTGAACTAAGTTGTCATTCAGGCTCCCATAGTGAGCCTAAATATGAACCAAGGGACTTGGCTTGAACAAACTTGAATCTCAGCCCCCTAAGGTTGCTCCATGCCAAATATCGAAACATTCCAACTGCTGAATCTGAAGAAGAAGATTTTTAAAGAAAAATTCCTCATATTGACTAAGTTATAATTTGGGCTCCCACAGGGAGCCCAAATATGGACCCATGGACTTGGCTTTAACACACTTGAATCCCCCCCCCCCCCCCCCAAGGATGCTACTCACAACATATCAAACCATTCCGACTGCTGGATCTGAAGAAGAAGATTTTTCAAGAAAATTCCTCATTTTGAACAAAGTTACAATTCAAGCTCCCACATTGAGCCCAAATATGGACCTAGGGACATGGCTTGAACAAACTTGAATCTCACCTCCCTAAGGATGCTGCATACCAAATATCACAAGATTCTGCCTGCTGGATCTTGAGAAGAAGATTTTCAAAGAAATTTGCCTGAAATGCACCAAGTTCGAATTTGGGCTTCTAAAGTGAGCCCAAATATGAATCTAGGTGGCCGATTTGAACAAACTGGAATCAGATCCACCCCACAATGTTGCATACCAAATATCAAAAGATTCTGCCTGCAGGATCTGGAGAAGAAGATTTTTGAAGAAATTTGCCTGAAATGCACTAAGTTCAAATTCGAGCTTCTATAGTGAGCCCAAATATGAATCTAGGGAGCCGATTTGAACAAAATAGAATCAGATCCACCCCACAATGTTGCATACCAAATATCAAAAGATTCTGCCTGCTGGATCTGGAAAAGAAGATTTTCAAAGAAATTTGCCTGAAATGCAGTAAGTTCAAATTTGGGCTCCTATACTGAGCCCAAATATAAACCCAGGGGGCCGATTTGAACAAACTTGAATCAGATCCACCCCACAATGTTGCATACCAAATATCAAAAGATTCTGTCTGCTGGATCTGGAGAAGAAGATTTTTTAAGAAATTTGCCTGAAATGCACTAAGTTCGAAATCGGGCTCCTATACTGAGCCCAAATATGAACCCAGGGGGCCGGTTTGAACAAACCTGAATCAGATCCACCCTCCAATGTTGCATACCAAATATCAAAAGATTCTGCCTGCTGGATCTGGAGAAGAAGATTTTTTAATGTTTTTCCCATTGCCTACAGTGTTAAAAAGTGCTGACTCAGCACTTTTTCAATGTCCCGAAACTGTACCCTATGATAAAACCGATAGCAATTTTTTTTTTACCAATTCTTTCTGTTGGTCCTAAGGAAGCTTCACGCCAAATAAAAATTCTCGGTGCCGTGCAGTTTTGGAGATATGGGCGTTTTAATTTTTTTCTATTTTTAGCTCCTGCGGTTCCCATGGGGCTACGGGAAAAAAAAAATCAGCATAAATTAGTTACTTATGACCCAATAAGCCCTCACATAAAATTTGGTTCAAATCAGCCTCTCGGTTTGGAAAATAGAAATTTTGGGCGGGGCCAAAAATTTTGCCCCTCCCATAACGACGCCAAGTATAGCCCCACAAACTTCTCTTGAACAAATCTGAGTCTACACCTCAAAAGGAAGCTGCACACCAAATATCAAGTCTCTGCTACTGCTGGTTCATGAGAAGAAGATTTTTTAAGATTTCAGCACACTTTTTGGGTGTGGCCCTACCCACGGGCGGGGCAACTTGATTTGAACAAAATCAAATTGCGATGTCATAACAAACTATTATCTCAAATATCAATTAAATTGGTTCAGCGGTTTGGGAGGAGAAGACGCAAACACCATGTTCACGGACGACGGACGACGGACGACGGACGCAGGACGACGGACGACGGACGACGGACGACGGACGGTGAGTGATCACTATAGCTCTCCTGACTGAAAGTCAGGTGAGCTAAAAAGGCGATGTTTGTGAATAGCGTTCGTCGGATATGGACCTCATGTAGATAAATGGGTAAAACTTAATTCGGCGACAGCATGGATGTGGTTTAGGAGGCAGGGTCATTTCTTTTGGAGGGGCGTACCCACCTATTCTCCCTGTAGAATTCATTGGGCATCACACTGTAGCCAAACTGAAGACTGGGAAGCAAAATCGTTATCCATTTAAACCGATCGTTCACAACGCTCGCATCGCTCCCATACCAATATTCTTTCATAATCTTGGTAGAGCATAGGTAATTCTGCGAGTGGTCGGCATGATCCAAGCCTCACTACGATTTGACTGATTTCAAAGTTCCTGCAGAGAATTTCATTGATAAGACCATGAAATCAACCTAAGCACTTTGTGAGTGAATGGGTAATTCCGTGAGCGATAGACATGTGTGCCTCACTAAAGTTGACTCATTTCAAGGATCTTACACGAAGCAGATGGACTCGCAACAGACGCGTAAAAGCTTTATCCATATTTTGAGAAGAAAATCCTTTGACTGTATCTTTTCTTTGGGAAAGAATATGAATAAACATTTCTAAATTCTACACACAAGTTATGTGTATCAATTAGTTTCATAAGTAAACAAATACAAAAGTAAAACACATCAAAGAAACTCTTCGAACACACTGTTTATTGCGCACTGGCGGATTAGTGTTACATTTATGACGTGCGTTAACGCTTCTCGTTTCAAAATCGACCAGCGCTATTAAAAAAATCGCTTCCCACATTTTATGTTTACATTTTTTGTCAAGAAAACATAGCTTATGACCACTCGCTGGAACGAGATCGCAGAGCTATGTGTTTGAAACATAAACACACAGAACGACACATGCGTGGGAATGGGTTAATCGATATGGCACGAGTGCCATATCGATTAACCCATTCACACGCATGTGTATTTCTGTGTTTATTACAGGCCTTCACGTCTATAGAAAAAATTATTAGGACACTGAGCAATCGGTAGTGCGCATTTTTGACCCAGCCAAATAGGTTCCAATGCAGGCCTGCTCCCAAACCAGGGAAGTTCGGGTCTTTCTATGGGTGGTCCCCGAAAGGGGCCGTTGTTGTTTTTTTCTTCACGATCCAAAGATACATCCAACTGTAATCCAAAAATGAACCAACTCCAGTTTCCATCAACCGCCTGAGGCAGACTATACTTGCCAATGATGGCCCACCACCGCAGCATGATTAACCTTCAAAGTGGCGGGCTTTACTTGCCCGAAAATAACACCATTGCACCCTCGGGGAGAGGTAGCACCTTTGTGAGAGCCCCCCCCCCCCCCCTCGCTCTGGTCCTCACCCGAGGGTTCAGTCAACGACCAACACAAAGACAAACCAACACTCTTCTTGACCATCTTAACCCGGGACATCTGCTGAGTTCCCGATCCTTTTCCTTCTTCAACACGCTTAGACATGAAGCTACAAGATCTCAAACAGTCACGGAAGGTCGAAAGGAGATTGCCTACAGCGTCCCTGCGCGCCTTTGGCGCGCGAAACCATTTCTTCTTCTTCTGGGCAATTTATTTGACAACTGGCCCCACTGGCACATAGAACACATTGGAACTCAGTGGACGATCTATTAACAAAAAGAACACATTTTATCGTCAACTAAATTTGCGAGGGAAACCTGTGTCACTATTTTTAGCCATCGCTAGCGATTCAAATTATAATTGCGGTACACGACTTGTAGAAAATTACAGTGAACCATAGCTTCTATTTGAAAATAGAGCGTCAATGATTTGCTTTCCGCACATGTATGCGGAACAGAGTTTCACTTTCCGCATGGTTTAGTGTTGCTCTAGATGAGGATTCCATAGAACAGGCGTGTAATAAAATGAACATTTTTAGTTATTCAAAATTTTTGTTTTAGTGTTGTCTTTTGTTGGTCTTGGGTAAAGTGTTAATATACTTGTTTTTTAATGGCTGTTGACACATATTTCTTTAGTTCGGTGCTGAAAACCGAATTCAATAGGTATATAACTCTCCATTATCGGCTTATTTCCGCGTTTTGATCCGGAAATGACCGAATTGTTACGATTAACTTCGACTGTGAACAAAACCCAAGTGCCACTGACAACAACGCAAATACATCATACGTAGTAGAGTGTCTTAGAATCGGAAACGGGTATATATAACCTATAGACACTATCGCTTATGATGGCTTCACGGTTATCCATCGTAGATTGGAATTTATTTAGTGCAGAGATTGAAGAGTCACCACTCTATCGTCTTCCAGCGTATTACGAAACATGACTCCCAAGAAATACGCATGTCGCATGACACTACCTCCATTTCATTGTTTTTTAAATGGTTCATTTGCTGTAGCGAATTATTCAGTGTTGGTTGTCAGCATGAAAGGGTTGAATGTATATAAGTCTGTAGAATAAAACAACATCATGCTATGAATAATTGCTAAAATTCCACAATGCCATCCCCTCCATTCACACATTACAAGTTTCGTTTCTTAACCAGAGTAATTTCAGAGCAACAGGAAAGGGGGCACGATGTCGTTGACAATGGAAGCAACGGTCCATGGTTAACAAATAAGAAACACACATAGAACAAGATATTGTGAATGTGAAGACGTGGCCTGCCATTCCTTACATAAACGTGGAGGACTCCAATTCCGCAACAGTTCCCCGAAAGTCGGTGTGTTTAGCCAGCCCCTCATGGCAAAGAGGCATGACGCACATCGGTATTGTCCCCAAATGCACCGGTATATCAGTCTTTTGGCTTAGGTTTCGAGGGTATGTTTGACAATACATTGTGTATTGCTCATATTTTTCAGAAGGGGCTCTCAGAAGCTCCACGTCCATTTTCTCGCCCACGAAGTTACTAGCAGTAGGAAGTATTAGGATTAAAACTTTTAGGTTTCGAGGGTATTTTTGACAATACATTGTGTATTGCTCATATTTTTCAGAAGGGGCTCTCAGACGCTCCACGACCATTTTCTCGCCCACGAAGTTACTAGCAGTAGGAAGTATCAGGACTAAAACTTTTGTTTGTAAAAGTAAATGTCAGTGTTTTATTTATTTTTGTTGGTTATTTGTCAATATTATAATGAGAATACATAGTTTACAAAAAAATGGTGAACAAAACCTCTATTGGAAAAATCAGAAAAATGTCCAATCCGCTACTGGGAAAAGTGACTGTTTAAGGCTGGGTATCATGACCCCCTAAAAATTACAGTCCTCCCTCAAAATGAGAAAATTAAAGCACCAGAGGGTCCCAGGTTCACTCTCAGGGCATTGAATTTTCCAAACTTTTTTAGGGGGAAATCCTCGAACCCGTACCAATGAGAGGGGAATATCGTAGGCCTGAGATGGGGTGGTTATGGCCCTCCCATTGGTGCGGGTTCGAGGGCTCCCCGACCCCCCCCCCCCCTCAGGCCTACAACCTTTAGATATGCCTGTGGCATATATCGATCTGGCATCCCTAAAAAAATTATGCCCTCACAATAGGAAATCCTAGCTACGCCCCCGTTGCCAGCTTGAAGGGAAAATAGAATAGAAAGTCCAGTCAGTGAATCCAATTAATACAGCCGTCACTCGGCGAAAATTATATTCGGTTGACCCTCCTATTCCTGTCAGATCATTTTGGGGAATAGGAGAGTTCATATTAGTAAGCGAGGTTGATCAATGTACATGTTCAACTCACATCGTTCGGACAGCCCATGACCTGAAATGCAATTTCAATTTTGATGTGGAGACCATTCGCTCTCCGGGAAGAGTTAATCGAGTGAACTTCTGTTCATCTTCTGCAATGGAGAGTAATCTGGGATTAGTTTTCCGTCAAGTACCTGAGAACCCGAAGAAACAGCTGTTATGTTAATCAATGACCAATTCTATGCTTTGCTTACTTTTCAATATCGGGATGTTCTAGAATTTCAACAACGGAGTTATTCGAAAATCCATCAAAACCAGTGACGTCGAGAATATGACAGAATGGGGATGTAAACCTGCTTTCTGTCGACAGCGGTGTCTCATGTCTTGGCTTATAAAATATTCCAGCAGCATCATCAAGACGTACAAAAAATTCCATTTACATCATCAATGCATGTTTCGTCGGAGGCATGCCTTGACAATACATTTGAAATGCTAGTCTCTCAGTTTATTGTTAATTATTTGTTGATTGATACATGTAGTAGTCGTGACGCACAGGCTTCCCAAATTCTTGTTTAACCCTTTACCTAACATGAACAGCAGACGACACTTGCAAACAAAATTATTGAATAACTAATATTTTTTTGTGCGTCAAAAACATAGATTATGACCCCTCATTGGAACGAGCTCAACGAGCTCGTTCCAATAAGGGGTCATAAGCTATGTTTTTGACGCAAAAATGAACTAGAGGCTCTAAAGAGCCTGTAATCGCTCGCCCGGAACTACATATAAAAATGTGATTTCCCATAGGCTTTCCATGGTAACTATGAGTTGCAACTGTGGCCATGTTTGCAACATTACATCAACATTACATGAGGATCATTGGTAGAAGGTGTCCTAGTCCTCAATCACGTGAAGTTTCAAAACATTTGACTTTGTAGTTTCAGAGGGGTAGATTTTTGCAAAATCCATCAATCAGAATCAGAGAATGTCTCTGGTGGCCATATTTTCCAACCAACGGGAACAAAAAGAGGATCGTTTGTAGAGGGCCTCCTATAGACCATTCCTGCCATGTTTGGTTCACGTCGGCCCAGTAGTTCCAGAGAGACGATGAAAATGTGATTTCCCATAGGGTGGCCATGTTTGCAACACGATCAACATTAAATACGGAACGTTGGTAGAGTGTGTCCCAGTTACCAACCATGCAAAGTTTCAAAACAGTTGGCCTTGTGGTTTCAGAGGAGAAGTTTTTCAAAATCCACCTATCAGAATCATAAAATGCTTCTGGCAGCCATGTTTTTCGATGCACGGTAACAAAATGAGTAGCGTTTATAGAGGAACTGCCATAGACCATCCCTGCCAGGTTTGGTTCACATCAGCTCAGTAGTTCTGGAGAAGAAGATGAAAATGTGATTTCCCACAGGGTTTCTACGGTAACTATAAGCCATAATTGCAGCCATGCTTGCAACCCGATCAACATTAAATGAGGAACGTTGGTAGAGAATGTCTCAGTCATCAACCATGCAAAGTGTCAAAACAGTTGGCCCAGTTGTTTCAGAGGAGAAGATTTTTTAAAATCCACCAATCAGAATCAAAAAATGATTCCAGCAGCCATGTTTTTCGATGCACGGTAACAAAATGAGTAGCGATTGTAGATGACCTGCCATAGACTATCCCTGCCAGGTTTGGTTCACGTCAGCTCAGTAGTTCCAGAGAAGAAGATGAAAATGTGATTTCCCATAGGAATTCTATAGTAATTATAAGCCCCAATTACGGTCATGTTTACAACCCGAACAACATTAAATTAGGACCGTTGGTAGAGGGTGTCCCAGTAATCATCTATATGTAATATCAAAACATTTGGGTAGTTTCAGAGGATAAGATTTGTGAAAATCCACCAACCAGAATAAAAGAATGCCTCTGGCGTTTGTAGAGTTCTTCCCATGGATCATTCGTGCCAAGTTTTATTCACGTCGGCTCAGTAGTTCCAGAGAAGAAGATGAAAATGTGATTTCCCATAGGCTTTCTATAATAAATATAAGCCACAATTGAAGCCATATTTGCAACCCGATCAACATTAAATGATGATCATTGATAGAGGGTGTCCCAGTCATCAACCACACAAAGTTTCAAAACATTTGGCCCTGTGGTTTCAAAGGAGAAGGTTTTTTTCAAAATCCACCAATCAGAATCAAAGAATGTCTCTGGTGGCCATGTTTTCAAGCCCATGGGAACAAAATAAGGATGGTATGTAGAGGACCTCCCATACACTATCCCTGACAGGTTTGGTTCACGCCGACTCAGCAGTTCCAGAGAAGAAGATGAAAATGTGATTTCTCATAAGGTTTCTATAGTAACTATAAGCCGCAATTTCGGCCATGTTTACAACCCGATCAACATTGAATAAGGCTTGTTGGTAGAGAGGGTCCCAGTCATCATTTATGTGAAGTATCAAAACATTTGGCCTGGAAGTTTCAGAGGAGAAGATTTTTCAACATCGACCAACCAGAATCAAAGAATGCCTCTGGCGGCCATTTTTTTTTTCAAATCACGGGAACAAAATGAGGATCGTTTGTAGAGGACCTCACATAGACTATCCCTGCCAGGTTTGGTTCGCGTCAGTTCAGCAGTTCCAGAGAAGAAGATGAAAATGTGATTTGCCATAGTGTTTCTATAGTAACTATAAGCCGCAATTGCAGCCATGTTTGTACCCCGACCAACATTAAATGAGGGTCGTTGGTAGAGGGTGTCCAAGTCATCATTTATGTGAAGTTTCAAAACATTTGGCCTTGCAGTTTCAGAGGAGAAGATTTTTCAAAATCCACCAATCAGAATCAAAGAATGCCTCTGGTGGCCATTTTTTGAAACCCATGGGAACAAAATGAGGATCTTTTGTAGAGGACATCCCATAGACTATCCCTGCCAGGTTTGGTTCACGTGGGCTCAGTAGTTCCAGAGAAGAAAATGAAAATGTGATTTCCCATAGGGTTTCTATAGTAACTATAAGCCGCAATTGTGGTCATGTTTGTAACCCGATCAACATTAAATGAGGATCGGTGGTTTCAAATCATTTGGCCTTGTTGTTTCAGTGGAGAAGATTTTTGAAAATCCTCCAACCAGAATCAAAGAGTGCCCCTGGAAGCCATGTTTTTCATTCGACGGGAACAAAATGCAGATCGTTTTTAGAGGACCTCCCATAGACCAATCCTGCCAAGTTTGGTTCACGCCGGCTCAGCGGTTACAGAGAAGAAGATGAAAATGTAAAAAGTTTACGGACGGACGCCGGACGACGGACGACAGACGTTGGTAGACGGACGACGACGGACGCCAAGTGATGAGAAAAGCTCACATGGCCTTTTAGGCCAGGTGAGCTAAAAATGAAAACAATAATAAAAATTGAATGGCAATTTTTGTGAAAAGCGCTGGCCGGTTTTGCCCGTTATGTAGGGTAATGAGAACGTACCGGACTCCGGCCTGGTCGTGCTGGGCTCCACAGGAGGGGTATCACCAACCTCCGTTTCTTTGACTGATTATGTGTGTTATGTAACTCCAAGTATCAAATCTAAGGTCGCAATGAAGTAGATGATGATTACTAGCAAGTCCGAATCGATCTTTAACCCTTTGACCGCGAGCGGCCGCTTTTCCGACGAAGAACATGATATGCCATAACGTCATTAAATAAACAGTATGGCTGTTCAGTAAATGTGCGGGGTAGACCAATCAATATTTTTAACGTGCAGCCCCGAGGCTGCACGTTGAAAATATTGATTGGTCTACCCCAAATAATGAATATGGACACTTATAATTGCTGCTATTGAACTGGCAGGGAAGATACCACTACTGCTCAATGGGTTACGACTTCAATGCAGATGAAAATGTTCCCACTGGAAAAAAGTGTTGGAGCGGGTCACACACCCTCGAGTTAGCAATATAACCATCAATAACAATTTTGCAGAGATGGAATAGAAAGTTAGAAAAAACATCTAGTATGGATATCTGTCTGAGTAACTAGTAGGAGGATAAAAAGTGGCACTCCCTACACGCAGTACTCACCACGTAAGACTTGATACTTGATGCAACAAGACTTCACAGAAATAATTCAACACAGGAACTAAAAGATTAGTCAGTGGTCATATATATGCCAAGTCTTATTGTGATTTGTGGGGTTAGGTGGAGTGTGAAGTGGCTCAGTGGGTAGAGCATTGGACATTAAACCGAAAGGTAGACGGCAGTAACTACGTTGTGTCCCTGGGCAAGACACTTAATATCGACTGTTCAGGTGCGGCCATGGTGGTCCTGTCCATACAAGGCGCACGGCGGGTCAATGGTGCATTTCAGCCGCTGCTATTTCTGACTGTGCAGAATTAGTAAGTCGAGGAGTCTGAAAGTTGCACACAGCTACTCGGTAGTACTCTCCAGGTGTTCACTCCTTGTTCACAATTAAAATTGTCCGTCACGACATGACCCTGGCTGTTTAAAGGGTCGTTAAACCCCAATAAACAAACAATAAACAAACGTTTAGGAGTTAGGCTCATAACAAAACCATAAAGTGAGGTTTTTTTTATGACAGAGGTTTTATCAACATCTTGCTGCCGCTGATGTTGACAGGAAACCTTAGTGATATACTGCCCTTCCATCATATTTTACAAAATCATTCAGGTGTGGAGGAGTACCAGGAGAACGTGCGCTCTCCGCCTGCCAACAAAAACAACAGCGTACTGTAAAACAAGCCAGCGATAGGCATGGGCCGCCAACTTTGTTGAACTATTTATTATTGTTCTAACGTGTTTTAAGTTTTCAGTATCTTTACTCTTGTGTATTTATCCTCACAGGGCTTTTGCCTGTGTTTATATTCAATCCCCTGGAATATTTCACTTGGTCTAAAAAGCGAAGTTACTGTTCGCCGTTGCGAGCAACTGAAATATTCCAGCCGATTGAATCTAAACATAAAATAAACATTTATTTTCTTTGAGTCGACGCAACAAACTTTTGTCTTGATTTGGCCGAATCTTTGTTCACATTTATCATTATGAATGGAGACTCAACACAGCACATTTTCATGATTACAACGCACAGTTCCACTCCTTTTAATGAACTAAACCAAGCACCTTCGAGAACTTTCTTATAACGAGCAGAGTATGCTGGAAACCAATTGGTCGTACTTGAGCGATTAGTCCCCAAATTTGTGAAATAGGTACGCCTAAGCTAGCCAGAGCCAATACTATAACACTTTTACAATTGTATTTTCTAGAATTGTATTTTCTAGTTATTACTTTTAATGGGTTAAATGAACCATTAGTATTTTCAAAGATCTGGCAATTTGCCAGTTGGCAAATTGCCATATCTTTCAAAATGCTAATGATTCATTTTAGTCAGTCAAATTAATAGGTGGAAAATACAGTTCTAGAAAATACAATTGTAAACGTTTTATAGTATTGGCCCCTGTTCTGCTTCATGGCTGGCTGAGCAATCAAGTATTTGCTTTCACTTACAAGTCTTGTTATAGTTGAAGTCAAATAGGAAACGGTTATAACAAATGTGGGTACTGCGTATTCAGAAATATTTCAGCAAGTTGTCTTGTTACGGGTTAGTTTTTTTTTATAAAGAATGGCGAGGTGAAGATATTTATCAGTATGCTGATATCTGATCTTATTAACAGAACACACTGAAAGGACCCCAAAGGAAAGACCCCAAAAGTGACCCCATTGCGCAATACCTCGTGGAGGACGCGTGTGCTGCTATGATAGCCCACGTGATCATGAGCGGCTAGGTTGTGACGTTATTGTCAATGTGTTACGTGGACATTGCCACACATGCAGCATGGGCACACAAGCGACGCTTCTCATCAACCAGCTTGTTTCAGAGTGGACAATGCTTACAAAGCACACACCACACGACTTTTCAAATTGGCAGTGTTCTTAGCTCCCTAGGATCCTATTTCTTATATAAGATATGAACAATAGATTACCCAAGGCTTCCCAACACTGCGACAGCGTAACCACACATTGGAGGTGAAATGGTTCACGTTTCAGAGTGAATATTTGACCCTCCGAAAGAGAATGCTCGCCTTTTCCCGACAAGGATTGCGTGCGTTTTAATTTCATAACTGTAAATGCCTGCCCATTGAAAATATTAACCCTCTGCATACAGAGGCAGAAATATCAAACTTTCAACAGTCGATGTTTACTCATAATGCAACTTGGAATTTAACCAACCCAATCATGTTTGATAGAGCTCAGTGACATTTATCAAGCGAATCTGTTTTCGTCAAATTCCTAGTGTTGAATTATGGGGAAAGTTGCTGCTTGAAATGTCCATATTTTGACATGGGTGTGCAGAGGGTTAATTGGTCTAACGCAAAATAGGTACATTGATTCTTCCAATTTCGACCATTCAAATGACATCGACGATCCTATCAAGGTTAAAAGAGGTTTACAGTACAGTCATCACAAAGGCTTTCTCGATCAGATCGCAATCGCGTCGCGTTATCTTTATACATCAGTTGGTGGATATTTCACAAATAAAATATTGCGAACTAAAGGCCTAATCACGACAAACACATGACTGGCACTTTTTGCACATGTAACCTTACAGTACGGCTGCCGTGGACTGCTCAATGGGAAACATTTCTATGGACTCATTAATATCAGATTCCAAACACTAATTATAGGAATAATCATCAAAAATTAATTAATGAAGCATCAGGTAAATCCGGTGCTTCATTAATTAAAATTTTGCTGATGATTATTTTTATCATCTGGAAAACGCAGGCGTGGACATCGCTACCCACGCGTGGATTGCGACCAGTCTACGGCATCTGTACTATATTCGCGAATTACCCTTCATTTTGTCCTCCACATTCTACCGTAGTTCAATTACTTTCTGAAGCTCAGAAAGGATGAAAAGGATACCGCCAAAAATTCAACCTTCTCACATTTCTTTTCCGAAGGGCATAATTCTACATTACGGAAGGGAGAAAAGCGGAAAGAACTCAGTCGCGATATGGTCGACATTATGGAGCGACACTATTGACTATGTTGACGATACGGTAGATTCGTGAAAAATATAACACATACTTTTGACAAAAAAGTGACAATAGAAGAATGGTGTAAGCCTCCCAATACGGAATTCCTGAAGGGGATAGCTGCACACCATTCTGGATTTAGGAATGGAATGGTTTAACGCGCCGAAGGCGCGCAGGGACGGTATGGGGAACAAGCCCCTTTCGACCCTCATTGACTATAAATGACTAATTTCCACATGTCTACTCGTGTTGAAGGAGGAACAGGTTCAGGTACTCGGCAGGTGTCACCGGTTGCGGCGTGATGGCTTCTTTGACTGATGTCGGTTGAACCCTCGGGTGAGGACCAGTGTGAGAGGTTGGGTCCTCTCACAAAGGTACTACCTCTCCCCGAGGGTGCAGTCGGTCTGGATTTTCGGGCAAGTACAGTCTGCCACTTCGGAGATGATTTTAAGTGATGGCCATCACTGGCAAGTATAATCTGCCTCAGACTGTCTCTGTTTGATAGGATGTCTTTGAAGGAAACAACAACGACCCCTTTCGGGGACCACCAAGAAGAAGACCCGAACTTCCCTGGTTCGGGGGCAGGCCTGCATTGTAATCCTATTGGGTTGGGACAAAAAGATGCGCATTGCGCTTACAAAAAGGGGCAGAGGCGGGACGCAGGACCAACGCTCGCTTCCCTTAAAGTGGTCGACCACTTTTAGGGAGGGAGCGGAGGATGTTCAGGAACCGTCTGGGTGATTGTTTCCATAACGGTTAGACTGTCTGTAGCGGTTATTGGGGTGCTGGTCAAAAGCATCTTCTGTGTACCTGCTTAAAAGGTCAAAAGCATCTTCTGGATTTAGCGGTTAGACGAGTCCATTTTGTATTTAAAGGAAAGGTTCTTCAATAATGTAATCCAATAATCATGTAGGGCTATTGGATTAAGTTAATACTGATTACATTGCTTATCCATTACGTTGTTAGCACAGCGATAACCCATTTTTGGATCTCAAAAATGTATGCATACCGTCTGAAAGGGTTAGCGTCGGTTCAAGCTATTCGTGTGACTTCTACTACATACCTTCCACGACTAAAGTATATTACGTCATAGAGTAACACACTGTATTTGTAAATGAACTGTACTTTGGATTACAATAAACTGACAGGAATGTTGTGACTGTGTGCACACTTGACTGGCACTTTCGCACGTGCCACTTTATTCGCTAATTACTCTCAAAATGATTCCTCTACATTCTACCGTAGTTCAATTACTTCCTGAAGTTCAGAAATGATGAAAAGGATTCCTAAGAAAAGCATATGTTGTCAGGCACCTAGAAATGATTTTAAAGTGGAGGGGGCTCAATCTAAAGTTCGAGTTTTTGCACGTGTGTGTTTCTGGTAGGGAGTAAGTATGGGTCAGCGTGATTTTTATTTTAAAACTCGTCTGCGTGAATCAAATAGTAAGTGAAATCCTTAAAACAACTGTAGATGGAGGTTGCGCGTTGAAAATATTGATTGGTCTACCCCAAATAATGAATATGGACACTTCTAATTGCTGTCATTGAACTCGCAAGGAAGATGAAGAAGTTCAAAGAGTTAAGTTATACATAAAAATGCGTTTGTTGCATTCAACTCTTATATCTATGTTTAAAAACGCCTGTGTATTAACTGATACACAAATACCAGTTTTTTATAGAAAGGAATTTTCTCAGCAAATTTGTATTACAATGTATTTTAACCCTTTACCTAAGTTGAAAAGCAGACTGACTGCACTTGCAAAAAAAAATCTTCAATAACTATTTTTTGTCTCAAAAATATAGGTTGTGACCCCTCGTTGGAACGAGCTCGACGAGCTCGTTCCAACGAATGGTCATAACCTATGTTTTTTAGACAAAAAAATGAAAAAATAATGAAAATTAATTGGCGATTTTTTTCAGAATAGCACTGGCCGGTTTTGGCCGTTACGTTGGGTAAAGGGTTAAAACACATTTCGTACGCATAGAATAATGCACCCTCAACATTTTGCACGTCGACATACGCTAAGCCAACACGTGACGCCCCTCTGCAAATTATGTTGACCGAGTAGCATACATACGCTCGGACACCATTGTTCTTGGCAGAGCGTAATCATTAAGTCGCAGTGTATACATTGTTGTTTCTTCCCTTATGCACTTCCCTCTAAGAAAGCGTTATTAGTGCATTCGGTCATTAAATTAACTTAACGGGATAATGCCGCTCCGCCACAACGCATTTTTTTGAATAATAATAGTCAATTAACGTCAGAGCTGGCAAAAAACTAATGATAAGAGAATGTCAGTTCATTTCATGTTTAGTGAATTTAAATTGAAAGTTTCCGATAGAAGCAACCTGCTCTACAATAGAAGCCATCGATTCACTCTATTAAGGAAATGTTCGAACAAGAGGGTTTCTCGTCCATAGAACTCCAATTAACTTTGTGTCATCACATTTCACCACTGCAATTAGTATTCAAAGATGCATCTCTCAGGTTCCAATCAAAACATTATGTGTACCCAAGTTCAGCATGAAGTACACTTAAACCTCACCGTATATTCAGGAAAGTTCTATGGGTGATTTGTTGAATACTGTGTTATGACGCAACTGGAGAAAACACAACCGCTTGGCTTGCAGGCTGATGAACTCATCAACCCATCTTCCGAAGTAGGGCCAAATAAATATTACAGGCAAAATAGGGTGCGTCAAGTACAACTATGTTACTTTGCAGATACCATAGTCAAGCTACCTTTTAGAAATTAACCTGCATGGTCTGTCGACAAAACTATATGAAAAATTGTTCTTAGACGTCAACCTCAGGCAACCGCAAGTATATAGTACCAATATTTGTTCCTGTAACATCGGTCGCATTAATAATTGCAGGCAACGGCGTCCGTGCCTTCACAGACCTGCTACACAAATTTCTCAAAATATGAACTCAGAAGTTTCTCTTATTTGCAACTGATGGTTTTGAAACTGGGGGCAGAATATCATCTAAAAACGAGAGATGAAAGATCCCTCTACACATATTATTACAACAGTCAATTAATCTGCGTCGTATTCCGCCGAGTTGACGAGATCAGGAGCCAATAAATCTTTTACAATTGTATTTACTAGAATTGTATTTTCTAGTTATTACTTTAAATGGATTAAAATGAACCATTAGCATTTTCAAAGATCTGGCAATTTGCCAGTTGGCAAATTGCCATATCTTTCAAAATGCTATTTTAGTCAGTTATATTAATAGGTAGGAAATACAATTCTAGAAAATACATTTGTAAAAGTTTGATAGTATTGGCTCAAGATAAACTAGATCTTAAACTCTGGCGTCGTGTGTGATCTGCCTGGTCTGTTCTCGTCAACACGGCAACTCAGCGTAATTGTATGCTGTTAAAATTTGAATATGATATGACAATGGACATGAAAACAATGAATAAGATATCTAAAATGTAAATCAGGAAGAAGTTATGAAATGTTTCTCCCGAGTGTTCAATATAGAGGTATTCGAATTTTATTTCACGTTTTAAAATTGTCGCCTCTAAAATCTTCGCATGTTGGTGATGTCACGTGAACCTCGTTTGGAAGAGATGTGGTATGGATTTGGAAATGTTGAGACTCCTGTTTTCCAGAGCTAGAATTCATGACCAAACAACTGCGATACTGTAGATCTATTTTTGACATCGTGCGAAATTTGTTTAGCATAGAAGCTGTGGGGTATTTTTTCACCGGTCTCTTGGAACATGAAATAGGTTTGGAAGTTAACTTTCATTCAGTGGGTCGTTTCGTTTTTTGCGACCATTTGTGCCGGTTCAGTACATAGGGGTGCCAAAATATACATCGTTATTCCCAAATCATTCTTGATTTTTTTATTTCACTAATTTTAAAAAACACTAGCAGTTTGGTGATGAATTCTTTCCTTTCAATACCAGATACATTTCTTCCTGTATATCCCATTAAAATCTTGACTCTATGTCTAACAGGGCCCCACAATTTCCCAAAAAGACCTAAACCTCAAATAGATTCTCCAGATAACGTAGTACGGCTGTTTCAAGATATCAAACTTGAATCTGATGGTGTTCATGTAACAAACTAAATTCTTGCTGACTTTTGCGCATTTTGACGTAGTTATTCAGAGTTAATAACCAACGGACTCTTTGCTCAACAACGTTTCATGATTTTGATTGAAATTTCGTATGCAGTATTTGTGTATTTTCTGGTTTCATGACAAGTATATAAAACAAACAACTGAAACGGGGGTGGGGGTCTGTTTCTGGGAACAACAATTTCTAGTACTAGTATAATCACTTTACGTTACATTATTAGTTCAGATTGAATGATATTCATTTTGAAACTATTTTAGTAAGTTATCTCGTGGCGGTGGAATCAAGTTCTCGTCGCCCCTACCCTTTATTTTGAGGAACGTGCAGAAAAAGTATCTTTATTGTAAGGAAACAAACTAACCAAAATCTTCTTGATTAAACAAGGCATCACTTTATATACATTCGCACAAAGGCCTTTTACCGTGTATTAGTCATTTGAACTCCCGTGTGGCAAAATATCATCGTGTTCGGTAATACTGGCTACAGTATTCTTGTATTCGTAGGGAAGTTCATTATTATTTTAAATCTGCAGTTCAATAAGCTTGTTGGATTAAATTCGATTGAACCTACTTATCTATGTTTTTGTCCGTTATGTAGATTGTTCACTTACGACCCGTTTTATTTTATACAAAAAAGCTCATGTACACCAGTGGCGGATCACAGACGCGTGTAACGAAGAGTTAGGGGCGAGCACAAGAGAGGTATCCCATTCTCGTCGACGGGGTGCGGAACCTCTGAGAGCAACATGGTGGAAATTGGAAGGCCAGTGTTGCCCTCCACTGGCTTCTTCGCATATGACCGAAATGTTTTCCAGTCAACATATTCCACCAATGTTATAGAGACTCATTCAAATTTTGAAGAAAGGAGACCATTTTTGTATGGCTAAAGAGATACATACTCAGAAGCTCCAGCTGAATGCATGTTGTACGGTATTATCAACGATAATACATTGACATCAAGAATCTTCGGTAGTAGTAGATCGTCCGCTGAGTTCCAATGTGTTCTATGTGCCAGTAGGCACATAGAACACATTGGATCTCAGGGGCCGAGATATCCATGTGTTATCGTGGATAATTCCGTGCCCCCTCTATCGGTGCATGAGACAAAACCCGTCTGCCAAGGTGATAGCTTAAATTCACGATTTTGCTGTTTAAAAGTGTATATATATTTTTTTACATTTCTCATTTGGGCAAAAAATTCATTCCACTCTCAAAGCGTGTAAGCGTGGGTCGTAGGCGAGAAACTGGGATGCCCCATGCTATAGGTTGGAGGAGGTGTCGTATCAGTGCGAAAGTATAGGCATGTTGTAATGTAAGGGGAGTCACAGGGCTAATGTGTAGAGTAGAAACGGTCCCGGGCCAAGTCGGTAGCCATAGATGAGTGTAGGATCAGAAATATGAAGCACGAGCTCCAGGAGCTCACGAATGTTGGCAGTCAGGTGGCGAGTATTACCTGTTATAGAAGGCAACCATACATAGGCAGAGCAGGCTTTGACTGTATGAACATTCGTCTGAGATAACTGGAGGGAAGCAGTTAATCCTCGAAGTAGCGGCTGATAGAGTAAAGGCGTCCAGTAAAGTGACAATACGCCAGTGGCCGTGCGACGGCAGTGATAAAGTGACATTCAGTTAAATGTTCGTGAAAAGGCGACCAGAGTCCAAAGACTATATGTTGAACCGAGAAGATCAAGCACCAGGTACAAGGAAGAAGCAACCAACGACAGGAGAAACGCGGGCCCGCAAGGTGACTCAAAAACTGTGTGGTTGGGGTGTGATTGACGTTTTGTGTTTTATTCATTGGATTTCATGTAAGTCACAAGTTTCTGTATTTTTTCTATTTGTATTAAAACAGTGATTTTCAGTGAAGCCAAGTTGATTATGCTTTTTGATGAAAAGTCACTGACCCCTTCAGGATAAGAACCACTCAAACAAAAACGAAACGAGAGGGTTCAACACAGTGAGAGATACGTTCACGCACCGATTCAGGCGACACTCCAGTCTGAACACGCGGCGTGAATCTATTTCTCCCAGCAACCACCACGCCCGGTTTCCGATATCGCCCATGTGTACTTTTCGAAATGGTTAATCGCCGAAAAGCCATCAGATATAGATTCACATTAAGTCTCAGTTCTGAACAAGGGATGGGGGAGGGCATGTTATGCACAAGCTAGATTGATGACCTTTTATTTTCCTGCTCAATCGCCTCGGGTTGCTTCTGGTGCCCACGGCGTTGTCGTACGCCAGTTAATCAGGCTGAACTTCGTAATTCCGATATACTCTTAGATTGATTGCTGTGAAATCTACGTGCAGATGCGGCTTAGTTGACTGTTAGTTTTGTACAATCTGGATATTTTGCGTGCATGAAACTGGAGTTAAGTTTCTATCACTGCAGTCTGTCAGTCTATTACATCTTGGTAAACCTCATAAACCTACATTTTTTTTCAGTTTGAGTGGTACTAATTTACACTGAGACGAGAGGTAAAAGAACAGTGTTGCCAACCTGTCATTTTGTGTTCATTTATTATTTTTCCGACAACACATCTTATGGCTCTCCTTGCATGGAACGAGTGAGAAGGTCATGTTGTAACGAGGTGTGTGAATGTTATATAATATGGATACAAATTTAGAGCGCTTATTCATATATATAGTTGGGCACATAGGGACGGGTGGGGGTTGATAGAGGTAAGGACTTCGTCACCTGAGAATATTTTTGCTCAAGTTGAGTTGGGGGTTGCAGTCGAGAAATATAACCTTCCCCTACTTTTTTATGTCAGTTTTAGGAGCAACTAAATTAATTAATGGCTAAACACTACAAAATAACCAATAATATAACGTTATATCTCCCCTAACCGGCAAACACCTTACAATAAGAAAGTTGTATGCCTTCTGTGACCTATGAGAACAGACGTTTAGGATCACGTGGTAAAGAATTTGAAGTTTTCAAACCAATTAAAAGCGGATAGTTTCCATTAAATACGATTAAATACGTGATCGTGTTGAACATTGTTCAAATCGATATCTAAACTTTGTATTTAGCCAAAGAATCCCACTTTCGGTCGCTTCGGTCCGTTTCTGCTACTTCAACTATCTTCCAAACCGAAGGCTGACCTTCGGGTTGGAAGATGGTTGAAGTAGTAGAACTGACAGGACAGTGACAACACAGCGGCATATTCATCTAAACGCGAGACTGTAACTAGTCATGGTACATTTTCCGATATACGATTGTACCTTTCTCACACTCGGTCGTACTATGGTAGCGTTGTAAATTTGTGCCCCTCCACTTTTATTGAGCTTCCGCCGCCCCTGTTAAATTCAATATCTAAACTTTGTTTTTGTTATATATACTATTCAAAAAAGTAGGGGATATCCAAACTGATGTTGATATTTTCGGAAAATGATATTGGATACGAGTGATTGGACACATTAATATGTTACCAAGTTTAGTGTGGATCATGAATGTCACCGGCCCACGAAAACTTCGTGCAGGTTTCCCGACTGAGCGCCGCATTAATGTCAGTGGGGTACGTTTTGAAATCTTCATTTGTACTGGACGGGCTTTTTTGGAGATCTCATCGTTCTTTTCTTGGTATAAACTCGTTCATCAAAAGATTTGGGTCGAAACGTAACTCTTGAGGTATGCGAAGACTGATACGTGATGACCGTTTACGTGCCGTTGGCACGTTGCAAGCTGACAACAGATAGACTGCAGTGGCTCAAATTCTCAACGTTACTCAATCGGTGATTAGCAGGTTGTGGTCACGCTACCGTCAAAAGGCAATGTTGATGACAGATGTTGGTCAGGTCGTCCAAGGGCGACAACTGCTAACCAGGATCTTTTCATCCGAACCACAGCATTACGTAATCGCCATCACAGTGCCTCAAAAATTGGACAGCAGCTGCACCGAGCGACATTTGCGCGAGTCAGTGGTCAGACTATCCGAAATCGCCTACACAGCTGGAATTTGTAGTACGCTCGATGACCTGGAATAATTCCCCGTTTGACCGAACGTCACATAGCAGCAATGCGTAATTGGTGTGGAGCACGACAGCGCTGGGACAATCGTCGGTGGAGTAACGTCATGTTTCCCGATGAATCGAGGTTCACTCTCGACTTCCACGACATGCGAAAGAGAGGGTGGCGGCGGCGGCGGCGGCGGCGGCGGCGGCGGAACGAACGACACCATGACGTAACCGTTAGGCAGCTCAACCGTTTTGGTGGTGGATCGGCTATGGTGTGGGGAGGTATAACCTAGAGTACCACAGTGACAACATGTTAGCAGCTCATGTGGTGCCATTTGCGCGATGTCACGGCGGTCGATTCATTTTCCAAGATGACAATGCAAGAGCACACAGCGCCCGTGTCGCTACAGCGTTTCTCCAGGAACAGAACATCACTACACTGCCTTGGCCAGCACGAAGTCCAGATCTTTCACCAATCGAGCACGTCTGGGATATGCTTGGAAGGCGCCGACTACAACGCCAACTGTCCCCTACCAATGTCCAGGAACTCGCCGCTGCACTGCAGGAAGAACGGAATAATATCAGTCAAACTGATATTGGACGTTTGGTGAGGAGTATGCCACGTCGGCTCCGCGCTTGTCTTGCGAACCGAGAAGGATTTACAAGCTATTGGGGGTCTTGGGCTGAATGTGGTAAATTCTCTGACTGACTGTTCGTGTCTTCTACAGCTCAGTGCGTGGAATGTGTGCTTGTCAGACACCCAACTATCTCTGAAATCATTCACAAGACGTCACAGTGCAATGCCTCAACTGTCTTTTTGGTGAAAATATAAATACATTTCTTCATATATCTCACTTTTATCAAATTACCCCTACTTTTTTTATTAGTATATATCGAAAGATAAAGAGAGCATACTAACGACTCAAGCGGTCGACAAAGTGAACCGTTTTCTGAAAGACAACAGGACACACAGTCGGTTACAATATCATATCTTCAGAGCTGAGGGTCGTGTCTAGCTATAAAACATGAACTGATTTCCAAGATATTGTCTAGTAAGATAGGTTGTGACGATACAACAAAGCGCCACCTGCAATGCTAAAGCATGATGGGACCCTTTTGTATATGAAGGGACGATATGGCACCATAGCCAGGAAAACATTTGTGTTCCGTGCCAAAAACGGTATTATCCCATTATCCATTCCCACTCTCGTTTCCCCAGGCGTTAAGAATATATAAACATTTTATTACTAGGGCAGTAACTGCCTGGAAGAGAATGCAGGCGAGTGAATAATCACTCTCCTCATATTGATTTTTTGAGAGTGAAAAATTCTGGAGAGTGATTTTAACCCCATAGCTGACATGACAGCCCAAACTGGCCAGCACTCTACACGAAAATGACCATACAAATTTTGTTATGCTTTTCCTTTTTGCTCTGAAAACATAGCTTATGACCCCTTATTGGAACCAGCTCATTGAGCTCGTTCCAATGAGGTGTCATAAGCTATGTTTTAAGCACAAAATGAAAGATTTTAGTTATGCAAGATATTGTTTTGCATACATCGTTTCACAGCTGAGTCAGATAACGGGTGATTGAAATGCAATATATAACTTAATGTTTGGGCATAATTTCCACATACATCATGAAGGCGAATAATTAATTGCTCCCCTAGTGAAACGTTTAGGAGAGTGATGGCGAGTGACAGGGATCACTCTCCTTCCCCGGCAGTCCCTGCTAGGGTGATGAATTAATGTTCTTATAAATCACTATTCGTCCTCCCATGAAATATGTGTATCAATGCTTTGACGTAGTTTTAAAGGTGTCCCACCACCTCTTCATTTGCAGCAGTTTCTTGTCTCGGGATTGATCAAACAGGTACTCAGTCATGAATTGTAACAATACAGCCTTTTCCCAACATGATATTGCTTACTTGTAACTGAAAGTGAAAAAGTGTGACAACGGGACGTCATTAATGATTCTAGGACTTTTGAATAAATCGTGACTTCCACAGTACTCACAGATAATTTCTATGACATTTCGATGATGTTTACAAGACAACTGTAAGCACATGCCCATGACCACTCTTGGTCATTTTGGGAGAAAATAGGGGATACGAAAAGAGTGTTCGTCCAGAATGCTATTTCGTTTCTTGGGTGAAACAAGCCACCATCTGCAATGTTTTAGCATGCATTGCAGATAGCGCCGTGTTCAAATTTATTGTTCGAATTTATGAGGCGATTCTCAGCATTTTTCACTTTGCTAATCCTCTGACGGGGCAAACTCGAAAATTCAAAACGAGTTTCGTAAAATGTCATTCGAAGTGAACACGAATTCCATAGTACATTTCTCATATGAAACACATTTCTGGAGCCAATACCATAACACTTTTACAGTTGTATTTTTCTGGAATTGTATTTTCTACCAATTGATATATAGACAATAAACATATAGTGTGTTTTTATATCTGTGTTATACAACGAGTTGAAATATGGTTTATTTTTTCGAGGCTTCGCCGAGAAAAAATAAAACATATTTCAACGAGTTGTATAACACAGATATAAAAACACACTATATGTTTATTGTTTTTATCTGATAACAAACAGACACCCGTCTCGTGCGTCTACCCGACTTATATATGCTTCCCACGGGCCTCCAAAGAAAACCAGTCTACGAGACAAAAGAAATAGGACAAGACGCATAGAGTTGTGTCCCTTACATTACAAAATCGATGACGGCGATTGTAAAGTGCGATTGCACTTCTTGCATCATGTAACTGCGCTGGAACAAAATAAATTTCAACTATTTTATTAACAGTAACAAAAGGGTGTTTCAGTAGAGTTATTCTTTTTTTGACATAGTTCCAGTTTTCTTCCGTGTTTTATGCTGTAGTCCCAATATAACAAATAATTTTGCGTTTGTTTACAATTTTTACGAAGTGTTTTTTTTCAGGTAGAGCAGACGAACTTTTAATTAGCGCAGTTCCGCGAGTACTTTTGATCGAGGCCGTGACTATAAATAGTTCGCAGTCGCCGCATACTAATTACTATTAACATTCAAGTAATTTCTACAATGTTTTGAAGCAAAATTTTAGGTTGCCTTTATTGAAGCAAAATAAATAAGAAATGACACCATCAGAGGATTATGACAAAGTGCAATAAGCGTACAATTAAAACCTGCCCTGTGATATAACGGTGTTTCATGAATGAATGAATGAAAATGGAATTGAAAGAGGTCAGAGGTCGTTCGCATAAATTATAATTATATACAACACCCGTTGTATATACTTCAAGTATATACAACGGGTGTTATACTCTATGGTTATCAGATAAAACTAATTAAAATGAAGCATTAGTATTTTAAAAGATATGTCAATTTGCCAACTGGCAAATTGCCAGATCTTTGAAAATTCTAATGATTCATTTTTACCCATTTAAAGTCATAACTATAAAATACAATTCTGAAAAATACAATTGTAAACGTTTTATAGTATTGGGCCCTGGTGGTATCGTCCTTTCAACAACGATAAGTGCTAGCAAAGAGAACTCCCGGCTGTGACTTATCGCGATGACCTTATTAAATTCTCCCCATTATAGTCGAAACATATTTTATTTGCTAAATTAGAGCAAAGAAGGATTACAGGGCAAGTGCTCAGCACTTACAAACACCTGTTTTCCCTAAATTATATTTCAACACAAGTTAGAAACAACAAAATACAAAATAAATTGTTAACATAAACAAACTTACAAAAATACATAAAAAACACAAGTACTGAAAGAATGTGAGTAGAAAGGAAGATAGAGAGAGGGAAAAAGAAAGAAAAAGAGAAAAATTTCCTCGGTCCTCGCTCGCCACTTCTCTGGATTTTGACTGCTTCTAAAGAATTTGTGTTCTAAATTTATAGATCGGCGCAGCATTTTGGATCCAGTACTCTGAGTACGGTCATCCAGGATGAATCAGTATTTTCAAGTAAATCTTTTTGTGTCACTAATATACATCTGCACGGCGCGGAAAATTATCCGATTATCTTTGTTGGTAAGTGACACATCACCATACAGAAGTTGGTCCGTACATGTTATATTTTACGGGTGGAGGTTGTGAAATAGTGTATCTCAAGCCTCATGATAATGGGGACATTCGAAGAAGAAATGCTGGGCATCTTCAGTGTTGTTTCCGCAACTGCTGGGCATCTTCGGTGTTGTTTCCGCAACTGCAAGCCCTTATGCCTGAGCGGAAAAGGAGTTTCATTCAGAGTTTACCTTGTTGCATGTATATAGTATTTCGATGTTAACCCTTTACTCAACGAATTGCCCGCATCCGCCCGCGTAATATGAAATTTCAGCAGCTGAAAAAATATTATTTTTCGAAAAATTTCAACAAAACCATATCATCGAGCTCGTTCCAAAGAGGGGGTCACATGATATGGTTTTGTTGAAATTTTTTTGAAAAAAATTAAAAAATGATATTTAAAATAATAAATTTTGAAATCGTCTGCGTTGGGTAAAGGGTTTTAAAAAAGAAATATAACATCACAAAGGAGGATATCATATACTTCTATTCGGATCCCTCTCTGGGATCATACTTTCGTTAATGGCTCTCTCGTTTGAACTCCGACGTTCATCTGATTGCAACTCTTCAACGGTTTGAGATGGGGTGCAGTCTGGATTCAATAAGTTTTTGTTTTGAAAATTAAACCTACACAAACACAGGGTATGGTCACAAACAAATTATATATCATTACAGTTCACGGGAGTTATAGCTCTATATCTTACGAACGGAGTGACATCTCAAGTAGCGTACAATTCCCTTAGCGCAAAACTCTTCAGCTTTGAGAGCAACTATACCCAACATATACAAACTCATCGGCAAGTAAATCCTTGTTCCAGGCCTATTATACAAACTTACCGACAGGCAAATCCGCGCCCCCTGCTACTGGTTTGGATTCCATTTCACTGTAAAAATAACTTACTACACTAACAATAACCTATAACATAATCCTGGGAACCAATTTCGAATCCATATCATTTGCAGAACCATAGGTATTCGGGTGTGAGAACTAGCTCGCAGTCCATCTCAACACCGATTCGTCGGAAATCGAGTTTTGTCCGATCTGTTCACTCATATTATTGTCAACGCATTCCCAAAATTAAGATCTCCAATCAAACAAAACCTAACTGTTGGGACACACCTTTTAATATGGGGTGGGGCGAGACAATATACTTTCTGATAGTGTTCAACCGATTACCAAAAATGGCCGCTGACCGATTACTGGTTATTTGAGCTCACAATCGGCCGAGTTCGATGCCGATTCCGATTGTAATACCGTGCACTACTAGACAAGTCGAGGCTCGCAAAGAACTACATTAAATTGAACATATTTTACCGTGTTTATGGCCCGTTCACTACTAAATAAGTCGCGACTCGAAAGAACTACACATTGAATTGAACATACTTCACAATGTTAAACTCCGTTGACTAAGGTCCAGTAAAATTATCAGTCGCGCACACATGGACGGTAAACGTGGCTCTCAGACCCACGTTTACCATCCAAGTGCGCGCAACTGGTAGCGTTTACTGCGAACTGAGACAGTGGAGTTCAACCTTCTCCTTTTCGGTATGAACTGGCGATTATCGCAAGTGCGCTCAATTGTAAGCTTTTCATGTTGTTTAACTTGTATATCCCGTAAAGGGGCGTCTTGAGAGATTTAGAATACACATTGTGGTGGTTTTTCAGCTTTATTGAATGGTATCATTGACATCATTTTACATTAACATTTGAACAATTGCAGAAGATAATAAAATGCGGTTTATGAATCATCAGAAAATGCTTGGAAACAATCGGATGAACCGATGTTCTAGAAGCCGTTACCGTTGTCATCCGATTGCCCATAATCGGCCGACTGAGGTGGCCTGTTCCGATCCTCGGTTGAATACTACTTTCTGACAGAAATAGCGATGCTTTGCATCTCTCAATTCTCTCAGAACTTATATTCCTAATTTCTGTAGAAAATGTAATGGTCTTGTAATCCCACCCATTCCCCGACACTCAGACACAAATATTTGCGAGAGAAATAGTGCTTATAAAGAGTTTTCTTGTTTCAAATACAACAAAATATGAGTTCCACCCTAGATAACTGGAACTGATTTAGGGCATAGACAGTTCAGGACTCAACGTGTGCATGTATATTGATGTAATTAAGTTTCTGACAACATCGATAATGCTAGTTACACACATCCTCGTCGTTTATTAAATGTCGAAACACTTTCAGTCCTCATGGAAATAGAAATCGATATCAAGAAATGTATTCTCAACTTTTTATCCTAATTTAGTTAGACTCAGAGCTTTATAGCGGAGTTAGCATAAAATGACGAACTGTATACAAGAACCGCCCAAAATAAGTTTCTGGATAACAGGAGGACAATTTCCTTTCAGTTCTTCATTCCAATATCACATCTTACTTACACTAATTTAATATAATGTGGTGATGTTGCAGTGGGGCCATGCCTTCTCTAAAAATTATAGTGGCTCCCTCAAAATGGGAAAATGCAAAATCATATCAAGTGTCTCCTCCTGAACTCTTCTCACATAAGATCTCCTCCATAGCCATTAGATGGGTGACCGTCTGAGCGATCGATTCGGACTCCCGCGTTGTGTCCTTTGGGCAAGGCACGTCACCCCGATTGTCCACATGGGGGCCCGATGACGCCCTGTACTAAAGCGTACTGCACGTCGATGGTGCGCATGTCTTCAACCATTCTAACCTTGCCTGTGCTGCAGTGCGAAAGGCTTGAGGACAGAAGAAGAAGAACTAAAGGAGGTCGGTCTGGCTTCCGAAACTACTTTCATTCCGTTCAAAAATATTCGACTTTTGATTGACTTACCCATGCAGACAAGTCGCCGTTAAATACAACACTTGAGTGAAGACTGGCAATATTTACGGTTATAAAAAGTGAAATATAACTTCTTCGACTAAAGTTTCGTACCCTTTACAAACGTAACGCACAAAAATAGCAAATCTTATTAATCTTTCACCTAACACGAAAAGCAGACGACACTTTTAAACAAAATTCTTGAATAACTATATTTTGGCAGTTTTTGCTTTAAAAACATAGCTTATGACCACTCATTGGAACGAGCTTAACGAGTTCGTTTCCAATGAGGGGTCATACGCTAAGTTTTTAAGACAAAAAATGAAATAAATAAAGAAAATTGAATGGTAATTTTTGTGAATAGCGCTGTCGGGTTTGGCCGTTATGTTGGATAATGGGTTAACAAAAAATATCGTCATTCAATTTTTTTTTTTTTTTAATTTTTAGCTCAAAAACATAGCTTATGACCCCTCATTGGAACGAGATCATTCAGGTCGTTCCAATGAGAGTTCATAAGCTACGTTTCCTTGACAATAAACGAAACATTTATTCTAGAAATTTAGTTGCATGTTTCGTCAATGATTCGTGACGCGTAAAGGGTTAAGGCCGGAGAACCTTTATAGCCCTTTACTAAAACGACCTTCCCAATCTACATTTTCAGTGAATGGAATGAACTCTTTCCAGAAGAGCAAAATGAAATTTTCTTTCAAAGAAATAAGGATATTGTTTTCTAGGAAGGTCACGTTGTAAGGGTTGATACATGCATTCCTCATTCGGATCAATTTGTCACATATTTTTATCTCGTACAATACCGGAAATCAATTGTGAGGTTGTTCGTCATAAAAAGTATCAACACTTGTAGCCTGGAAGTTTGTCTGATCAGTAGATATATCTGCCCCTCGTGGGAACCCGGGAAGTGAAGCAGTGCTTATTTACTTTCTGAATAAGCTCTGTTATACTGGTAAAAAATGACCCAGTCACCAATGCTTGGGGTGAAAGTCCTCTAAAATGGGCAACGTGGGTATAAACGACGAATAAACTTGTCTTTATTTCCACGTTGTGGTCACGATTAGCCATTGAGCAGAAATACGTGATCTTAAACACCAATAAATAAATAAAGAAAATAAATAAATATATAAAATGAATAAATAAAGAAAATATCATTTCATACGTTTGAACAGAATTAATTAGTGTGAAATTTATTTCCCCTTGGATGTGGAATTGCTGCAACGCATCGGGGTATGACGACAGAGTATTATGGGTAATTAGTTTTCACCCTTCATTCTGCACGGGGACGCCAAGTTGTGACCACGACATTTTTCAGAATTTTTTCCTTGATTTCGATATGCTGAAGTTTTGTAGCTGTTGAACTCGCATGCTTTGGACAGGACAAAGGGTATCTTGTACCTATGACTTATGAGTTTTAATTCAAGACCTTCAGGTTGACGAGCCTCAGAATACGTGGTGTGACATGACTTGCGTAAGCAGGGTTGTTTATGTAACGCTTGGGAGCGTGACGAGATGTGTGTATGAATAAAATGCATCTGGTGTTGCATGTGTAATCACCTATATGTTTTGTCGTTTGTTTGTGTGTTGCAGCTTTGCAGCTGAATAAGGGAACAAATAGTAAACTGCCAACCACTTCCGGGTCATACTACGATTTGGAAAAGCTGAGAATGTCGGCATAATTAGAGCCAGAATTGATGGGCAGACTACTATTTGCCTGAGTGCTAGAATGTCCTATGTCCCATAGGGGACATAGTACAGTCTAGCACTCAGGCGATGCACTGCAGTACTGAGGGGGTCCTCGTGATTGAAATCTAATGAACTTGAGTATAATGACTTAGGGTTAACCTTCTCAATAAACCACCAGGGCTCGAAATCTTTATGCCATGTGTTTGTTGCCGTGCTATTTTTGTTTCTCTGCTAATCATCATTAATTTCGTTCAGGAAAAACCTTATTTATTTTTACACGGATCTCTGATAAATGATACATTTCTCAGGAGGAAGCAGCATAATAATGCACTCAACGTTGGCGATTGAAGAAAGGATCGTTTCGTCAGTTCTTTGCCACGTGTAACTACTTCCTGTCTGGCTGGCTATAGAGAAAAGGTAAACAAGAAACATCAGTTCTGTGAAGTGATTCAGAATGAATGTGTTCCGGGTGGAACATAACAACGTGGACGGAATATAGGTTCCTGATCTTTTATTTTGCTGAGGGTGACATGCAGAATACCGTGTGATTTCTAGATTTTCTGCCTTCAAATTTTGGGTTTCCCAACTATCATAACATTTTGCACTAAATAACATAGGTACATTTTTACTTGTCCACAATGCTATGTTGGGTTCTCTCACAATTTGATAGGGGTAGCCATAGCCGAGATTTGGGTTCGTTTTCAATACAGATACTCTAACATGTTTATTGCTGTTTCCAAATGTCCTAAATATTGCACCAACCTGCTACCCATGACTCTGGATGATCATTTGTGCAGGGCATAGTACTGTATGTAGGACATTCATTCAGGAACGCACCGTTGAACAGGTTATATTGAAGAAGAGCAGTCACGTGGCACACCGATGGAGAGAAGAGAATACACTTCTGGGACATGGTGTCCTTTCCTCATTAAGAGAACGACGCAGATTTTACCATTGGCATAGATAAAGTTATATAAAGCACTTGGAGTAATTTATTTCTTGATGTTATTCCAGTACGTTTTCTAATTGAAAAGGTGCGCACACTCAGAAATGAAGATAGTTACCTTTCATCAGAAAGAAGTAACTTTTATTCTGCTTTCAACCAAGGATGCCATGTAACACCGCCCTTGACAGGATGTTGGCGGTGCAGAACAAATTAGGTTGTAGAATAAAAGGATATATTTATTTTTCCATTTCAAAATTCCATATGGCTTTGAATTAAATTAATAAACTGATACACATCCACGGATTGGAGGGTTAGAAGGGGCGCCAGAAGGTTGGTTTCTGACAGGAATGAGATAACAGAGAGGATCACTGTTTATTTCCATTCGGCGAACCTTAAACATTCCATCTGGTGTTTGGAAGTAAATCAGCTAAGTACGAGATGATGAGAATTGTAACCAAAAATATTGAATGTACAGGCCTGAAAATAAGGCGTCTGACCTTTGCAGAATGAGGTCCCCAGAGGGTGAATTTTGATCCTGCTATCCCATAGAGTGGGCCAATTTATCCTCTGGGTACCTCGTTCTGTTTAGTTTTGAGACCCTGATTCAGATTGAGGTTCACAGAGGGTAAATTTAGTGATGCTACCCTGCTGTGCAGGGTAGCATCACTAAATTCACCCCTGGGGACCTCATTTTGCAGATGTCAGTCTGCTTATTTTCTGGCTTGTGAATGTATAGAATTTATTTATGCTGATTAGAGAAGCCGTGCCATTTCATGTTGACAGGCAAGACCATGATCACGGTCAAAGAACCTTGGCATTTCAGGCCTGGATATTAAAATATACATAACCGGAGAAATACTTTCTGAAAAAGTCAAGAAAAGATGTTTTGCAGTCCTGTGATCAACTAGAACATTGAATCGGAGGTGCAATTTTCATGTGTTTCCTTGATGTGATCTTGACCTCTCAGAGCTCAATTTGGGGAATCTCACGCCATTGTGTGTCGTGATCCAAACTCGATCTGTTCAAGAAAGTGGCCGCTTTTGTATCACAACACTGCATGCAATCTCATATACTGTTACGTTTAGTTGCAGTGATTACTGTACTCGTAATGAAGCATATAGGGCGATAATATCGGACATGGTTGTCACGGAATAGGGGGGTCATTACTTTTCGGGAGGTGGAGGTCTACGTTTACGCTTGTGGCAGCACAGTCGACACCCAGATGCTGTCATCTGGACTACAGTTGGAAGATATATCTCGACCTATCTGTTTCTGAAGGCATCAATGACTTTAATATTTAAGTAAGGGTGATTGACGAGAACACGCCGAAAAGATAATTTAATTACACGCATAAAGGAATACATTGTACAATTTACTTGCTCATTCATCAGCATTCGAGAATATATATACACAACACACCATGACAGTTCGCACTATGTGGGCAAACATCGTCTGTGACAAGGTTTGGTTTTAGTTTTCATGATACGGTTTATGTACGTTCTTCAACTAGTATTCAACCGATTACAACAAATGGTCGCTGACCGAGTACCTGTCATTCGAGCTCACAATCGGCCGATTTTGATGCCGATTCTGATTGTAATACCGTGCACTACTGGACAAGTTGAGGCTCGAAAGAACTACATTAAACTGAACATTTTTCACAGTGTTAAACTTCGTTGACTGGGGTGGCAGTAATATTACCGGTCGCGCACACTTGGGCGGTAAGCGTGGCTCTCATAGCCACGTTTACCGCCCAAGTGCGTGTGATCGGTAATTTTACTTCGACCTGAGACAATGGAGTCCAACCTTCGCTTTTCCGGTATGAACTGGCTATTGTCGCAAGTACGCATCAATTGTAAGATTTACATGTCGTTTAACTTGTACATCCCGTAAATGGACGTCTAGAGAGATTAAGAATACACCTTGTGGTTGTTTCTCAACGTTATTGAATGGTATTTATTGACATCATTTTACATTAAAAATTGAACAATTGCAGAAGGTAATAAAATGCGGTTAATGAATCATCACAAAATGCTTGGCAACAATCGGTTATACCGATGTTCCATGAGCCATTGCCGTTGTTATTCGATTGCCCACAATCGGCCGATTGTGGTGGCCGGTTCCGATCATCGGTTGAACACTATCTTCAACGACACAACTTTAAAAGAGTTAAATCTACAGTGACCTAGATTTAAGGTTCTGCTGTCGTACGCAATCGTCAGCGTATTTAAACATTCGTTTTACTGATGCTGTCACCGCAGTTCCGTCTTACAATGTTCACTTTCACGTCACTGATCTTTCCCCATCAGGATTAACTTGGTCTCCACTTAGCCAACAGTTATTACCAATTCAAAATTCACGGAAAAGTTCTCACAATCAGCCATTAGCATCTGCCACCTCTCTGCAGCCAAAAGTTCTAACACTGATATCTCGATCGCACGCGCTCAACAAACTCACAGCTCTTAGCTATTTAGCAATCATAACTAACGCCCATTAACCCTCCGCGGTTCATGGCTCTCTACTGACATGACTTTATGAACCTTCACAGAGCCCTGCACGGCCTGGGAGTTCCATGGAAAATGGGAGGCCCAAACACCCAGCTGCACCCCGATAATGTACAGTTTGAAAGCAATAAATTGCAAGAATAAGTGCTCTTTGAAGTTTAACACTTCGTCAGTATGAATCTAGAATTTTAGTGATGTTCCGGCAATATAATTGTGTTTTCTTGTGCTGACTTGCATCAGGTGATTTAGACAGTTTGTGATTCTGATGAACGTTACAGAGCGCATATGGTTTTTCAGAAGACATTATTATCTCGTTAGCTAGGGAATGAAATCGGGCGTTACACATAATAGTGAGTTCGCCGTAGATACTGGGTACGAATTATTTTATTTAAACGAATGTGGCCATTATACGTAAATGGACTGTTCGCTAATGATCACCACGCTTCTCTACGAAAACAAAAATTGGCTTAACCCATCAAGATCTCGTTGTTTCTAAACTTAATAATTATATGTTTTCTTTCCACCGTTATTTTTTGAAAACGTGAGAATATATCAAATTGAACCTGAGATATTTACAAAAATAAAGTGCTTTTGTCTTGACATCTATTGACTCCTTGAAGTTGGTTATCAATTAGAAAGTTGCATTTTCCCTCCACTGAGCATTTCCTGTCATAGATAATGAAGCTTTTTTGAACTGAAAAATGGATTCGTAAATGCTACAAATGTGGAAGAAATATAGAGAACCGCACATTCGTTTGAATGGGTTAAGAATTACCGTTAGAGATTGCTTTATCCTGGGCCAAAGCAATCGAGTGCGATAATTCTTAACCTATTCAAACGTATGTGCGGTTCTATATTTATCATACACCTCCCACGTAACAACCAGTCTACACGAAAATTGAACTAAAAGCACTTTTAACTAAACAATTGCTGCGTTTCCTTAGTTGCCAACAAAATATGACAGTCATTTGGCGGGGTACCAATCCTAATTTGCTTTTTGTTATTTACGGCATTCAATTGATCGAAAGCAATTGACACCGATCAGTGTCACAGTCATGATGATCGAACTTCAAATATTGACAAAACTGCGGGAAATAACACAACAATTTGAATAGCTACTGAGTTTAGCACACTCCATCATTATATGACCAGTTATGGAAAGTATTTGTGAAGGAACAAGCAGTCAGAATGTTATTTTTATTTTCTCGAATCTGATTGTATAAATATCTCGGGTAAACAAATCTAAATGAGGAACTTGGAAATTCCAAGCGATCTCGACTTCGGTGCGTTCGACCAATGATGACGTGATTTATTTAGACGGGTTCCTTCTCTGTTTACGTTGAAAACGAAATCGAACGAATTTTGTATCACCACATGTGCGATACAACTTTATTTTTATCGTACAGGCAGAACAGTGGAAATCCCGCGTTTTACATTAATAGGTGTATGATAATGCAGTTGAATTTATGTGTGTCTTGAGGCCATAAAAGTGCAAATATCTCTTACCTGGCGGGGGCGCGGTGACGTTGCGGTAACCGGATCTCGTCACATCACCGAAGTTAAGCAACGTCGGGCCCGGTTAGTCTTTGGATGGCTGACCGTCTGAGCGATCGATTCGGACTCCCGCGTTGTGTCCTTGGGCAAGACACTTAAAACTTAACCCCGATTGTACACACGGGGGCACGATGACGCCGTATACTAAGGCGTACTGCACGTCGATGGTGCGCAAGTCTTCAACCAATCTAACCCTGCCTGCGCTGCAGCGCGAAGTTACGATGTTGGGGAGCTGGCAGCTGCTCGTCGTTGCTCGATGGTTCTCTCCGGGTACTCCGACTTCCTCCACCCTCAAAACTATTACCGACACGATGTGACCTTTGCCGTTAAAGTGTCGTTAAACCTTACCAAAATAAAATAAATAAATCTCTCAACTGGGAGAGTGGTAAAGTTATTTTACGTAATCAAAATTTGTTCTTATGTCCGTGTCTTGTTACAATTTATGGGAGATTGCCTACAGGCAATCTACCATAAATTGTAACAAGGCAAATCCTTACAGACTGAATAATCTAACTTCAAAGACAATACGAAGCACACCACAACAATAAAGCCTTTAAGTTGCAATACTTAAACTTTTTTTAAAAAGCCCAAATATGGGCTTCCAGCACTCTACCAGTTAGCAATTAGTGCCCATAGAATGAATGACCTATAACATTATAACCAGAGGGCAACAGAGGCTGGTTGGCTTGAGAAGTCAACTAGCATTTTAGCGAACAATGCATTCTCAAACAAATCTGCCAATGTTTTAATTGTTACTGCCAATGTTTTATTTTGTGTCATTTGCAAAGTTATTATTGCCAATGCTGAAACAGTTCTCGTGAACTTATCTGTACTTACATATCGAATCCAGGTAGCTTTCGTTCAGATCGTATTTATCATAAACGGACATTAAATCATGCAACATTAAGTCGCTATACACTGCAGATTTTATCGCAAAAACATAGGAAGAGCTCAATGTTATCATGAGAATATCGACTATGTTGTGGTCTTCTGCTATTGACCTCAGATCTCTACAGAGTATTTACTCACGAAATTAGGATTATAGATTAAACAAGGATACAAAAACCGCGAACAATGCGAATCATGATGGCAAATCGAACGCGGCCATTTCCGTGGAAGAGTGAATTTTATCATTGTAAAGATATAACACTGGCGCATTAAAGACAAATTGACAAATTGATTAATAACAACAATGTATTTTTTTCAAACAACTCACGTGTAAATGCGAAATCGTAACTTCGTATGCATACTGAATACACATTTTCCTTACATAATAACAATTCTAAGAGAGAACTTCGAGACTGCGGTAGGCGAGTGAATTTGGAAACGGCACTATACTCAACCTCAATTTGTTCATTCTCAGTTGTTTTGCTATCGTAAATGATGACAGAGAAGGTGCTGACAAAGGTTTACAAATATATACCTTCATAGACACAAAACTTGCCAGCACAAAGATTTTCGTTACAATTATTTCCAATGTTCAAGTTTGCGCGGCTTCCGACGATAATCTCTCGAGGGGACACAAGAAATATGCATTTCCACGAGCGTCTTCGCCGACAGTGGAAATACGTAATTCATCGTGCCCACGAATTATATAGTCAGTAGTAGCCTATCCACGCAAAACCACCAGATGCTCTTTTCTACTAAGCACCCTTCGGGAAAATTATATGCCCATCAGATAGAGCCACCGCATCATACGGAATTTGTATACAGTTTTTGTTCCGTTCAGAGCAACTCGATTTTAACACTTTGCTCAACGCACACTATTTGGAAATTTCTCATTTTAATTATCAATTTTTTTTCAACTTTTTCAAAACTGTCAACAAAACCATATCACGTTACCGCTTATTGGAACGAGCACGGCGAGATTTAAAAAGAAAGTATCAACTGCTCAGTTTGTAAATTCCAAGGGTGTGTGCGACCTATTCGTTAGTCAAAGGGTTAGAAATCTTTTCATGAATAATTACATAGTGCACCTAACGACTGCACTTATAGGTACAGATTATTCGATTACTCGATTGGGGACATCGAATATTTTCGAATCGTTTCGCGGGAGACTTCAGCCCGACTCAGAATGGTGCGCGGTAGACCATTTTACCTGTACATGAAACCAATCTGTACTTCCAGAAGCAACATGACTCCAACTGTAACTGTATGCGAAATTGGAAGAGTTGGCGAATAAATTTGAGTGGGGAATGACGGGGCTTGGAGGAACCGAACGGTATTTATTAATTTACTGAAGGCCTATACTCGAACTTTTGCATCTCCCTGGCGATAATGAACGGAATCCCGGTCAATATTCCCAAGGGGATGACAAGGTTGGAGTGTAGGACCTACAGTGAGATGAAAATACGGTTCACTCCCTCCAAAACGCCGCCGATCATTATTAACTCTTTACCCGCTGAGAGATTTTAAATATTTTTCCAGTAATTTAACTCAAGGGATCACTGAAGAAAAAAAAAATCAATTTACAGGGGAAAACAGTGACTAAATGTTCCCAAATTATATACTTATTTCAGTAGCAAGAGAAATCCTGTCATGGGCATAAATATCCGCCAGCAGCATGCAAGGAGTTAAACGAACTTGTCATTTTCGTACGATTCGATTCGAAATTCGGTTCCAATTTGATTATTCTTGGTTGATTCGATTCGGTTCCAGATTCGACCCGGAAATTTTTGATTAGCAGAGTTTATACTAGTAGATCTTGCCAACTTATCACAAACGTGCATAGTTTAATCAAACCTTCCGACCAGAATTCGACCCGTTGTGTGAGCGATCTACCGGATATCACAGGCGCTTCATACTTGGGTTCTGGCTTTATATGATTCGTCGGGGGTTACCGGTAATAGAGGATATTGGGTGCGATATATAATATTCATGGACTATTCAAAAAGAGTATAATAAACAACAACTCCTGTTAGGAGGCCATTTTAACTGTGTTCAAATCTCGGATAAGGATCAAACATTTCCCAAGCTGAGTTCTGTCTCGCTTATATGAGCAATGTTGTAATGACTCGACAAATTCGACAATTCTTTAAAGTTGTGATGCACCAGCAGAGGATTTTCAGCGAGATCATTTCACCTACGCGTAGGTAATTATTGGAAACAGTGGTTGGAAAATAAATACAAAAACATATGTTGGCTAATTTGCATATTCCCCAGACTTAACTTGTATAGAATCTGCAGTGTACAGCCTTGGGCAGAAGTGTTCGTAAAAACAGAAGAATATCGCCATGCGAGGTATGACAGTGACGCAGTCAAACTCGTTTGTGTTTCTTAGAAAACATTCCAAGTTAGCTACATGTATAAGAAAACTAGCATAGGCAGACTGGATTTCGATTAAGAACCCTGGAGTGATCTTTCCAGCCGATAAATACGCAGTAGGCAAAAAAATAAAATTTAGCCCCTTCATTGGATGTTCTTATTGCCTGGCGGTGTCTTCAAAATGGGGAGACTCGAAACTTTAACATCTTTTGATGGATGCATAAAACTGAAATCTGAAGACCACAACAGACTGCCTCTATCCTGTGGCTTTGCAAATGCTTCTAGGCAAGTCTTAGCTGCCTATATAGGCAGCCAAGACTTGCCTACAAGTGACTGCCAAGGCACTTAGAATGTAACTTGCAAATTTGCTTGGGGACAGCATTCTGCAAATGCTTCTAGGCAAGTCTTAGCTGCCTATATAGGCAGCCAAGACTTGCCTACAAGTGACTGCCAAGGCACTTAGAATGTAACTTGCAAATTTGCTTGGGGACAGCATTCTGCCGTTACAATAAAAAAGTGATCCAAGTTGGAATTAGGCTCTTCGAGAGTTAATATTAAATGATTTAATGTGTATAAATTTGCACTTTTTGTATATTCTGTGTCTGAAAAGTCTATGGAAAGGCTCCCAATCCATTCACATTATATGCAAGAAAAGAATAAAATTTATAAATAAAACCCTCCCTCGCTCACCAATTCAAAAAAATGCCTGAGAATTTATTTTGAGTGGCCTTATTTTGAGTTTGTAAAATTGTCGCCTCGAAAATCGTCGCATGTCAGTGACGTCACATGAACGTCGTTTGAGACAAAAATGATATGGATTTGAAAAATTCGTTTCATAAGGCGTTCTGGCAAACATTCAGCTCATGGGATGAGTGTAAGAACGGTGGGTCAAGAACTTAAAGTTTGTTTGTGTCCTTAGGAATTTAAACCCTTACACTCTGCTACCCTACGCTCTAAGTCATGTATGTAGCACTTAAACTCAGGCTTGGACATAAAGAGCTCACATCATTACCCATTTGCAGGTCACGTTATATAACATTGTGGTAACCTAACAGAAACAAGAGACCCCAAGGTCTTAGGCCTTAATCACTCACTCGATAAAATTGTTTAAAAAATGATTTAAGGTTGCATTCAGTATCTACATGTTAATATAGTTAATATATTTTAGCTAGTGTCTGTTGGGTGATTTTTTTGGCATCAAATCAATCAAACACCTTCAAAACACATTTTGAAGCAAAGAGAAAAAATCTCCCAGTACACTCTCTGTCCCAAGCTCAGTTTGCCCATAAAATCACTCAAAACACTCCAACTCTCTTTCTCAAGCCAAAACATATAACTTTGCTCAAAGACTCCTGACCCCCCCCCCCCCCCACCACCACCACCACCACCACCACCACACTAACACACGCAAATACGAACCAACGGATTTCATTTGAACAAACTGGAATTCGACCCCAAGGATATTGCAAACCTAATCTCAAAGGTTCTGACTGATAGATCTGAAGATGAGGATTTTTTATGAATATTCCTCACATTGCACTAAGTTAAAATGCGGTCATAGTGAACCCAAATATGACCACAGAGACTTGATTTGAACGAACTTGAATCTAATCCACCATAGGGATATTCTATACCAATCAATAAAATATTCTGACTGGTGAATCTGAATAAGAAGATTTAAAAAACTCCTCGTGTTACACTAAGTTAAAGTGTGGGCTCCTATAGTGAGCCCGATTATGACTCCATGGACTTAATTTGAACAAAATTCAAGTACTCCGACTTCTTTCACACGTAAAGCTGTCACGGTCATGATTAGAAAAGGAGACACATTTTTGTAGGATTTTGTAAACATCTCGACTATTTGAAAATGTCCCAGTTAGCCAGACCAGAAGTGTATCGAATTGAAATATTGGGACGATTTCAAATCGAATCAAATTGCAAAGCAGTGCATGTCTCTAGAATGGCGGAGAGGTTGACTGACACAGGGCTACGCTTCCGTTTAATGTAATGCATTTACTTTAATCCTTTTACTGCCATGCCCACTTTAGTCATATATGGAGGACCCCTATGTATGCCTGAATGCGAGGACGTTTAATAAAATTTATGACAAACTTGGAACTCTATCATCTGATTAATTGTTGGAAAGGGCTCTTTGAGCCCTTTCCAACAATTAATCATATGGTACGTTTGATCTGCGCATACCAGAGCGCACATATAATCATCATAAAATAAGAGACAATAGTCGCTTTCGGTAGCGTAAGTGTTAAATACCCCATGCACATTACGTAACGTAGACTGAGTGGTAAAACCTAATGACTTACATGAAGCCACGAACCCTCGTAGTTTAAGCAAATACTTCGACCACAGTTTGAGGTGCCTTCCAAACGGTCGGGGAGAATCGTTCGCCTAACGGTTCGGGTCGTTTGATTTACCTACGAGGGTTTGGGACTTAGTGTAAGTCACTAAATATTATCACTCATTGCAGAAGTCTGATAATTCCATGTCTGTTTTTGCGTTTGTTTGATTATTGGGGTTTAAAAACACTTTCAACAGTTTTACGTAACGGCCATTACCGACAAGCTCTGTTCACTAAAACCGCCATTCAATTTGTGTTAATATTGCAATGCTTACCCCCTATGACTCCTCACTGGTACGATCTCTACGTGGGCCACAATATATGTCTATGTGGCAAGACATTGTTTTGCGAGGGGCGTTTATGTGTTTGTTTATTGGGTGGTTGGCGGTACTTTTAACAGCCAGTGTCACATCGTATCGAACAGTTTTACAAGTGGAAGAGGCCAGTGTACCCGGAGAGAACCACCTAGCAGTGACGTTCAACTGTTGGACTCTCCAATGCACTAACCCGGCACACGCTGATTTAGCAGTGGTTGGAACCATTTACATCATCGACGTGCAGTACACCACAGTACATAGTGCCAGCGTGTTCGTGTTCCATGTAACACTGTATGTACTTATAAAAATGGACCATATGACACGAAAAACCGGTAGAGACTTCCGCTTTTGAACTGCTCAATATCACACGTGCGTACTTTCCCCAGTTAGTTGCAGTTCGGAGAAAATTTGTGACGTTCTTCTGTACAACGAACCCCACGTCAGCTATTAATTAAACAGCATTTTGTGTGCAAAACAAATAATATTGTGTGCAGGTGTTTTGACACAGCGATTTTCATATATAGACCGTATCGTGTAGATAGGAACATCTATAGTTGAGGACTTGTTCTATCGTGAGACATCGAGATTTGAGGGTAATATGTTATGTACGGGAAATGAATATTATTTACTAGTGACGCGATATCGTACATATGGTGGCAGTTAATTCCATATGGGGCGAGAGTCAACGAAGCTCTCGCCCAATGACGAATTAACCGACACCACAGAGTTAAAGCTAGAAGTCCTGTCACGAACTCTACGCTTATCTATGCTTAATTGTGCGTAGAAATTGCGCGCAGTTGCCATATCGAATGACATCCAAAGCAAGGCAGGTTCTCCTGGTCACTCATGGCAAACACAGGCAAACACAGGCAATGTTTCTGCCAATAGACCTCCGGGTTACCCGGAGGCCCATTGGCTGAAACACTGCCTGTGCACAGGCCATATATACAGAATTTGATAGCCTTACTAGGGTCATAACGCGTGGATTAACGCGCAGATCGACGTGCTATTTGTGCGCATTTCACGACAGGACTTCTAGTTTTAACTGCATATACTATATTTCCCTATTAACGAAGTATGTGTAAAGAGAATGTCGTACCGTCTGTATTTTCTATACACTGAAGTAGCAGATGCGATGAATAATATATCGTCCCTTGAGTGTATCATCAATGCGCCATATGCAATGCTTTGAAGATAGGATAGAATTCTTTCGTATTTAACGTGAAGCGGTTATCGTCTGCCACCATTTAAATAAAAAATGCAAAGGGTACATCACTCGGAATATTAGCCTTGGAAAGATTAGAACAGACAGTGTGTGGTAAGACACAGTATATTTTTATTTTATCATATTCTTGTCCACAAAATAGCATGACTAAATCTATCAGTGAGAGAAAAATCGGATTTTCGTTTGTGAAATAAAAAAGGATATTATCCTCAACAGAGAAAATAAGCACTGCTCATGGAAATATTTTTCGATGCCACTGATTTATTTTGTCTCAATGTTTAGCATAGTTTGTGAAAATATTTTACTGATTTTTTTGTGTTGTATGTATTTGACATATAGAGAATCTCTCATGAGTCCCCGATAAGTATGTAAAATATGAACCGAGTCCACTAAATTCGATTCGGGCCGAGCTTTAGCGAGGCCCAAATCGAATTTAGTGGACGAGGTTCATATTTTACATACTTATCGGGGACGAGTTTGAGATTCTTTTTATCACATCACCGTGATTTGTTTACATTCTGACAGAAATTGGTGAGCCTCCTTAACCCAAACCCACATTGCTACAATGTTTCGGCTTCCTTTGAATGCACTCGTCACCCAATCACGTTACTGGGGGCCAGCCACTTTCTCGTTTAAATATAGACCCGGTAAGGTTTATGTACATCGGGTATCAATGACTAAAGGTTATTCATTTCTGACTTTCATGAGTTAGTAATAACAATATGAACAATATTTAATGATGATAATATTACAGCTCCATGCACATGACTTTATAAGAGACATTCGAAAAAGAAACGCTACTTTTTCTTTGGAATGTCGCGTGCTGGAGCCAGCAAAGGAAAGTTACGTCACGGTCTCAATCACTGTCTGAATCAGTGTAAACAATTATCCTTCATCATTTCGCCTCAGCTTTAGCCTGGCTTTTATTCTCATGAACATGGATTTTGAAATTACCACCATAAATATTCCCTGAAAACATTGTGAACATTTCGCCGGTAGTAGCCGTGTGTTTTTCACCAACAGTACGTACAAATGTGTTATTTGGAGAATTGTATCCTGAGGTTAAGCTTGAAGTTGAAGGCATTGTCGTCGGCAATGGCACCTGAGCCTGAGATTAAGACTGGGATCGACAGTCGGTTTCAACATGACATTCATTCGTACTTGAGAGATTATTAAGTTCATTGGAAGTGTTACTTAAAATACGGGAAATGTTTTTGTGCTGATTTTCATTTATGTGGCTATAATTATTGATGGAAGCAATGTTCTTATGCCCTGTTGTCTGCATTATGTGATGGGCTGGAATTTCCGATTCACTCAACTTTTGGACCAAGTGTTTTCTAGCACTGTGATTTGTGAGGCGTTTTTGAGTGGAAAGTCCACCAATCGTTGCCATACGCTTCATTATAGAGGTAAGTTTGTTTTTTGCCTATTGGCTGCCTCTTGAACCATTGATCTCCGGATTTCATGTTCAATTGATTTGTGTGGGTTGCAGTATGAATATTCAGCGCGTAGGAAGACGCATATCAATTAAGGTGATTCGCCGGTCAATAAACTCACGTGAAAAATCTCGTGGGTTTATGACCCGTGTATAATATTCCTGTTCTGAACTTGGTTATGAGGCAGTGCTTATATGATAAAATATTATACGCACTCTGGTTGCAAGGTAAACGCATATACAGAACGGTCATCAACCCGGTTTTTAACCCTTTCCCCAACGCAGACGATATCAAAATTTATTATTTTAAATATCATTTTTTGAAATTTTTCAAAAGATTTCAACAAAACCATATCATGTGATCCCTCGTTGGAACGAGCTTGTCGAGCTCGTTCCAACGAGGGGTCACGTGATATGACTTTGTTGAAATCTTTTGAAAAATAATATTTTTTCAACTGCTGAATTTGCATATTACACGGGCGGATGCGGTCGATTCGTTGGGTAAAGGGTTAAACAGCAAGGTCACGTTTACGTCAAATTCTATCAACTGTTTTGCTTTTTTCTAAAAGCTTTCGGACGGGGTAGTTGTATTAAATCAAGTTCATTTCATGCCATTTAAGGAATCCCCTGCAGTGGCGTGTGGACCGGGAGGGACCATAGGGTTTTGAGACCATCATTTGTTCTTAAAAGTGGCACCAAATATTGAGACCTCTTTTCATGGTATAACCAGAAAGTGAAAGATTGTGGTTGGTGGGCAGGCGCGCCGGAAGCCCTTCAGGGTAGGGGAGTCAGATCCCTCCCCCTCCCCCCGAAAGGGGCATTTACTCGCACTAGCAGCCCCGCCATGACATGCCGAAGCATGCATGTCTCGAAGACCGATGGCCCATCAGGAGGGTGCACCTCCTCCCAAACTCCTCCGTTGAATTCGGAAAGTTCCGCGAAAGGATTTTGGGTGTATTTCAGCTTTACTCGGAGAATAAATCACTGAACAAACTGAGTGACGTACCTGGGAAGGGCATTGTCTGCCCCTCTCGCTCCCGTGGTCCGAAGGCAGGGAGGCCAGTTGCCCCCTCTGCCCACGTGCTTTCGGCGTCCCTGTTGGTGGGCACAGTACACTGGAAATGATCATCAGCCTGCCTTATTGATAATATCCTACAATCTCTATATAAACATGAGAGAGGTTCAGTTTAAATCCATTTACTCACTCCGAACCACATGGATTTCAGATTGAGCAGTGGGAGGGGGAAACTTCTACTTCTGAACAGAACATTTTTCAAAAAGTGTCAATATCTATAATTTTTAATCTTACAATTACATTTAACCCTTTAGCCAACGTAACGACCAAAACTGGCCAGAGCTATTCTCAAAAATTGCCAATTAATTTTCATTATTTTTTCATTTGTTGTCTCAAAAACATAGGTTATGACCCCTCGTTGGAACGAGCACGTCGAGCTCGTTCCAACGAGGGGTCATAACCTATGTTTTTGAGAGAAAAATGAACAAAATGAGTTATTCAAGAATTTGTTTTGCAAGCGTCGTCTGCTTTTCTTGTTAGGTAAAGGGTTAAAGTCTGTATGAGATGAGTTCAATCGGTCATCACAATAGACATCATATTTACTCAGCTACTGACTTGTTAGGGAAATCTTCCCATCTTTTCTTGAATGTTTGAAACATGCATATTGTTTTGTTCTTTGTTACCGGCCAGTTTTAGAGAATAGATAACATTGTTTTAGAAATAACGAGTATTAAAATAAGTTTGTACGAATAAACGTCAGGATTATGATTATTTATTTATTTGGGGTTAACAACACTTTCGACAACCTGGGCCCCTCGTGTGGGACAGTTGTACGGGAGGCGGTAGCTGGAGTACTCCAAGCAACTGTCAAACTCCCCAACATACTGCCTTCGCACAAGCAGGGTTTGCATTGACTGAAGACAAGTGCACCATCGACCTACACAGCGCCGCCGCGCCCCACGTGGGCAATCAGCATTAAGTGCCTTACCCAAGAACTCAACGCAGCTGCTGCTGGTCAGGATCGAACAGTGAACCTTTCGGTTTGAAATTCAATGCTCTAACCATTGAGCCACCAGGCATCCAATTTATTGAATAATATATAGACAGAACAGCATTCGCGTTCGAATTGTCATTAAATGACAGTTCGAACGCGTTTAATGTTCTGTATTTATTGCGCGCCTGCAGTTCACTGAAAAATTATTAATCGATTTTGCGGAGGGATAATATTGAACTCGAAGCCTTCGGCTTCTTGTTCAATATTATCCCTCCGCCGAAATCGATCTCGTGCAGTAACAATGACAGTTCGAACGCGTATGCTGTTCTGTATTTATAGCACGCCTACAGTTTACTAAAAAAATATTAAAAACACAAATTATTGCCAAAAATAACCCAAACGTAAAAAATAGAAATAGTTAAGTAGTCCGCGCATGTGATCCGTATTGTTCAAGGACAATACAAAAAAAATTATTGTCCGCTTCGGTTTTTGCAGACTAAACGTGTATTTTATGAAAATAAAAGCATACAGGCGTGCAATAAATATATATATCAACACTAAAAACACGTATATATACACGTGTTTTTTAGTGTCGATAGTACAATATATATTTTATTGAATATATATTATATTGAATATTTTAGTGAATATATTAAATTGTGCTAATACGACGAGTACCTGTGATTTCCGTAGCAATCACAATCGGACCTGCCGCTGGATACGTGTTTAAATTTTTTCGGATTGGCAACTTTATTACATCGCAGCGATAATCGGTTATCTATAAATCCTAGTGATAGATGGGATATATCGCATTCACCGCCAACACAGATTGTGAGTGATGACCATATAAGCGTTTTTCGAAACTGCCATCTTGGCGTTTAATCTATGCAAGGTCACAGGTCGCTGGGTGTGAACAAAGCGATTTCGCGTTGAGTTTTGTCAACCAAGACAACTAGTTTTGTGAAATATCAGTTTAAATTCGTAGAACCTATGTCATCATTCGAATTAACTGCAGTTGTAACCCTAGGCGACTTTAAACGATGGGATACCGCGGGATCAAAGACTGTTTTACGGAGGCGAGGACGTGTTTTGAGTGGTAACAAGGAAACAGTAGTTGCACGGAGTTTCTCGGCTTGGGGAATCCCCGAAAGTTGTCGAAACGGTACCCACAGCCACAGAGTCATGACATGCCGTGCATTCAAACACCATTTGATTCGATAGGAACTGAATTCGAAATGAAGAAAGTTCTCATACAATATTTCCATTGTCTTAAACAAATATCCTTGGCTAAATGTTTTTTTGAATTCGCACTAGTGAACGAAATGGGGTTCGAAGCTCTTCACCCGCTCTCCTCTCCCATTGCTTACGACGTGTTTTCTTGAAATGTTTACACATTGCGACCTGTGACCTTGCATAGATTAAAAGCTAAGATGGCAGTTTCGACAAAGGCGTATTGCTGTGATAGGCGGCCATTTGTAAAGTATCGCCTCGATATGACCAACTCTCGCGACACCAAAGTTCCATAATTTTGCGAAACAAAATGGTCGAGCCACGAAAATAAAGATGCACTTCAAGAAAAAATGTTTTTCTAAAACCCATCCCATCCTCAGCGACTCCTGTTACACAGATATGGCCCTGAAAATATACGTGTGTTTCGACTGAATAATTCAACAAGATCGACTATGTCCATTCAAAGGCCGATTGCTTCCACGAAACGCGTGCCGATTGTGCCCACAAGTAGTTCATCTATCTGATCGCCGTAGCTTTAGGACACTGCCTATACAGCCACGCCGTTTGGATTCCTGAACTACTCCACAGGCAGGCATGAGGACACAATCTGCGTACATTATGCGGACGTAATCGACTCGCTGACACAATCGGCTTGAATTCTACGGATATTATGGGCACGAGGTGCGAAACGTATCGGCTCGTTTGCAGACACAAATGGCTCGAGATTTGTGGCCGAAATCGACTTGCGATCACAGTCGGCTCTGTAGACCAATCGCATCGAAACAAACGTGCATCGTTGTGGATGACGTTTACAAACACACAGAAAAACGTGAATATAAATGACAGAAGAAGTATATTTATCTTGGTTAATGTCACTGTGTAAACGTGTCTTTACGTCAGTCAGGCTTAGGCCGAAGCTAGGATGGCCGACGCGATGAGGTGAAAGTTTGCAACAAGGGAACTAACATCAGATACCGCAGGCATATCCAAAAGTGCGAAACATTTCGTGTGGGTAGGGGGGGGGGGGGGGTATTTTACATTGATGTTGATGTACCTTCGTTGAAATTTTAACCCTTTAGCTAACAGTATTTTTTAAATAAATAAAATTTGGTATTTTTCGAAAAAAATCTCACAATTGTTCAATAAAACCATGCAAATATGGATATCCTTAGAACCGGTTCAACAAGCCGGTACTACTGATATCCATATTTATATGGTTTTATGCAGACATTTGTGAGATATTTTAGGCTGTAGTAGGCTTATTTTGGCCAATGTCCGGGCCATTTTTGGCCGCTATTTTCGGTAAAGGGTTAAAGAAATTGGGCACGAGTAAGGATATCTGAACCTACCGACCTTGAAATTTATTTGACTTAACCTTTTACCTAACGAATCGGCCACATCCGCCCGCGTAATTTGCAAATTCAGCAGGTGAAAAATATTATTTTTCTAAAAATTTCAACAAAACCATATCATGTGACCCCTCTTTGGAACGAGCTCGTTCCAATGAGGGGTAACATGACATGGCTTGTTTGAATGTTTTTTTTTAAATCTTAAAAAATGATATTTAAAATAATAAATTTTGGGATCGTCTGTGTTGGGTAAAGGGTTAATTTCGGAAATGTTGCCATGTTTTCGAGCTGCAGTACCAGTAGGATGTAGGTTGCAATAAACCTAACTAGACTCCTTGTCGTTACCACCTCCTTCCACGCCTCTTCTGTTTGGAAACGAGTGGAGGGAGTAGCGACCGCAGTGTTCGAGGTAGGACTAGATAAGCACACACAAACCGAAACTCTTTGATAGTTTTCCATTGTTGATAATTCCAAGTTTTGACAACATTTCTGGAAAACTCTCGCGAAGTACTTTCCAAGAAATTACGTCAAGTTTTAGAATTATTAACAGAGTAAAATGGTATGACCCACCCTACCGGGGTGGAGGGGCAATTACCAGTGACAATTTTCTGACGGCGGATTTATACGGGGCGGAGATGCAGAGGCGGACTGGGCGTATGGTCCACCAGAAAATTTCCCAGTGGGCCTCACACCCAATTAGAAGCCTTCAGGGCACCCAAAATCTACGAAGCCCATCACCTGTTGGCGCATGAAATTTCGTGAAAATGACCAAAGGGCGAAATAGATCCGATTGCATAGACTGTCGGTTTATCAAAATGCCCTCTATGTGGACTGCCATTGGCAATCCACATTGAGGGCAATTCGATATACCAGCAGTCTTTTCTGCAAATGATCGGTCAGATGTTAGGAAACAGTGTTCTTTCGGTTCGGAAAATAACATTTTTCTATCATTGCGCCTAACTATGCCTACTATGGTCGGCCCGATGAGTTCGGGGCCCCCTTTTGTGCCACCATTTTTGCCAAATGAACAACAACGATAATACAAAAATGCCGTCAAAATGCCCTCTATGCGGACTGTCAGTGATCCCTCACATGCAAAGAAGCAGCGTTCCTTTGGTTCGATAAATCAAAATTTTGTCCGGGACCGGGGTCCCCTTGGTTCGTTTGTCAAATTTGTCTTGGCCCAGTCCGCCCCTGCGCAGATGCCACCCTCTCCGCACCCCGTCCATTGATGCGTGAGGGTTGTTCCTCAACCATGGCTTCGTTTTCAAGAGTACATTTTCACTATTTTTTGTATAATTTGATTGTTACGACCAGACACCACGCTTATCACACCTGGGATTTATCTTTCCCAAAGTAACGAAAATAATAAGTAAAACGGCTAAACGCACGAGAAAAAGCAATATAATTATATACATTTATACGATAAAAGAACACATGTGCTTTGGTATGCCAAGCAGGCGCATAATCATGCTGGCATTAGACAGAAATAAATGACGCTTATATTTGTTGGCGTTTTGTGGGTCATATTTTCGTATACTCCGTTCAAATAACTGCGTACTGCAGTTCATATTTTCACTTTTGACGAAAGGACGACTACCTGAATAGCATTTTGAAAACAATAAACTGAAAAGTATTAAATAAAAATATGACGTGGGGAAAAGGTAAAATAAAATTAGCAAGCACCTTGAAATAAGATCAAACGACTTCCTAAATATGCTTTGCGTCTGCACTTATTTTCTGAAAACCTGTCTATATTCTATGCCTGACGCCATGCAGTATACCTTGGGTGATTTGGTACTGATGTACCTGGCTGGCAGATGTAGGCCAATACCTTTTGTTTCTGCAACAGAAGAAGTTTGAACCAACAAGGAAAGTTGTAATGTTGCAATTCATGGGTGGACTGTCTACCTGCAGAGTTGTTTGGCGGATCGTCAAGTTTCTTTTTGTCTGACAGTTTTATGCAGTACGTGGAGAGCGGATTGTGACTAAATCACTCGTGGAGTGGAGTTATCACCCAAAATTTCACTTTCAAATTCTGTACATATAGACAAAAAACACAAACAATGTTTCAGTCAATGGACCTCCGGGTTTAACCTGGAGGTCCATTGGCTGGAACTTAGCTTGTAATGGTTTTGCTTAGCAACAAATTTGCAATTATTGCTCGGGTGGACTCTCCACTCTGTGGGTGATTTAATATACTCTCCACGTACTGTAAGTGTATAATAAAGTGTTTATTAAGGGAGTAAATCCCGAGGAAGGTGGGGGAGTTGAAAATATTTCTCTACTCGGCAATTAGTCACGCAGAATACTATTGCGCAGCTGCATGTTCAAAGACCGCAACATAAACATGAAACTGCCACAGGTGGCTGCTGGTTTGATGCTTTCTAATTATGTGAGTCGGACCAGCCCTAGAAATTAGTCACGGCAATACTGTGGTAAAAGGCGTGGCAGAATGTGGTGGCTAATTTCGTGAGTAGACCTCTTGTCTGAATACCAAGCTGTGAAGCATAGCTATGTATATATACCTAAGAAAAGTCAGGGCTAAATTAAACAAGATCCACAGCTCTCATGCACCAAGTTCAACGACGGCGGCCACCCCACTAGTAGTGGGGTGGCCGCTACGTTTAGATTACTGAACTACCACGAACCACACTGGTATCCGAGGTTCAGGAGGAGAATAGCCAACAGGGTTTGAGGGTATATGAGTATCCAACAGGGTTTCGGCAGTTCTTCAAAGTCCTGGTCTGCTATTCCTCAAAGTGCTGATCTGCAGTTCTTCAAAGTCTTGGACAATCATGGAATTATATGGATCAGATATTCTTTAATTTCTGTAAATTAACGATTTTTGCCAGCGTACTATTTATTACGTGAAATAATAAGGATTTATCATTTCGTGAAACAGAAGTAGCAAATAGCCGCAAAAAACAAAACATAAAAACATTCAGAAATAGGATATTGAAACAGGTCCGAAGGTAGGTCGAAATATCGCCGACATGAATGGTTGGTGGGGTAAAAGTGTCCAATAGGAATCCTAACATGTTATTCACAGAAATAACTCGAAGTGTGATGCTCCAAATTGTGGGATGAAATGGGTGGGGGTGTTTTACTTCCATTGGTGGGTATAAGGGGATTCCCTTCGGGGAACTTTCATTTAAACATATACGCCCTAAATGGTACTATCTTGAGCTGCTCTACTCATGTATTTATCGGAAATGTCTCGTGTTGTGGAGATTTGCATGACTATTCCGATATGCAACGTATGTTATCTCAGATGACAAGCACATTTCCCCGACGGACATGTGTATGGAGGAGTGTGTAGCTCCCTGGCACTCTCAACCAGTTGCGGATCCGGGATTTCGCGTTTTGGGGGCGGGTTGGCGGCGCCACATTATAATCATGGGTCATGATGCCAAATATCTTCCGATGCGCGTATCGGCGAGTTTGGTGAGTAGGGAATGGGGTATCCCACTTTCGGCGATTCTGTCTGGTCCACCAGGGGAAAGTTTGGGAAAATGGAAGACCAGAGTGGCCGTCCTGTGGCTTCTTTGCACATGGCCACACGACCAGATGCTTGCACATGGCCACACGACCAGATGCTTGCGTGTACTGAGACATCAAATCCGTCTGATTATGTCAGCAGGCGGATTGTGTCCGTGGGTTGAAAACGCGCACACATCTCAAGCGAATTGAATCAGCGGACCGATTATTTTCGTAAACGGACACAATCTCAGGCAGTCGTCCTATTAGCAGAATTTAATATATATTTCAAAAATATATATTATACTATAATAAAAAGAACACGAGAAGCACGTATTTTTATTACTGATAGTATAATATTATATTTTATTAATATATTAATTTCTGTTGACACGACGAGTGTTTATATGGACACATGCAGTGAGCTTTCGTATTGAACACGTAAGTAGACGTAAATGCCCTTGGCGACCTAATAGGCCGAAACTGAATCGTTCAAATAACTGTTACACTTGAACATCAAATCCGTAAATTTACAACCTTTCGACAATATTATATTCGTTCTTCCTCTTTGTTTTATAGACACAGTTGACTCACGTATTGCAGACGTATAATATTATTGGTGTGAAGACTCAAAACTGTTGAAAAATATTCCTTCCATCTAAATGGCCACACGGAACACCCAAGTGCCCATTGTACCCAGCGCTATAAAAAAGTGTGGTAGCTTGCCTTGTGTAAATTCTTCAGGAATAAAACAGGCAGAAGTTGGTGCTAGTCCGGCGATATGCGAGTAAGTGCAGACCTCAAAATTAGCCACTGCAATCGGCAATGGCGTGGAAGAAACCGCAGTAGTCTGTCACGCATTTTTAACACGCCATTACTGTAAGCTATGGCTAATTTTGGTGTTTGTTGACTCCCGTCTAAATGACATCCTAAAAGCATAGATATGCAGAACAGCCGTCGTGTCACTTTCCAGGGCTGGGCAATAATTCAACTGACGCAATAATATTAGATTCCAAACACTAATTGCAGGAATAATCACCAAAACTTTAATTAATGAAGCACCGGGTTGAACCCGGTGCTTCATTAATTGAAATTTTGCTGATGATGACGTTTATTACCCGGTAAACGCATGCGTGGACATCACAACCCACGTGTTGATAACGACCACTCCATTGCGACTGCACTGAATATGTCCGTGGTGGCGAAAACAGGGGAGAGGTTGGGGCAGGTCGATCACTTCCCCCACCCCACCCTTTCTCAGATCATATACAGGGAATGCAGGGCGACTTTGGAAGTGGAGGAGATGGAGTGTGAGCGGGGGTTCCAGAACACTCTCAAGGAAATTTATGTAACAAACAATGTGACATAAGTAGCAGTCTGGGTGATTTTAGAGGATTAGGGCAATACCGACAGTGCATTCCACAAATTCCCTGAAATCGCCCACAAGAGTACTACCTTGTGTACTTATGACGTTAAGTTTAGGGTAGCCAACTCCACCGCCGATCGCGAATCTGATAACCAGCGACTCAGAAGTAAGTTCTTTGGTATTAAAGATGACATGTGGAATAACAAGCAATTAAGCTCATTTCTTTTACTATTTTCAAATATTCCAGCACATCTGCCCAAAACGTGAGGGGAGCTGAAGCCCCCATAGCCGCCCCCGTCTCCACGATCCCTGATGTATCCCTACTGCCCTCCCCCTCTCACGCATACACTGTTGATGAATAAAAAAATATCCTATACCCATAGATGTTTTTAATCAACATTTATCTGTCTACCATCAAAAGAAGACTACACTGGAAATCTAGAAAACCTAAAAAGCTTATGACCGCTTGTTGGGAAAAGCTCAATATTGAGCTCGTTTCGATGAGGGTAAATATGATATATTTTGAGGCAGAAAATGAAAACAATGAATGTCCTTTAGCATTGCAAATGCCGCCCTGTTGCACTCAAGGGACAAGTTTGGAAATAAGCAGACTGTCATCTGCTGAATGAGGTTCCCAGAGGGTAAATTTGGTAATGCTAACCTGCACGACAGGGTAGCATTACTACATTTACCCTCTATGAACCTCATTCTGAATCGGATCTCAGGCCTGAACAGAAAGAGAGGTGCCCAGAGGATAAATTGGGGGATTCTAGCCCACTGTATGGGTTAACATCAGCAAATTCACTCACTGGGGACTGTCTGCTATTGACAGATTACTTATTTTCAGGCTTGTCAATGGACGATATAATGGTTGGAAAAATGGGTAACACTCCTCCAGTGTCTGAATATAATTTACAGTTTTGATTCTATCGGTACAACAAACAGGGGTTATTTCGCCTGCACAGCCTTTATTTATCTTTTACGTTGGCCTTAGTCTTACACTAATCTCCAGCTCTTTTCTGGGTCCAGCAATTCCGTGCGAATAGAGTAAATTTGATTGTGTTGAGGAGAAGAAATCAGAACTGATCAATTGGCCTTGTGCTTGCCATTTAGTCACTAACACCTTTTCTATTCATTTCCGGATTTTATACCATCAATCATTCAATAAATTTCTAATAAATTCGTCTTTGTCTTGGTATTATCAAACATCAAACAAGGGCAGCCCTGAATCAGCTTCCAAATGACTTTCATTATATACTGAAAGAATGCCTACCATTGTCACGAAATACTAACAATTAGAAAGCAAAATTAATGTCGGATTCATATTGGCTTTTAATATAACAAAAACATGAGTTTGGATGGCGTTACGGTTAAAAAACGGCCCGAGGGTTTATTACCCGCCCGAGACGAAGTCAAGGGCCGTTAATAATCCAAAGGGCTGTTATTCGTTAATAAACCGGGACGCCCGACAAAATCATGTTATTACTCTTATTACCATGACCGGAAGCGGGCGGCGGGCTGTTAATGAATATTGTTTTCATTACCGCCCGCCGCTCTCTTCCGGCTGCATGACGTCGTGAATTACTGAGGTTTGCCGCCCAGCTAAACTCTGTTAATATACTTGAGAACGCACGCTAAAGTGGTAATAATACATTTTAGAGGCGCCTGCCTAATGTTTGAACACAAACTTGGAAAAAAATAACATTTGATAAAATTTGAAGAGGAAAGTTCGGAAATCGGGCTGACGAGATATAAACCCGTTACAATTTGTGATGGATGGTTTGTGTGTGCGGTGTGGAATTTTAGCAATGTTCTCTCTGCGTGGAAGCTGCAAACAATCTGTTCGGACACATCATCTTATACTTTAATAATTAAATACAAGTTTTGTCGTTTAAATTATAAAAGTCAAAAAAGGCGTTCCAAAGATGTAGGCAGGATTTTGCAGGATGGGTAATAATTTGGGTTTATGATCCTCAATGTTCGAAGGTCACCCGCGACTGCTAAAAGCAAAAGCCGGGGAGAGCACGGGCGAGATGTCCCCTCTCGATGATGGGAATGCGTGAGACCTCCACGGGAAATGTTTTGAAATTTCAAGCCCATGTGAGTGAATATGATGCCTGAATGCTCTTTTTAGGGAATTTAAATGAATAAATTTTGTTGATTGAAATAAAATCCAGCTGGTTTTCTACATGATTGCTAATGGACCTTAATCCATGTTTACATAGTCGAAACATGGACCGAAATGCCGTAAGGCTGAAAAAAAGTGTTTTGATTCTCAGGCAATCCCTCATTGAATTTGAACCCCCTCACTGAACATTTTTATTGCCGGAGACCCGAAACTTTTAAGATTTTTTGATTGATGCATATTTATTTAGTTACGTCTCAAATATGTTTGCCTTGTTACAATTTATGGGAGATGCACTCTCCCATAAACTGTAACAGGGTAAATCCCCATAGATTAAATACTTTTACTTCAAAGATAATATAAAGTGCATCGAAAGAATATGAAGCCTTTGAATTGAAGAACTGCAGTTTGTTTTTAGAGGAGTGTTTTATTTTTCAAATTAAAAATGAATTTATTTGTATAAATTTGCACTTTCTATATTTTTTGTGTGCAAAAGGAGAGCCAAAATCCCATCCAAGTTTGCTCACTTTTTGCAAAATAAAAATAAAAATTAAAAATAAAACCCTCCCTCCCTCCCTTCCTCATTGATTTGAAAAAAAATGCTTGAGAATCAATTATTTTGTGTCGCCTAATATAATTTTTGATGTGATACGTCCTATGGACGTACCACACCAAATAATCATACTACGGCTCTTGGTTTGGACAGAAGTTTTACTGAATGGACCTTTTCGAGGGGAGATCATCTTTCCGCTATTATCTCCACCCGTCTATGCCCTTGCATTCGTTTATGAATGTTCCGATCAAATATTAACCTGTTTTCGTTCATAATCTTGAAGAACTGCTTGCTTATCTCTATGATTGCTCTGTACTAACACAAAAAAGTCTGATGCTCATGCAGGTAAAAAAGAACGGAGCGAAATAAATTTCTCCCCGTGTGTAGTTTAACCTCTTTAAGATTGGTGGCATTTCCGATGTCAATTTAATAGCATGAATCGGAATAATTTATGCTCAAACTGTTTTTTTTTTATTTGGGAGAGGCTATTTAAGATTTTCTAAGTGGGAACTTTTGGAGTATTCTACTAGTATACAGTACGCCGAGAGTGGATTGTAACTAAATCACCCGCGGAGAGGAGTTATCACCGAAGCTATAACTTTCAAATTTTGTACATATCGACAAAAAAAAAAAACAAGCAATGTTTCAGCCAATGGACCTCCGGGTTTAACCCGGAGGTCCATTGGCTGAAACTTTGCTTGTGCTAGTTATGCTTTGCAACAAATTTGCAGTTATTGCCTGGATGGATTATCCACTCTGCATGTGATTTAGTGATAATACACTCTCCACGTACTGTAGGTGAAAAACATAGCATTTACTTGAAACCCATTAACCCAAACCACATAGAGTTTTTCAATATTGTTTCACCCCCATTAGATGGATCCTACTGTTACTCACGTGTGAGATTAATTCTTTTCTTCATTTTGCGGCTGAAGGACACCGATCTAAAACAGAGTTATTAAGATATAATCAGGGGCCGGTACAGACAATTCTTTTATTTATTTATTTAATTGTTGGTGTTTAAGGTCACATACTTATGCACAATGGCTAATCGTGACTGTGACAGTTTTACGGGTGGAGGAAGCCGGAGTACCCGGAGAGAACCACCCACCGAGCATCGACGAGCAACTGTCAGCTCCTCAACATTCTAACTCTGTTCAAGCTCCTCCCCAACAGCACGGCTCCTTTTAAACGGCAAAAAACTGAAGGTATTGTGAGATAATTGGATTAGCTACAACACAGATCACAACAGTGGTATTTTTCTCTATTGCATCGCGATCCGGCCGCAAAACACTTAAAATCTGTGGGTTCGAAACTTCCGGAATAAAACATTGCGTTTTTTAAAGAAAACACCAAAATTGCATCTGGTCTTCAGTGTTGTCACTTTAAGTTTTCACCGGGCGGGATTCTATAGTTTTGTAGGGAGAAAAGTGGATAAAATATTTTGACCGGATCGGCATCATCGCGACCCAGTCACGATCCGGTCCAAATTCTCTTTCCACTTTGGTGCCCACAGTACTGTACCCTCAACTCACTCTGGAGGTTTGTTAGTAAGTTAACATCCTCAAATAGCTGGCAGTACCATCTAGAGGCGCACCTAAAATAGTGAGTGGGAATGATTTATTACGCACCGCTCCCTTCCACCCCCGAGAGGAGGTTGTCACGCGAGGACTTGGCCTCGGTGCATATGCCATTCGAACCCAAATGGCATATGAGGATAACAAAAACTTGAACAAAGAGTTAAAGTACATATTGTCGGCTAAAATATCCGATCTCTGGAAAGTGTGTGTGGGGGGGGGGGTGGGGGTGGGGGTCACCTCGTCCTCATGTATCCGCCACTGGGTCCAACGCAAAAAATCGTAAAACCAACACTGTATTGTGATGAATGTTCACAGAAGATTTTTCTAGGTCGTGTAGTGAAAATCACTATTTTGCTTTGAATTCACCCAAACCCAGCTAAGCCGAAGCTAGGACCCCCGTCACGAAGGGGTTTGAAGGGAAACATTTCCGATACGATCAATTACGTGCAATACCGCAGGCTGGTCCAGCATACTTGACATTACGATTCGCCCGTGTACACATGGTGAACTCTAGTTTATGGACTAGAGCCGCAACCATGCCTGAAAATGCAAGACTGTTCGTCCCCTGAGTTCCAATGTGTTCTATGTGCCAGTGGGCACATAGAACACATTGGAACTCAGGGGACGATTTGTTGAGGAGAGAGTAGCTTCCATTCGTCGGAATTTTAGGGTCTCCTTAAGATGATTTGTTTATAAACCAGGCATTTTCCTTTGTTGATAATATTTTATCCTTGACATCATTTCCTAGAAAGTTGTCGAGCAGAGCTTTCCGGGAAGTGATGCCAAGGTTTTGAACTGTCATTAGAGGAAAATAGGGCGATTTTGTTTCAGGTGACAGTAATTGGCAACGACAATTTTCCAACAGGTAGTTTTATAACCGGAGAAATCGCCAGCCCATAGCCCCCCGACCAACATCGGACCTGCCAAAAACCATCGCCCCTATTTACACAAGTCTTCTTTGGTAGTCGAGTTGAAGGAATTAATATGTACTGGTCTGTGTTGAAACACGTGTTGTTTCTTTTGTTTCATGCTGTAACGTTTGAAGTATTTCAGACCCTATCCCAGACCGAAACTTGATAAAGTGCCCAAGAACATTATATTCGAATCGGCTGGTCTGAGTTATGAATTCTTATGTAGGGACGTAGGAGGTGTGGGAGGGGGCATAAGGGACACACACACCCACTTTCCAGGAAAGTCGTTGAAAGAGAGAGGGTGGGGGAAGTGAGAGCGAGCGAGAGAGAGAGAGAGAGAGAGAGAGAGAGAGAGAGAGAGAGAGAGAGAGAGAGAGAGAGAGAGAGGACCGACATCTCTTTTACACCGCAATAAAATACCTGGAATCAGTGTGGGCATGTGGGGCGGGAGACGACGGGGTACGACTCAACTATAGTCACTTGGAACTTGTATTTCTTTCTTCACTCGTATGATGTATCGCTTCCGCAGCCTTTGAAATAAAAAAGTGCCATTTGTTTTACCCATATTTAAGAAATTTGTAAAATATTGATAAAAAAGTGATTATTTTGTGTGTAAAGGTGGGTTGGACAAAAATATAGCGCAGTGTACTGTATTTTTACAATACCACTAAGGTTACATGGACTACCGCTGATTTTACGTCAGTGTGTGGATTCTCTTGTATGAAAGAGCCCCTCCTCAAGTTTGAAATGCTTGCTATGCCCGTGTTCTAATGTAAAACTGTGAAAGAGGCTGGTTGTAAAGAAAGCACTGCGTGGAGTGGATTAGGACTAAACTCTTAACCCGAAGGTGAATGTTGATTATGTAGGACTTATAACACGGTGGAGAGGTAGGTAACGATAACTTACCTGGTGTCTCGTTTTGTTCACTATGTGGGAATTCCAGAATCAAAACCATAAGGCACACGTGTGTACTGAATACCCAAATCCTCATAGTGCATGACTTTTCCAGAATATAGGTCCCATAATTCGGACACAAATCTCCTTTTCGAAAACAATGTATATACCTAATTCATCTGTGAGATGTCGTATGAAGAAATAGAAGTGAGCATGCGTACTTGAGATCGAAGAGAATTTACTATCCGTCTGTTTTTCATCACAATGTTTCACTGGAACCAACATTCGGTCCTCATTCTTGCTGATATTGTGGATATCCTTCCGAAAAAACAACAAAAAACAACCAACGTCTATCGATGGAGAACCATTGTACAATGAGTGAATATTTCCGAGGTATGAGAAACAGATGTTATTTCGAAGCCAACATATCGACTGAACGCTATTGATATACACGAAGACTGGGTCATTCTAATCACAAATTAGATTCCGCGATTTACATCTCTGATATCGCATCGTCCGTAAATATGAACGCATCCTCCGAGAGATTATTCACTCACAACGGAACGCATAAATCCCTGTGAAGAATAGATCAAATACGAGTAGGCATATCTTCAAGCTCCTGACATTCGAATTTCTTCCTTTGGACACGTGATTAGTAACAGAATATTTCTCTACACATACAGATCGCATGTGTTGCATTAGCGCTACTTAGGTCGACTGTATCGATCAGACTGACTCGCTGATGAATAAGCTTTATGCAGAACGAATTGGCCGCTAACAGTGCATTTACTTTATTGTTAGATATTGACTGACACTCGAAACACTTGAGCTTTCAAAAAGTCATATTACTGCCGAACGAATGTGCAATTCAGAGGAAGACCAACGAAAGTGTATGTGTGTGGGGAGGGGGGGGGGATGGGCAATATCCAAGAAGAACTGGCCCTACCCTGTGGTTCGGCCCATGGAAAAACATTGAAAAATAGATCCACAAAAATGCCAGTTTCTTGATTAACCCTTTACCTAACATGAAAAGCAGACGACACTTACAAACAAAATTCTTGAATAGCTAATTTTTTTCATTTTTTGTCTTAAAACATAGGTTATGACGCCTCATTGGAACGAGTTCGAAGAGCTCGTTCCAAAGAGGGGACATAACCTATGTTTTTGAGACAAAAAATGAATATATAATGAAAATTAAACGGCGATTTTTGAGAATAGCGCTGGCCGGTTTTGGCCGTTACGTTGGGTAAAGGGTTAATTCTCACGTCTTGAAGAGTGCGACGAAAGCTGTTGAAAGGGCGAGTGCATGTGTGGGCGGGGCCGTATGTGGTGGCGGCACCGATTAGTATACTGTATCTTCGAAAGTATATGTATTACAGTATGGTCATGCTTTTGTCTATTCGTGCCGGAAGAAGGTTGAATAAAATGTCCGAACAAGCTGACACTACAGCATGTTCTTGGAAAAGGGAATGTGGCATGGAAAACGTGCCACCGGTTTCAAAGCCCGTGGCGCGCTTCTTTTTTCTTACTCAGACTACTCCATGACATATGCGGTACCTACAAAAATTTGAACCCTGATGGTGTCTCCCAAGTCAGTTCAGTCACAGCAGTATTCATAACCTGTGGCCAATACAATAACACCTTTTTAGTTGTATTTTCTAGAGTTGTATTTTCTTCTCATTAATATAACTGACTAAAATGAATCATTAGCATTTTCAAAGATGTGGCAATTTGCCAACTGGCAAATTTTTACATCTTTGAAAATGCTAATGGTTCATTTCAACCCGTTTAAAGTCGTAACTAGAAAATACAATCTAGGAAATACAATTGTAAAAGTTTTATAGTACTGTGACCTGCAGAAGGCAATATTGCATTCAGATTGGCATGTTCATTTCGCTCATAATACATGAAAGTATTGTATATAACATAACCGTATAATACCCAAATCATTTTGAGCGTTTGTGTACGTGTGGATTTATCTGACAGGCCACAGTACTCTTTTCACGGGTATTGCATAACGGTGAAATTACAAACAGAGGTAGAGCATTTAAATATCGGGAATAAACGTAACGGTTTGTCTTTGAATGGAGCTACTCTATAAAGTCTCCGCACTCAAAAACACCCTTCATTCTGCCTCGCCTGATGATTTGTATTTTTATCAGCTGTGTGGGGTTGGATATGTAAACACTGAAAATATACGACCACCCTCACGCGGGCATGTTTAGAAACGTATAGTATAATATAAACTGGTTTATTTTCAGTTCATCGGCTTGTGAGAAGCTGATGGTGAAGTCCTTTTCCCCAGTGCGTTTATTTATACGTAGAGGATACCTACTGTTTTCCAGTAGGTGTTGCAATTATCTCAGTAGTTACTGATAAGAAATACAATTTTTAGGAGAGGCAGTAATATAATATGCTTTGTGATGTTTTAATTGCAATTAAAACTCGAGGCAGTCAAGACTTGACTAGATATCACTGCTGGACTGACACCCGTGGTGGTGTAGTAGAAAGTCCGAAAACTGCCCAGACCTTTGGGGGTTAGAAAAGACTCAATACTTCTCCATTATAATTACTGTGCGAACTTGGATTTTATAATCCCTCAGTATATCAAGGTTTTCTACGTAGGCATTTGCCGCAATCCTTATTTTAAAATCAAGTGGGCTAGAGAGGACGAGAGCCACAGGTCGCCTCAGAAAGTAAAAAGGCGGCAACCTAATTCTTAACTATCATTAACCTCTTAAACTCTGATGGTATCTACCAGGCCGATTCAATGACATCAGCTGGGAGAGTCCATATTCGGTATATGGGGACAGACCAATTAATATTTTTAATGTGCAGTCTTGGGACTTGTCGGAAACCGGGGCGTGGTCGTTGCTGATAGAAATAGATTCACGTCGGAGTATCACCTGAATCCGTGCGTGAACGTATGTCTCACCGTCGAACCCGCACGTTTAATTTTTGTTGGGGTGGTTCTTATCCTGAAAGGGTCGGTGACTTTTCATCAAAAAGTATAATCAACAGGGGTTCGCTGAAAATAACAATTTTAATACATATAGAAAAAATATAGTAACTTGTGACTTACATACATGAAATCATTGAATAAAACATAAAACGTCAATCACACTCCACCCACACAGTTTTTGCGTAATTTTGCGGGCCCACGTTCTCTGTTGTCGCTGGTTGCTTCTTCCTTGTCGCTGGCTGCTTCTTCCTTGTCGCTCGCATTTGACCTTCTCGGCTCAATGTAGTGTCTCTGAACTTTTGGACTCTGGTCGCCTTTTCACGAACATACATCTGGAACTTCACCCTATCACTGCCATCGCATGACTACTAACGTATTGTTACTTTAATGGACGCCTTTCCTCTAATATGTAACGGAATGGCACTCTACAAGTGCCATCGCACGGCCACTTACGTATTGCCACTTCATTGGACGCCTTTCCTCCGACAGCCCTACTTCAAGAGTTAACTGCTTACCTCTAGTGACTTCAGACTAATGTTCATACAGGCAAAGCCTACTCTATCTATGAATGGCTTGCCTTCTACAACAGCTAATACCGTCTACCTAAATACCAACATTCGTACTTCCTACTTCTGATCCTAAGCTCATATATGGCCACCGACTTGGCCCGCGACTGTTCCTACTCTAAATATGATCTCTGTGGCTCCACTTAAATTACTACGTGCCTATACTTTCGCACCGATGCGCCACCTCCTCTAACTTATAGCACGGAACCTCCCCAGCTCCTCACTTACGACCCACAGTCTTGCACGCCTTGATACTGGAATGACATTTTCGAGAAAACCACCGGCTCTTATTCGATCGCAAGGACACTAATTCTCATTTTAATTGCTTCTCTTGAACTTGGTCGCTATATATCTGTGTTAATTTAAAATTATCTTTTAAGTTTCTTTGAAAGTCTCGTATTTTCGGTATATATTGACATTTGTTGACAGTCCAAATACGTAATATAGGTTTGTGTTCAGAAATGTGCGATGTACTGTTGTCAACATAATTACCTATTAAATGGACATAATTACACAGATAATGCCTGCACGAGACGACTTGTCTGTACTACCTTTAATCTGTATTAGCAGACGCTTAGAAATGTCCATAAAATTCCATGCTTAATTCGCAGCGCCTGAATTATGTGTGCTGGTCTGTTGAAGTGACAAATATGTTTTTCGGAGCTCATCATACAGACACACATTCTTATGCCTTTGGCCCGAGCGAGAAAAATTATCAAAAATATATACTCTTATAAATAGCAAAATCGTAAATTTGAGCTATCACCTTGACAACCTACAAGTTGAAAACACTGATTGTTCAACCCCACACATTCGGAGAGTAGCCACCCTACTTCATGAAATTATGACATATGATGTTCCTGGACAGGAAAAGCGGCATGTCCGGCCGAAGGGATTAAAAAGGCCGATGACACGCTGTGATGAAATACACTCTTGGAAAGGGCTCTGAAATACCTCTCTAACAGTGCGTCATATGATTTCACCGCCAAAGTCAAAGTTTTCATGTGTTTCTCTTTTACCCAAAGTCTAAAAATGCAAATGAAAAAGAGTTCACTGTTTCTTCTGCGATAACCATTATGATGACCAAACAACCGTGGGCCTCTTCCCCGCAAGTCTACTCGCAGACATTGCTCCGAAAACACAAGTCACAAGTGACAAGTTTTGTTTAGAAATGCAATTTCCAAGTCCTCTGACACCTAACATTCTCCACAGAGCTTCCCCGACGAGGCTTTCGCCTATCTGAAAACTCGAAGAAACCTCCCTGTGGACAGCGCTAGATTGCCGAAATGCTTTTTTTCCAGTATGGTCTCATTTAAATCATTTTTGAATTTTCCTGAAATATTCGAGAAGGTACGCGACAAAAATTGATTTAACAGAAAGATTTTGCACGTGATAGGGGAGTAATGGAAGTCTTCTAACCTCTTGCAGTCTTCGTAGCTGTTTTCTGTGGAGAGCGAGGTGTTGCATTCGTGGATCCCAAGACTCGCTTCTAGTGTGAAAAAATGTGAAGGAAAAGCCCCTTCCCGTCACCACCCAGAGATGTGCAATTATTTCTTCGAATAGATTTTGTGATAATGAAACGATGTAAGAGAGAGAGAAAGAGAGAGAGAGAGAAAGAGATAGAGAGGAAAGAGAGAGAGAGTTTTTGTTGTACAGCAGTAACAGTACCTGAAGGAGCGATGATTCCAGTTTTTGCGATACAACGGCGACCTGTTGTGTCATCCCCCAACCCGACTATGCTTTAATTACATAACCTTTCGAGTTGGAAGGAGGTGGGTAAACATAAAGAACAGTGGATTCTGCAACTTGTGTAAAAAATACAAGTTCTCATCAAACTCTTTTTTCATTTCTCGCTATTCTTTATCATATTTTCATTAAATTTAGTGAGTGAATTCGATTTTCCTTTCAGTACTTCTCTATAGTCATTTTGTGAAGGGATTGTGAGAGATAAAGAAAGAGAAGGGATAGACAGGTATTTGTGTTTTTGATAGATAAATATACTCACTGGTACAGTGAATAGAATCACTTTCTTTACTAAATGCGTTTTATTAAACTTGCCTTTTGTTTACACGTCCCGCTGACAGTGGATAATATGTTTTTTTGTTTACTTTTCATTCAGAATGCGCCTTGTGGAGCCATTCAGAAGTCGTACATGCGATGAGGGCAAGTCACAAGATGTGTACATTCTAAAAATAGATCATTGAATGTTTAAATCTCTGAACCCAGCCACGAAGTGTGGATAATATGTAACGCATTACTGCATGGATACTAAAATACTCAATGCTTAAATGTGTTTCATTTATGGTTTTCAACAAAGTCAAAGCAATTGTATTTAATTTATATTTCCTACTTCAAATGAAGCGCTCTTTTGATTTATTGATTAATAGATTGGCGTTAATGGAATTGGGGTGGAAAGCAGCATAAGAGAAACGCAGAACAAAAACTGCAGTCATATAGATTGATAAATTAAATTAACACCAACAGGTGCGTTTCCGAAGATTCTTTTCAGATTTTATGTCTAAAAGCAACACGATGCGCATTTCTACCGATCTAAAGCATTACAGATGCCCCTTGTATTACTCAAGGAACGATATAATTATGGCACGTTTTTGCGACAGTAGTACACTATTTCTTGCGCACCAACAATATCGCCAGTAGGCTATATCTAATAACTTCTACGTTATACCCACGGACTACCTAGGTATAGAGCCCAGATAGGCCTGGGGTGTGCCATAGAAATTATAAGACATCCTGATATTTTAGGGGCGCGGAAATAGGTTGACGTGTGATGAACCGTATATTGTAATAGAATATTCTTTTTTCTTTTTTTCGTATTTTAATTCAGATAACAAAACATCATTGCAGAAATGTATTGCAGATACAATAAGCTCAAAATAAATGGAAAATAAATTATAATATACATGTAGTGTATTTACAATAAACATAACTTTTGAGCCTGGCAGGGTAATGGTGTGCTGGAACCGGTATCAATAGAGTTGAGGATTATGCTTGGTTTGGTGCGTCTAAGAATACATGTAGACAAAAAAGAACTGTCGTGTCAATCTGAGTTACAACTAATATTTAGACACTGCTCGGGAGTTACATTTAAAATCGGCTGTAAGTGATTCCATCTGTTTTTTTTTTAATTCTATTTGCTTTATTTGGAGGACATTTGTAAGATGATATACGTTCAACGTTTGGTAAATTTTTCAGTGTTTGTATAAAAGTGAGAATATTCGGCGGGCGCTTTGTCACTTTACAGGCACAAATCTATTTTTGTAGACTAGTATCACGATGTTCAGAATATCGTCGTCTTGTGCTTTCCAAAATCCCCAAACGACAGATTCGAGGGAGAGTGGAAACGATATGTTACATCTGTTACTCAATAGTTTCGAGAAATGTAGTAAGATTGATTTAGAGACGGGACAATTAGACAACAAATGTTGAATAGATTCTCTAGTATTGTTGCAGAAGGTACATAACTCAGTTTCGGACAATTTACATTTATATCGTCTGGCGTTGGTGTATAATATTCTGTGTAGAATTTTGAATTGTAAACTCCGGAGATAGGTGTCGTCTGTGACATTAAATGCACTTCTGTATATCATCTCCCAATCTTCTGATTGGAAGTTGATATCTAAAAGATCATTCCACCTGCTCTTCACGTGAGAAGGGTTCGTAGCCACTAGTTCTAAAAATTTGGGATAAAAAGTTTTACATGTTTTCTGACAACCGATTAGCATTTCGATATTTTGGTTCTTTACGTTTTCCACTTTTGGAGTATGTTTTATTGCATCTTTCCACGTTTTTTGTATGGACTCAATTACTCCCTGGTAGACAGTAAAAGGTGTGGCAATGTTGAATTTCTCTGAAAATTCGTGAAATGTGAGCAGTTGTTTGTTACCATTTACGATATCATTGAGAAAATAGACAGCTTTTTCACACCAGTTTTTACTATAAAAAGGTTTATTGTTTATCCGTATTCTATTGTTATAAACTAAAGTTTCAGAGAAGACTTCCTCTGACGACTCATCTATTGTTACCCTCGCATCTAATTGGGACCATGAATTTAGAACATCTTTCCAGAACTTATTTGTACTTTTTGCTACAATTTTTAAGCCTTTCGTGTGAAGATGCCAAATTTGATAGCTGCCACTTTTTTCAAGGTCGTCTATAATACGTGTTTTCCAAGGCGGGAGAACAGTAGGATCTAATAACTTCTTGATCCAACACATTTTCCAAGAATGACTATGTGATTTTATTTGGGGAAAGTTTAGACCGCCTTTTTACAGAGAATTGATAGCGACACATCGCTTTATTTTTTCGCCTTTTCCATTCCACAAAAAATTAAAAAATAGTGACTGTGGTCTATTAAAAAATTCATCTGGTGGGTTGGGAAGAATTGACAAACAGTGTATTAAGATCGGCATTGCTAGAGGTTTTACCACAGTGGTTTTACCAAGTAATGTTAAATTTCGGAAAGACCAGTCTTTTAGTAAATTTTCCATTTTTCCTACTTTAGTATTATAATTTATCAGACTATAGTTCTCATCGAACAAATTGTACTGAATACCTAAGATGGTAAACGTGGCATCGTAGTTCCATTTAACTGTCTGTATCTTCTCTCTACAACATTTTTAGACCCAATCCATATCACCTGCGTTTTGTCAAAGTTTGCCTTAAGTCCGGATACAAGGGAAAATGCGTTTACTGCCTTCAGAGCATTGTTTAATGAGTAGCCATCGTCTTTCAAGAAAAGTGTTGAGTCATCCGAATATTGACTTATTAAATATTCTGAATTATTTATGGAGATGCCGTTTATGTCAGGGTCATGTTTCAGCGCTGCACTCAAGATCTCCGCACATAAAATAAAACGGTAGGGCAAAAGTGGGTCACCCTGTCTTACACCACGGCCTAAATTTGGTTTGTCCGAGCAGTGACCATTATTTATAACTTAACTGTATGAATTGGTATAAAATGTTTGAAACCACTGTAAGATTAATGGACCAAAATTTAGAAATTTTAGTGTTCTCTCAATGAAGAACCACTCGAGGGAGTCAGAAGCCTTTTCAAAGTCCAATGGAGCAAGGATGCCTGATATATTAAGGTCTTCGAATTTTTATAACAAATCAAAAGTTAGTCGAGTAGCTTCTCCAATGTATTTTCATTTCATGAAACCTAAATGAAGGCCCCAAATTAGTTTTGGTAAAACATTTTTAAGACGATTTACTATAGCAGTCGAGCCTATCTTTACGTCCACATTAATTAGTGATATTGGTCGCCAGTTTTTTAAGAATAATTTGGATTTATTCTGCTTTGGAATACACGTTATAATGACAGATTTCTGTGTAATAGACAGTTCATTTGATACATAACCATGGTTTAGGGATCGTACAAGAAATGAACCGAGGTCCTCCCAAAAGTTTTGTATAAAACGCAGCTGTAAAACCATCGGATCCTGGGGATTTACTATTTTTCATTGCCTTAAGAGCTGACAGGCTTTCCATTTGGAATACAGGGCCTTCTAACGCGTCGCTTTCATTTTGGTCAAGGAAGTGGTGAAAAGGGTTGTTTGTGTCAAAGAACTGGTTTTGCATTTCATTGTCTTGGGTTGAGAGGGACACTTCGGAAGAATATATTTTTTTTGTAAAAATCTCTCCGCACTGTCAAAATTTCTTTTAAGTCTTCAGTTTGGAACCGCCAGACTTTACTTATCTTGTAATTATTTTGTCAGTATAATGTCTTTTTCAAGGTTTCAAAAATACAAATACTTAGTTTTTCTCCCTCTATCTTCCATTTGCTTTTGTTCTCGGTATCATACCATTAATATTTTTATCACAAATAGTTTTAGTTCCAATTCTAAATTTTCTATTTCTGGAGAGACGGATAAATCACCTTTTTCAAACTGTATAGTAAGGTCTTTTATTTTCTTTTCGATATCGTATTGTTTCTTACGTTGGTTTTGTTTCAGGTATGTCGTGTAAGCTATTGTCTTCCCGTGTATCATCAGCTTCAGTGTTTCCCAAACAAGCTGGTCATTGATAGTAAAGTTACCGTGGGTTGTATTTGGAGTGTTGTGGGCACTGTTTTGCTTTATTGTCTCTGATATGGCTTCTTTTATTGAATTAACATATTCGGGGTCAGCCAGGAGACTGTTATTGGATTTCCAGAAACCTTTCCCTGGGTTGATTTATGAACAAGAGCAGAATACTCACAGGACTGTGATCAGATTTGTACCGGATCTAAATATCAGCATTTCGGAAATAAACTTGTGGATCCGAAGACATTAAAAAATAATCTAGCCTTGCCATTTTATATTCGCGGCCCCCTCCATGTGTATCTTTTGTTATCAGGGTTTTCGTTTCTCCAGGCATCATTCAAGTCTTATTTATCCATGTTCAACCTAATTTTGTCATTGGACCTAATATTATTTTTCTTTTTGTAACGAACTGTGTCCATTTCGCAGTTTTGGGGAACATTCCAATCGCCGCCGATAATAATGAAGGGGTTCCCAACATTTTCAATGTCAGTAAAGAGTTCCTCGTAAAATTGAGGACTGTCAGTATTTGGCCCATAAACTACTACTAGAGTAATACGGTGATCGCGTAGTGAGATGTCAAGGATAACATAGTTACCTAATGAATCTTTGATAGAACTGTGTACGTTGTAACTAAAAGTGTTTTTAAACATGATGGAAGTGCCTCTACTGGAGCTTGAGTAAGAGTTAAAATCAAAAATTGTTTCACCATTCATTTCCCCACCTTTGTTCGTTTCCCTTACAGGAGTGAGTGTCTACCAGGAGAGTAATGTCATATGCGTCCTTGCATCGTGAAAAGTCACGCCAAATATTCTTATCTGACAATAGACCACGTCAGTTTACACTACCTATTTTAATATTAGCCACATGGAAGAGGATCGATTAAGTGAATGCTGCTTTTTTATTGAAGCACCAATATGATTGAAAAGAATTTCGTTATTTTGTGAGGAAATGTATGTAGTTTTGCATCTGATTTTGCTTACCTACACGAAAAGCAAAAACAGAACTGCTCAAGCTCATTCACCAGCGAAACCTTAAAATGGTTTAATCCCTCTATGTATACAGCTGTACTAAGAGAATTCCATTTTCAGAGAGGGGTGAGTACTCTGGGACCTTTGATTTGCTGCTGCCAGGCAGCAGATCACAAGTTCTATAGTTTTCAACTATTTCATTTGTACGCAGCACCATTGTGCACTATATATAACTCATCTGGATGAAAGAATAAATAAAGGAAAAAACAAAAATAAACAGAGCATCAAACTGTGTGTAATTTAGTATATATACTATGGTTGAGTCTTTGTCACCATAGATGTCTGTTGCTGACAATTATGAGTGGTATTTACAGTACACATGTACATAACAATTCATTCAATTACACATCTATCATTTACATTTGAGAGAGAGAGAGTGTGTGTGTGTGAATGGATGAATGAATGCAACATTGGAGAAAAAAATAATCGTAGGAATAGGTGAATGAACAAATCAATCAAACAGTAATGAATGAATGATAGTAAAGACAAGTAACATATAGGCAAGTATAGGATCAGAGTATATATACGGTACGCGGAGAGTGTATTATCACAAAATCACCTGGAGAGAGGAGATTCCTCCCAAGCAATAATTGCAAATATGTTGCAAAGCATAACAAGCACAGGCAAAGTTTCAGCCAATGGACCTCCGGATTTAACCCGGAGGTCCATTGGCTGAAACATTGCTTGTTTTTTTTTGTCCATATATACAAAATTTGAAAGTTATAGTTTGGGCGGTAACTCCACCCCGCGAGTGATTTAGTTACAATCTACTCTCCACGTACTGTACTGTAAAGGCAAGTAAGTCAACATAAATAAACTTTTTTACTAATAATAGCCTGTTACTGCCTGTATCCCGTTAGTGTCGTAACCGGTACAACTAATAATAGTAACACTTTGTCCGACCGCCGACCTGTCTCGGTTTTCAGGTGAGAGGGTCTTGGACACCACCGTGTTCCCAAGTGTCGCCCTATTCCCACACCTCTTTTCTTCTCCCAACCCTCGAAGACGAACTGTTGGATGAAATCACATACCTCAATCTTCCCGATCTCTCCGATAAGCATACTAACCCTATCCATTGTGTCCCACACTTGCCACATGTCCTCCATTCGACTGTCTCACTTCCTCATTGCACTCCCAGTGAATTTTATTCTGTTAGTCCGTATTTTGAACGTTCTGGTAGAAAGTATTTCAAGGTCTTCATCACACCTAAATTACACAACTTAAAGCAGTGTCCCTCGAAGGTGCTTTGGGGATACTCTTCGGAGCCTGGTGTCTCTTCATCACGCAGGCCACCCAGTATAATGAAATAACATACACACACATCCACAGCCATGTATGTGAGGGTATATATACACAACCGCAAATATGTATATATCATTCCATCATACTGCTGTAATTCACTCTGAATGAAAGACGGAATGTATAGATCAATAATAAATGCAAAGGGAAGAAAGAAGTTCGGGCTGTTAAATGTTTTGAAGGGTACTTTTCAAAACCTGGGGTCTCATTATCACGCAGGCCACCAAGCACAGCGAAACAGTACACACATACCTGCAACTATGCACTGCAAAAAATATAGGTTCTATTTAGAACCAAAACTGGTTCTAATCTTGTCCCTGAGATGGAACCAGTTCTGTTGAAACAGTATTTATTTCAAATCAAATAAATTTACCGAGATTAGCATTCAGTTTTAACAGAATATTACATGAACTGAAAAAGATTCAGCAGTAAACTTGGAGCTTATTCAACGCAGTCGCCAAACATTTTGAAACAAAGGAGATATGAACAGTTGGCATATCGAACCAGTTTTGGTTCTGTATAGAACCCAAACTGGTTCGATATGCCAACTGTTCATATCTACTTTGCTTAATAATGATTTGAGATAACCTCGTATAAGCTCTAAACTTACGGCTGAAACCCCCTCAATTTATGTTTAATTCTGTTAATATTTAATGTTAATCTTTATAAATTTATTTGACTTGAAATAAATACTGTTTAAACAGAACTGGTTCCATCTCAGGGACAAGATTAGAACCAGTTTTGGTTCTAAAGAGAACCTATATTTTTTGTAGTGTGTATGTGTGGGCACATATATATATATATGTATATATACCCACACACACACAGCCACAAGCATATATATAATATCTCACTATACTGACGTAATTCACAATTCACTCTGAATGAAAGAGTGAATGCATTGATCAATAATAAATTAAACTAATAAACGAAAAGAGAAGAAAGAAAGGGTCGGGCTGTTAAGTGAATGAATGGGATGGGGAAGGGGGTCCATTTGACATAATCCAAATATACGAAAATATGCATATATTATTGCACTACACATCCGTAACTCACTCTGGATGAAAGAGAGAATGTATGGTCATGAATGAATGAATGAATGAATGAATGAATGAATGAATGAATGAGATGGGTGGACTTCCATTTGACATAATCTCTCCCACATCCCCCTCCCTCCCTTCCTTTCCCCTATATATATTTATATATATAAATATATATAAATTTTGGTAACAATCTCTCTGCTCCATCAAAATTTCTTTCAAGTCTTCAGTTTCGGAACCGTCAGACTTTACTAATCTGGTAATTATACTCGCCCAAAAAAGAAAGTGTGCATTGCAGAAATTGATCAAACTCCAAAAAAATAATTTCGTAGGTGTAAAGAGTGTTAACCTGTTCATGAATAAGTTATATTGAATACAAAAACAGCTTTCCCCGTTAAAATTGCATTAACGTTAAATGACGTGCTGCACGTGTGTGAAAAGGCATGTTTTGCACGTGGAGAGTCTGCAGCAGCGTGAATCCTTGGGTATTTAAACACTAAAGTAAGGCCTTCCTACCGTTCACATTCAAACTTGCGCTGCTGTTAAAACGTCTCCACATTAGCATGCCAAGATTGACAATGAATCAACGTCCTCGAAGACCTGCAATTCGTCCGATTTTGACGTTACGTCATCGTCGTGCTCGACTACAGTGGTGTGGACAACATCTCAGGCATCCCTTACACTGGTGGCGACGTGTTTTATTTACAGATGAATGTCGTTTCCATCTTTTATCATCAGATGGCCGCCAGAGAGTGTACAGACGTCGAAACGAACGCTACGCAGATCCATGTGTCGTGGAGCGAAACCGTTATGGGGGAGGGTCTCTCATGGTGTGGGGTGGCATCACTGCCCGTAACAGAACTGAGCTGGTCATTATTGATGGCAATCTCAATGCAGCCAGATATCGCGATGAAGTGCTTACACCTGTTGTTGTCCCATTTCTGCAACGTCACGGCCCTGGCGTCATTCTACAGCAGGACAACGCCCGACCCCACGCAGCTCGTGTTGTTCAACAGTATCCGCAGCAACAACAAGTGGATGTTCTTCCCTAGCCCGCAAATTCGCCCGATATCTCACCAATTGAGCACGTATGGGACGAAATGAAACGTCAGCTACGCCGGCTTCCCTATGCACCGTCAACGCTTGTGGAACTCCAAAGACAGCTTATCAGAATATGGAACAACATCCCACAACACTTCCATGCTAACTTGTTCGCTTCCACGAGGCGTAGATGCACAGCAGTAGTCGATGCAGACGGAGGTCATACCAGATATTGAGTGTGTGACTTTTGTGTTTGACCCTTAGTGTCTTTGACTCTCCATGGCACCAAGAGTATTCGTCGTAGCGTAATGAAATTTCTCGTGTTGATCACAAATTGATTCATCTGTGATTGAATAAAATTTCCATGAATGAAAATGATATATATCTTTTTTTAGTGTTATTTTTTAGCATGCACACTTTCTTTTTTGGGAGAGTATATATCTTGTATTAATATACACATATATACAGAGAGAGAGAGAGAGAGAGAGAGAGAGAGGGGGGGCAGTTATGGGTCGTTAAGGAATGATGGAATAGCTGAAACTATTGAAGGGATGAATGAAATGGGTGGAAATCCATTAGACTTTTAAGGTAACTATCACACTGTATGTAAAGGCGTAAATACAATATAGTGACGTTAACACTCCGAAGTTTACAGAAGAGTCATTTCACGCGTCCACCATTCACATGGAGAAAAACTATATTAACGCATGATGGCGAATGAGTGAGAGACTGGAGTGAATGAATGAGTACGTAAGAGACATTTTGATTTGTTAATGGGTGTGTGTGTTAATTTACACGTTTGAGTAGGTGAATGGGAAGATAAATAAGTACATGACGGAAGGAGAGAATGAGTGGAAACATCACTGTGTCATTGTAGCAAAGGACAAACTATATATACAGTTAAAGCTAGAAGTCCTGTCATGAAATGCGCACAAATAGCACGTCGATCTGCGAGTTAATCTACGCGTTATGACCATAGTAAGGCTATCAAATTCTGTACATATGGCCTGTGCACAAGCAATGTTTCAGTCAATGGACCTCCGGGTAACCCGGAGAACCTGCCGTGCTTTGGATGCCATTCGATATGGCAACTGCGCGCAATTCATACGCGCAATTAAGCCTAGATAAGCGCACAGTTCGTGACAGGACTTCTAATTTTAACTGTACATATATACAATCGCAGACACACCAAGAATCGGTAAAAGGCGGATAGTTGGGTATTCCGGGTTAGTGAATACAAAGGGAAGCAAACTGTGGTCTTTCAGTTCACAATTTTGGCACCTCGCTATAATGTCAATAGGGGTAAGTTTTGTAATTAATTTTACTGGGAATCGATGAACAGAGTTTGATTAATTAACTATGTCAAGGCTGTTGTTGTCAGCCGTGACCTATTTGCTACTGCACTCGAGTCAGGCTATATAATTCTAATAACGGATGAGCTTTTAGGTGGAATTGAATTTTCTGAGAGTCGCTGAGCTGAGCTTGTTATCAGACCACGCCATGGCTAGTGTTAGCCATAACGCAGACTGATATCAAACTCGAGTTAGTGCATGTAAAATATGATGGGGAATGAACCTTTTGGTTAATTTCATTTGTTGGTTATCGGACCGTACCATGGCTGCTGGTAGCAGCCCTGACATATTTCGATACTGAACTCAAGTCAAGATACATATAAGATATATATAATATATATATCAGAAGTTTATAAACAAATCCTTGTGCTGGTAGTTATAAGAAAAAATTATTAAAGTTCAAAACAAATACAACGACATCACTGAATATATTCCTGCTAGCGCTTTCACCGCTCTCTATGCGGATCTTCAGGCATTTTTTTTTTGCTAAAAATGCCTGAAGATCCGCATAGAGAGCGGTGAAAGCGCTAGCAGGAATATATTCAGTGATGTTGTATTTGTTTTGAACTTTAAATTTTTTTTCTTATAATATATATATATATATATATATATGAAGTAAAAGATAAACGTTTAGAGTCATTTAATTTTAGCGAGAACTGCTGCGTTGAGTTTGTTATTAGACAGTGCCATGACAACTAAGAGCATCCATGACATGGTTTGATACTGAACAGGAGTTTAGGTATATAAAATGTTATAAAAGAAGGCTTTTGTGTTATTTTGATTTGATTTTATTGACGATCGCCGAGTTAAGTTTGTTTTTCGGCTGTGCCATATCTGCTAATCAAATTGAGTTTTAGTTTCATTAACAGACCATGCCACGATGGCTTTATAGCAGCCATGGTATAGTTTGATACTGAACTTTGGTGTATGTATGTAACATGTTATGAAGGATAATCTTTTGGATTAACACTTTGATACTTTTGTACGTGTTATTACGTACGAAAACAAACAGCACGTTGATACTTTGTGGTCATTTGTTTTGTTATTATTTTTCGATTTTTTAAAGTTTTAACCTCAAATTCCCATTTTCCCCGAATAGTGCTCAGTGATAACCGTTGAGCCAAATGGTATCGCAACTTAAAATACTAATATAATCCTGTTGTCAAGACTTCTTAACAACTTCCAGGACTTTCAAAAGATGAGGATACCACAGCAAAAGCCAACACTTTCATATTCAGTCAAACACAAATAATATTTTGTTTATATAAATGTGTTTTAATACAAATTAAAGGAGAGTGTCTGTGGGCACTTTCCAATAATTTGTAATAAAACAAGTTTGAATAACAAATTCAGACCACCAAAAATAATCTAGCCCTCAACTAGATAATCACTAATGTGAAAAATATCTTGTTATTGTACTTTCCGACGAACTATCTCTTTCCTCCCCTCCCCTCCTCACAGCCTCCCCCCCCCCCCTCGAAAAAAATGGACATTAAATCTAGCTCATTGAGCTGATTTCCTTATTTAAATTTAGAGACACAGAATTTCAGCACGCATCCCCTGCACTCCCCACCATTCGTAAAAATGGACATAAATCTAGGTCAGTGAGCTGATCTCTTTACTAAAATTTAGTGACATATAATTTCAACACCCCCACCCTCCCTCCATCCCTCCCCTCGCACACGGAAAAATGGAGATTAAACCTAGCTCATTCCGCTGATTTCCTTACTAAAATTTGGTAAAGCAGAATTTCAGCCCCAACCTCGCGTGCTACCCCCCCCCCCCCCCCCATACACACACACACTTCCTCTACCCCTCCACCTCCCAAGCACTTCGTGTCAGAATAGGACTAGTCATTTGCAGACTACTTGATCAAATAACAGGCTGATGACTAATGGGAATAAAATAATACATTTAAGACAGAAAGATTTATAAATTAAAATTGAATATCACAGCTAGTGCTGTACATAAGCTTCAAGACTGTTGTTTCACTTTCGGAATACGATTTCAACTTTTCCAGTGGTACAGTTATTAAAGATAGAGCACCTTCGTGGACGCTCATTAGCTACTGTTTGTGACGCTGAATCTATCCGTTTGTCATTAAAATCACCGGAGGAAAGAGCCTCTAGCACGACACCTCTAATGTTTCAAGTTCCCCACTGGGATCCTCTTGCAGAAGAGTGTCCTGATTTGTTGGAACTGTCACGAGCGCTGCTGGAGTTGAAGGTTGTTGATTTGTGTTAGCGTGGCCAGCAACAGGTCTTTGTTGTATGATTGAATTGTCAACAGTTTTATTAATTGTTGTGCCCATTTAAATTTTTTCCAACGTTGAAACTCGGTGATAAACTGATAGAGAGTTAACTCAACTTACCTGACTTGTGTCCAGTTATAGACAAAATTTTAGCAGGGGTGAAAATGTTTCTTGCCAAAATTGTGGTGGCAATTGCGCGCAGGGAATGGTTGGAAAAACTTGTGACAGTTGACAGGATTTGCCCAAACGTGTTATGAAGGAACTGAGGAAACCTTTTTCGACTGACTGTTTTGTGTACAGGTGATATCAGTCTCATTGAAAGAATCATGAGGACGCTGCCATAATTTGTTATTTTCTGGACTGAGTTTGAACTTGTATTTTTCAAAAGAGAGCACTGGGCAAAACGGTGAGTTTTTCGCTTCTGTCATGAGTCATGATAGCTCAACTTTCGAGCTTTGCTTGCAGTTGATATTTAAAATCGGATATTTATTGCTGCAAACGAAGCGATTTTTCCAATCAGCTGCACGGATTGGGAAACATGACCACATCATTCTTCTTCGTGAAATATATACGTAGTATTTGACAAATATACAACACTTCATGTGTAGTTACACCATACTAAAGAAACTGTATAGGTAATTGAAATGTAAAACATTCAAAATATAAGGAAATTTACTTTTTTATTAATCCAGTCAGCACTGGAGTTCTTTAGATCAGTTCCAGCATCAAGGAATTCTGTGACTGACTGAAAAATCGGTTTGGGGCTGCAGAGCGAAACGAAACCGCTCAGCAGCGCGTTATCGAAGAGTGGATGGTTCAACCCTTTGACATCAGATTCTATTTACCCCCATCCCCTCACTTCATCACATCTAACCGCTTAAAAATGAAAGCTCACTCACCGAAAATATAGGGACGTGCCGATAAAAAATTGCGCAGCTGAGAATAGCACACATCATTCGTTCCATGCTCTGAATGGTTTTGTTTCAATTCTGAACCTGTGTGTTTCAAGCCCAATTGATTATCACGAGAATAAAAGAGACTGGTAACAACGATTAGACAAAAATTCTTAGAGTGCTGGGGGCAAAAAATATCACAATTTTCGTTGGCATCAGCAACAGGCCTGTTAGCATTTTCCGGACTATAAATGACAGAGTGGAACGGTAAGGATGTAGTGAGGATTAATTTGGAAAAAAAGAAAAAAATATCGAATGGAAAGATAAAATACGCAAGGAAGCAGGGGTGCCGAAAGCTATGATGGGAGGGGGAGGGGGCTAGCCTTCAGAAGGACACCTTTCACCAGGCAAATACATGTTTAAATTAACTGTTATTGTTATGTACAGGGACGTATTGGGGGGGGGGGGGGGGTCTGCCCCAGTATTTGTCCAAAAAGCAAGATAGTTGGAAATTGGCAGATCTGAAGTATTTTGCTCCGAACAATGGTCGATAAAACCATACAAATAGGGATGTCAGCCGTCATTGGCACCAGTTTCCTTTTTTCAAATACAACACTAGTTCGGTTACAATTACGGTTAAAATATTTATAAAGTATAATATGTATGACCCTGCGATAGTTGGCAGAGGCGCAGTGAATGCACTGCAGTTCAGTTGGGCGACAGATAGGAGAACGATTTCCTGCAAGTGAATGTCTTGTATAAAACTCTTCAATACGAAGCTTCTGAATGGTGTGATCCAACATTCGGTTCGTTTTTCCAGTTTGAAGAGTCTGGACTCTGGAATGATATCTGAGGGACGATAATAAGAATTTTTTACAAACAAATCTATCCTACACGTATACATACAGATTATCATGATAATGTGCATGTCTTGTGATCTGTATCAGATTCGAGTAGGCTTTGCCGCTGAGTTGTGATCTCATTCTGGACACCACCGGGCGGTGAGTTGTGGCTTTTTTGTGGAAAGAGTGCTTTTGGAAATCAGAAATGATTGATTTCGTTCTCAGCCACGCAGTATTGTTTAGGGTTATCAATCATATATTTCGGGCGTACAATTTGAGCCCCACAGGCTATTCTTCTTTCACTTGAAATGCTGCCAATGGAGCTCATCCGAGATGGGGTTCCCAGGATATATTTCGAGAAAGCGGCAGAAAAGAAAAAAAAAGTTCTTTCGTGATGGTTGGTCAATTTGTCTCCCTCTTGGCCTAATATTCATTGCCTTCAAATACGTACAGTTTCGACTGTGTCCAGGGCCGATTTGAGAGTGTGCCGTGCGAGTTAGTAACCCCAAGGCCCGGAACTTTTTTATGGGGGAGGGGGGGGGGGGGGGTGGGTGGTGAGGCTGTCAAGGGAGACTATGACTCCTGGATTAGGTTCGGGGACCCCCAAAGTTCCGCGTCGTATAGTACTAAAATGTTAAGAAGAGGCTCTATATCAAATGGCATCAAACAGCTGAGGCTGCACACATGAAGTTCTGTAAAATGATACTCTGTGTTAATAAAAATTCTTCTAACCATGCCGTTCGAGCTGAATTTGGCATATTCCCACTTCCCCTCGAATGCATCATCAAAAAGTTCAAATTCATGGCCAGGCTTCACTTTGCAACTCCAGGTACATTGCTCTGTGATTTACTGGAAGAGCACAAATTAACGACAGAATATAGCGGGTTCCGTCAAATGTTGGAAGGTTACAACATACCATCGGTTGCAATGCACGATAATAAATCCAGTAAATTACTTGAAAATTTAACAAATGATTACACACTCTCTTTTAATGAATGCCTAAACAATGACAATAAAAAGAACGGTAAAAATAAATTGCGTACTTATCGCGCCTTCAAAAATGACATTAAAGTCGAGCCCTATTTAGCTTACTCAAAAACAAGAGAAGCGTAAAGTATGTTTACGAGATTACGGATTAGGAATCATAATTTGACAATTGAAAAGGAGAGACATGCACCCCGCCAATACCTTTAGAAAATAGGATTTGCAATGCTTCTGACGTTTGTTAGGACGCCGGCGATGTGGAATCCGAGATTCATTTTGTCATGGACTGCCTGGCCTATACAAACATCAGGAGACAGTTGTTTGCAATAATTAACAGGAACAACGCTGACTTCTCAAATGCAAGCAAACAAGATCGGTTTGAATTTATTATGAAAAATAATACGGCCTCATTATGTCACACCATCTGCAACATAATCCTGCTGTTCTTTAGGAAAAGAGAAACAATAATTGCAAAATCGTAGGTCATTAAACTGACCTTGGGTTTTGACTTTATATAATTATATGTATGATACATTAGCTTTATCTACTATACCAAAATAGCTGTTTCGTTTATTATTTGTTTATTATAATCCAATCATATCTCTGTTAACTCTTTATGCAATCTGCCTCTCTCTAGGTGTTATTTTGCTTAAATAAACTATTACTATTACTATCAAATGGTTCTCTGCATTTGACCAACGGTTGTAGCTTTGGACTGCAAGGTTCTTGAGTGATAACCTTATTACGTCAACTTGACGTAATACACAATAAGAATTGTGCAGCCAGAAGCTATAACTCTGTGTCAATAGATGACCACTGATGAATTTGTAAATTTGAAACATGCTGCTAAAAACGTTATTTGACGGCCAAAAGATAACGCGAATTTTCATCCTAAAAGCCAAAAGAATGCTCTATTTAATTGCAGATTTCAATTTTTCTTGGAGGGATCCCCCCAATTCCCCATCACCGTTCGTGACTTCTGCCCTCGTAGAAACACATCCCGTGACCCCCCCCCCCCCCACACACACACACACACACACATACACACCCTCTTTCGAAAGGGTCCTGTAAGTTAGCGGTACAGAATAAACCCATCTCAGGGCCCTATTTTCTCTCCCCGGCCCTGATTGTGTCACTCTAAGAGCTTACTTATCCAACATTTTGCTTTCGTAAATCGTAAGTTTATTTTAATGACACACTTTAGTGTTTATGGATATGATAAAAAGAGTAAATTTTTTTTGTATAAAAGTTACTTCCGAATGTCTTCAAATATTTAGAAATACAAGGCTCGAAAAGAGTTCCGTTTTGTTGTGTGTGATAATTTGAATATGCCTGTCCGATTCAAATTGTCGAGTTCCATATTTTGATTATTTTCGGCGCGTGTAAAACAAAAACGTCACAACTGTCGGGTATTCCCCAGTTTGTATGTTTTGTTTTGCGAGAAAAAGCAGGGGGTTCGTTGATAATAATTGCCTTTTAGACATGAAATATACCGTGCCCAGCAGTAATTTTATCCAGAATTGTAGGAGGGATGACCAGCTTCAAATTAGAATCGGAATTACATTGTCAGGGCAGGTATTTAGTGCTTTTAACACGTCCAAACCGTTCGTATCGAAAATCTCTTACGAATGACTGCATGGAAAAGCTCGTTTAAACTTCCAGCGGAGAATAGCACATGAATACCAAAATCATAAAATTAGCTATTCTCCGCTGGAATTCCAGCTAGAGTCATGACGCCCCCAAAATTTTCTTTGTCGGTCTCACATCTATTTTTAGAAATTCGTCTTGAGCCTTGCAATCGTATTTCAGTTGAGGTGCGCTCTCAGCTTTCACATCAAACATATCCTAGGTCACTTCACAGAAATGTTCCATTCCTCTTCTGCAGAATAAGCCCATAGCCTATTCGCCATATTTAACGTTAATGATACACAAGGTCAGAGGTTGCTTCGGGTAAACATTTCGATCAGCCTCTCTGTCAAGACCGCCATATGATGCGATAGCAACAAACGAATACTTCGTATGAAACGAGAAAATGAGCATTTTCGATTTAATAGTAATAAAGATAGAAAAAAATATCATACCTTCAACACATCATAACATTTAATCGACAAAACAAAATAATATTGATTTTTTCGTCAAGTGAATACCGCAGTGAACCCCTTCCCATATGCAAAGGCAGACTCGGCAGCATGTTTTCGGTTTTTTTTGTGGGCGAGTGACAAATTGGCAGATAGATCACTCAAACGACACAAAGATGACTGCGTGAGTGAAAATTCAAACAACAAATCAAAGTAGGTGATATGTGCAGATTCTAGCTCATCCACCTACTTTGAGCCAGAAATTCCGGTCGGTCATAAAATTGAGTTATTTTTAGAAAAAATTGAAAACTTTTCCGGAAAGGAATCGATTTTCTCGCGAAAACGTCAGTTTTTTCCAGAGTGTTTCAACTTTTTCCTGGAAAACCCCAGATTTTTCTCGGAAACAACGATTTTCTGGCTCGGGAATTTTAAAAATTCCGGGTCGAAAATACCCACTATTTTTTCGCGGATTTAACACTGATTTCCCATAGGGGCGAAATTTTTGCCGTGAAGAATAAATGCGGAAAGACCTCATTGAGATTTCGACCTGGAATGCGGATTCCGCGGGAAAGAGACGACGTTTGGGTCGAGGTGAATTTTTCCGGTGACCCAGAAAAGAGGGTGGAGTTTCGTTGTCATTCGAGTTTTACAACTCGATGGAAGCGATCTGGTCAGGAGGAGGATGGCGATCAGAAAATGCACTTGCATTCATACGTTCGTGCATGTGCATTTGATTGTGTGTGTGTATATATATAATTATGTGTTGTGAGACGAATGATGGATAAGATTGTTTTTGTCATTAAAGAAGAAAAAACTGTAAAAGTTGTAGTTTTATTTTTTTTTTTTACATACATATATATATATATAAGAAGAAGAAACCAAAAAAAAAACAATTTTTTACAATTAATAATTATTATCATTTAGAAAAAACCCCAAAACACAAAATTTAAATATTTTCACAATAAAATAAAAATAATCATGAAATCGAGAGCAGCACCTGAAAAAAAAGAAATCTGTGTTCAAATTGAAGAGAGTCGAAAGATACCCGAAGTTTGGCAGTAAAATTTACAAGTTAGAATCTCACGATCCCATTCGATTGAATGACGTGGAATGTGATGGTTTGACAGACGAATTCGACAAACATGTTCTGCCTTTGAAGTTGAGCGAGACCAAGCTGGATTTGATGTTCGAATTCCAAGACAACTTATTGAGCCTTCTCTCAGTCAACGTGGAAGGGTTTGATCCAGACTGCGTGTCCACCATGTTCTATGGAAGGAAGATATTTCCGTGTGTTTCCGAAACGATGGTTTGCAGATTGAATCTGACCATTGGAAAACAACAACTGACATTCAAGACCGTGAATGTGATGTTTCGATGGATGTATCAAAAGGGAAGCAATTTCAAAATTAACATTCACGTCGTGGATGCGACGTTGCACGAAAATCCATTGTAGATGTAGATTTTTTGATTGTGACTCGAGAAAGAAAGAGGTTAATATTTTACGAATTGGGAAGTTAAAAAAAAAATTCACAAATCCATTTTTGTTTAAAAAAAAACAAAACTCAAAATAATATATATATTAAAAAATAGGAAATTATTAACATTCAAAATGCCAAAAACAAAAACGTCCGACGTAGCAAAGTTATGTGTCTTTACCATACCCCATTTGAAACAATACTGTAGAAATTTAGGAATTGAAAATCGCGATGGCGACAAAAAGACCTAGAGAGAATTGATTAACCTTCTGTTTGCTGAGACTTATGAACAGCCGCTGGTTAATTTACAAGCCAAAGTGCGTCGGTCTTCGAATTTGAAAGGTGTCAAATGCATGAAGAAAGAAGAATGCATCGATCATTTACTATATGGAAGGGGATGAACGAAAGCCCTGCGGTGGAGGTGAAAACTCGAATCGTGATGAGAAGTTGTGATGTGAAGACGAAACAAACTTGACGCATGGAAATTAAGAATAAGAATGAGACTGTCAAACGAAAAGTTGAAAAGATTAACCCTTTACCCAATGTAACGGCCACAACCGGCCAGCGCTATTCTCAAAAATCGCCAATTAATTTTCACTATTTTTTTCATTTTTTGTCTCAAAAACATAGGTTATGACCCCTGGTTGGAACGAGCTTGTCGAGCTCGTTCCAACGATGGGTCATAACCTATGTTTTTGAGACAAAAAATGAAAAAAATTAGTTATTCAAGAATTTTTTTTGCAAGTGTCGTCTGCTTTTCACGTTAGGTAAGGGGTTAACAAGGCTGTCGAATGAAAAACTGAAAAGAAGAACAAGACTGTCAAATGAAAAGTTGAATCGCAGGCTCCGGAAGGGACTGAAAGTAAAAAAATGAAAATTGACGCGGTTCGAGAAGGCGATTCATCGGAAAACAAATCGCAGGACGAAATCTTGGGAGTGTTGGAGAAAGACGAGGGAGTCGAAGCGATAAGAGCAATCATGAGCTAGGCAGTGAAGAAATCGTTGGTTCCAACTGAACGTGACCAAGCCATCAAAGGATATTTTAAAACTTTTGACATGATTTCAGGTTTCTCAAATCTCAATCCCGAATCTTTCATGGAACGGGCGAGGAATGGAGTGTTGGACGTGTTTCAAAAAGAACTAAATAGGGGTTTAAAAATAAAGATGATCCTGCATTGTCTGATGAAAAGGATCGACGCAAAAACGGGTGAGAGCGTGGTGCAAGATGCTTATTTTCATTCTAAAATGGAATCTGTGTCCTAAGTCGATTAATTATTCGATGTTTATGAAGTGATGAAAGACAAGATGTTGGAATCTATGGCTTTGGACGTTTGAGAAGATATTGAATCTCGAGATTCACGTGGACAAACATGATCCTTTGACAACGTCTTCCTATATAGAATTGCTTCGTTTCCTATATAATAAAAAATCTGTGGTTAATGTGAAAAATAGAGAGGATAGCGAGTGTTTCAAATGGGCAATCACATCGGCCTTGTATCCCATGGAAAAGAATGCTGACAGAGTATACAAGTACGCTGAGACTTGTGAAAATCTCGATTTTACGGGAATGCTTTTCCTGACGGGATTGAAAGACGTCAAGCATTTCAAAAAGATAAATCTCTCTGTGGCAGTGAACGTCTTAGGATATGATGGAGACGATGCGGAAGGAATAGTTTATCCTCTCAGACTGACTTCGCTCAAAGAGAGAGAAAATATTGTTAATTTGTTGTTAATTTCAAAGGATGACAATCAGCATTATTGTTGGATTAAAGACATGAGTAGATTGTTGTCAAAGCAGACTTCTAAACATAAGGGCGAGAGATTTTTTTGTCTCAACTGCATGAATTCGTTCCATTGTTAAGAATCGTTGACGCATCATCAGGAATATTGCAACAAAAAGTCGAACGTTGCCATCGAAATGCCCAAAGCTAACAGTCAAGTGAATTTTTGCAACTACAAAAGAAGATTGATGCCTCCATTCCTCGTCTACGCCGATTTCGAAAGTGTCACCACGAAAATAAATTCTTGTCAGACCGATGAGCGTGGGAGTTACGTCAAAAACTTCAGAAGCACGTACCTTCAGGCTATTGTTATTACGTGAAATGTTCTTTCGAAGATGGAGAATTGTTAGGTCCATTCATCTACACTAAACGTTCGGATGACGACGACGTGGCTAAAAAAATTGTGGAAGAGTTAGAATCGAAAATACAAAAATTATACGACAAATTTAAAAAATCCAAAGACATGATCATCACATCAGAGCAACGGGAAGAATACAAGGAAACCACCGAATGTCACATCTGTAGACAACCATTCGATAATAATTGTGAAAATGATAAAAAAGTTAGAGATCATGATCACCACACCGGTCTGTTTCATGGTGCAGCTCACAACAAATGTAAATTGAGATTTTGAGACGCTGAATTCTATCCGGTGATATTTCACAATCTTTCGGGCCACGACAGTCACCTGTTCATGAAAAATATGGGTGTCAGCGAGGGAGAGTTGAGCTGCATCAAAAAATACAAAATACGAAAAATACATTTCATTCACTAAATGGAAGGTTGTTGATAAAAAGATGGTCGATGTTGAATTGGTTCCCATCCGTAGAGCGATACGTTTCGTCGACAGTTATAAATTCATGTCAGCCAGTCTGGAAAAATTAGTCAACAGTTTGAATGGGGAGAAATTTAAAATCACGAGTAAACATTTGAATGATTGACGAGAATTGGTTGACGTCATGTTGAGGAAAGGTGTCTACCCTTACGATTACATGAGTGATCTCGAGAAATTTGATGACATCTCTCTACCTCCTAAAGAAGATTTTTGTTTGAAATTAACCAAGTCTCACATTTCTGACAATGATTACGAATGCACGCAAAAAGTGTGGAGATTATTCGACATGAAATTCATGAGAGAATATCATGACCTCTATTTGAAAAATGATGTGCTTCTCTTCGCCGATGTGTTCGAAAATTTTCGATCGGTGTGTTGTCGACATTACGAGCCGGATCTGGCTTGGTATTTCACTGCACCCAGACTCACTTGGGATGTTCTCTTGAAAACGACTGAGGTTCAGTTGGAATTATTAACTGATGTAGACATGTTGCTCATGTTTGAAAAGGCCGTGAGGGGTGGCATCTCTGTGATTTCCACCAGATATGCCAAAGCTAATAATCCTTACATGGGACTAGATTTCGATTGGGAAAAAACGAGTAAATACATACAGTATTGGAACTCTAATAATTTGTATGGTTGGGCCATGAGTCATCCTGTACTGACCAGAAATTTCAAATGGGTCGAAACGTTGGAAGAAAAAGAAAAATGAAGACACTATCCTTGTATTTTAGAGGTCGATTTGTATTATCCATTATGGTTTCATGATCTACACAACAATTATCCGCTGGCTCCTGAATGAATAGTAGTAAACAGCATCGAAAAACTCATTTCCAATTTAAATCACAAACTCAAGTATGTGGTTTATTGCGAAAATCTGAAGCATTACATCGATCACAGAATGATGTTGATCGATGTGCATCGAATCATTCGATTCGATGAGGAGCCTTGGATGAAAAAATACATCGATCTCAACACGAATTTAGGAATGCAAGCCGAGAGTGACTTCGAAAAAGATTTCTTTAAACTCATGAACAATGGCGTGTATGGGAAATCTCTGGAAAACATTAGGAATAAACTGGCGTTCGACTCATCACGTCCGAAAAGAGGTCTAGAAAATTAATCATGAAACCCAATTATTGACATAGAATCATATTCGACGAAAATCTAGTGGCTGTGCACATGCGTCTTAGACATCAGCAAGCAGTTGATGTATGAGTTTCACTAAGATTACGTCAAAGCAAAATTCGGTTCGAAAGCCAAACTATTGCTCACCAACATGGACAGTCTGGCTTACGAGATAGAGACTGAAAACGTCTACAAGGACATAGCACCAGACGTGGATGAATGGTTCGACACGAGTAATTATCCCAATGATCATCCGTCTAAGATTCCAACTGGCATCAATAAAAAGGTGTTGGGTAAATTTAAAGACAAGAGCAGTGGAAGACAGATCACCGAATTCGTAGGTTTGAGACCAAAATTGTATGCTTATCTCCTCGGCAGCGAAGAGATCAAGAGATGTAAAGGCGTTCAAGCGTGTGTGATGAATAAAAGCATCACTTTCAATGAGTATAAAGAGTGTCTTTTTGAAGGTTTGACGGTGTTTAAAAAGATGACTGCGATTCAAAGTGAAAAGCACAAGATGTATACCAAAGAAATCAATAAGATTGCATTGACGGCTGACGACGATAAGAGATTTATACGTAGTGATAAAATACACACTTTCGCACTTGGATATTATAATTTATTTTAGATATTTTGTTTTGTTGTTGTCAAATTCGAGAGGTTGAGTTAATACAAAATCTCGCAAGTTTAAAACCACTCACGAGTTTATAAATTAAAGAAAAAGAATAGAACAAATATAATAAAAACAAAAACAAAAACAAAAAAAAAACATATTTATGATTAAGAAAAAAATAAAATGCATATTCGTTGAAAGTGTCATCTTACCCAACGAACCCTATCTGACATTGATCTGTTGAAAGCAGCAAAAGATTTAAAAATCAAACATTTTTGAGGTGTGTTTTCTAGAGATGCTTTGCCGAGAAAAAAAAAGACGATGATTCGGAATGTGGAATTTTAAATGTGGACAACATCAGAGGTGAGGGCACGCATTGGGTGGCGTGGTTTTCAAACAATAAAAATTATTATTTTGATAGCTACAGAATCTCACCGGCCATGGAAATAAGAAACTATTTATCGTCAATTATTTACAATACCAAATGAGTGCAAGCACCGGATCGAGTGTTTTGCGGTCACCTGTGTCTCTACGTTCTCAAGAGATGGTCGGAAGGAAATCACTTTCAAGATATTCTCAATGATTTACATTAAAGAAAAAAAAATTGTTTGTTTTTTTTTTTATATATATAGAGAGAGAGAGATATATAATAAAATTATTTTTATAATAAAAAATTAGTTTGATAATAAAAAATTAGCTTGATAATAAAAATTTTTTAGTTGTTTATATTTAAATAATAAAAAAAGAAAACTTATAATATTACTAATTAAAAAAAAAAAATAATAATAAATACGAAAACAAAACATGCCAGTCGATAAATTCGGTCATGCTGATTATGATGAAGGTCCCTCTAGAAAGAAAAGAAGAGTTATAGTCAAAGTTATTGATGGTAACATTGCCAAATTAGATGAACGATTCGTTCAGAGATACGAACCTCGACAAGAACCTTTAAACTTAAACAATAAGAAAATCTACAATGTTCGCGAACCGGTCAATCTGTAGGATGCCACAACTAAAAAATACGTCGATAGAGGAGACGAAAATTTCCAGCAGATAATGAGAGATAATTACGCCAATAAAGACATGACGGAAGATCTCGACTTAAAATTTAAATGAGTGGTGAACGTATCGGATCCTAGAGATCTGACCAACATCGCCACTAAAAGATATGCAGATGACTCTCATGTGAGATTCAGTAAACATCTGAGAGATAGCTACGTTCCTAAAGTGATGCAGTCCAAATTGAATGCAAATTCTAACAAGATAATCAATGTACCCGATCCCATGAATCCCAACGATGCGGCAACCAAACAATACATAGACTTAGAATTGAGAAAGAATAGCGTCGATGAGTTAGTAATGAAATCGGATCTGGATGCAGGATTGAACAAGATATTTAATTTGTCTGCGATCGACAATAATGACGAAGTCTCGACGGTGGTCAACAAAGGTTATGTTGATTCTGCCCTACTGGATACTCAATCCTATCTGGAATCTCAAGTCGACGACTTGTATCTGAACAAACAATCTGGAGGAAAAATGGAGGCAGGCATCAACATGAATGGTTATGAACTATTCGGTCTCAACGAGGAGCCATAATATGATCACAATCAGTAGAAAGTACTTGGACGAAAATACGGTCTGGAGAAAGGTCGATATCATGGAAGGCAAACTGGACATGGGAGGACACACACTAACGAATCTGAATGATCCCACCCACATGTCAGATGCCTGCACTCTGATCTCCGTCGTGGAAAAGATAAAATACGTCATACAATTGATCACCATCTGGGCTGAGGAGAGCGGTGCATTAGATGTGGAAAAAGCCAAATGGTCCTTTGGAAATGGAGGTAACAGACAGCTGCGCAGACTGATAGGATATCCCATGCTGGCAGGAGGTGATATCATTCGAATGACTCTGACTTCTATGGACTTGAGCGAAAAAGCAATTGTTAATCTCGTGGTGAACAGTGTGGAATGCTACAATAGGTACAGAGTCTTAAAGAAGGAGGAACAACACTCAAACACTAGTGTCTTCAGTACGCCTCTCAAGGTGCGAATGGGAGACAGGATTAATTTCAAGACGAAAACCGATAATCCTGAAGTAGTCTCTCTGTTGATAGAACTCGATCCTCTGAACAAACAGTGAAAAAAAGCAAAAAAAAACCCCTTTTTTGTGATGTAAGGGAGACAACTCTAAAAAAAATATAATTGCATTTTGAGAGATTGAATATTCAATTTCTCAAATCCAATTTATATTTTTTTTTTTTTGTATTTTTATTCAATAAACATTTAATTTTCCACCCATTTGCAATTGCAATTTATATATTTGGCAAATACCATGGTAGGTTCGTCACCCGATCTAGTTTGTTGAGATTGAATCAATATCTGATGATTCTTACATTTTTTACAGATTAAAATCATATCTTTAATAATTTGTTCTTTGAACGATTTTATGAGATCGAATTCTTCCTTTTCCCTCAAACGATAATTATGAAAATCTCGACCATTCCATCCCATCTCGGTTCCACATTCTTTGCCTTTGATTTGAATCCACTCTTTCAAATGTTTCATTTTTATATAGTATGAAAAAAAATCCCGATGCTTTGTAAATGATTTGCGAGATTTTAAGGATTTTATTAAACTTTTGCTAATAATTTTTTTTATTTTTTTTTATTTCTTAAATAAATATATACATAAAAAAATTATAGTTATTATTATTTTTTTTTGGGGGGGGATGGACATTTTTTGTTTGTCTGATTCGAATTCTAACTCTCTATCTGACAGGACTAGGGCAAAAGCTTCGGTTCTCCTCGGCACGCTCTTGTCGAATTGCATTCTGATTTGAATGTCCAAGACGCTACTCTTGAGTCGCTCGCTCTGTTTGCTGACATTGAATATGAACAGGGGATACATCGATTTGTATTTGGTGGGAGTGATGTTGGGATTGCCCATCAATTCATCCAGTCGATGATATTTCTTTCTGAAATCCGCGGCATCGCCATATAGTCTGCAGAAATCATTCTTATTGAAGGAGGTGTTGTAATCGATTGCCAGATATCTCGTGGCGTTTAGAAATACCTGCATGTTTCTCAAGTTACAATGATCGAACAGGGAAGGATTTTTCTCTTGAGATCCGACTGGTCTGAAATGCCACTACAATGAATCGTGGTCTTTCTGAAGCAGATTTCATGGTCAATCTCCAATCGAAATGACTGCTAGATTGTAGAATGCTAGCTGTGTCGCACTGGCTCATTCTAAATCCCACCGGTAATTTACTTTTCAATTCTATGATCTTGTAGAGACGTACTTTCTCCGCAACTGAAGGCAACACATGTGGAACGAACCAAGATATCTTGTTCAGATTATCTTACCTGCATCGGCCGTGGCGGGTCTCATGATGGTTTTGTCGTTTCCTTTTCGAATCAAAGTCCAGTTGTGTTTGAATCCGTAGAGAATCTTATCATAATCTTCTGCAAATCCGAATATGTGTTTCAGAGGTATCCTGAATGAAAATGTTCCTCTGGGTCTCGATGTCTTGATGACATAGTCGACAATCAAAGCAGCACTGGTATTGGCTGGACTCATGTCAGCGACGATATCTTTCACCACCATTGATTGAGTCCTTTAGATTTCGAAAAATCGTCCGGATACGTCAAGAGTCCATACATCATGGTGGCTTGTCCGGGGTGAAACACGGTTCTATCTCTTGTCCCGAGAGCATGTATTTTATATTACTGAACAGATGCATCATGCCATTATTGGCTAGAGTGACTACGTGATCGTCCGCGTAATCGCTTCCATCTTCCTTGGTGAGATGTCCCTGTATCACTATGTAACTTGCGCTGGGATGAACGAACAGATTTTTAGTCTCGATGTTGATTCTTTTTTCACCAGCATTGTTCAAACTAGTTCCAGTCATGAGTTTGTACTCGTGAACTTCACATTCTTCAATGCTTTTGTCTCTCAATATACCTTGAGTTATATCTAATAAATTCGTCATGTTTTGGTTTTTTGTGTTAATTCATTTGCTTTTTTTTATTATTATAATTTTTTTTAAATTATTATTTTATTTTATTCATTTTTTTCCCCCTTTACTATATATATGCGTAAAGGGAAAAAAAAAGTGAAGGGTTGGTTCTTCAAAATGTCATCTTCTGCAATTCTTGTTCGTAAAATGTTCCGATGATTTCTCTGCTGTCATCTTCATCGTCCTATAATGCTTCTATGTTGTAAGTCACCGGATTGGTGTAAAATATTCTAATGATCTTAAAGATTTCCTTAGTCCATCGAGGAGTGTAACCTTTCTCGAAGAGTGACTTATAAGAAGTGATTCTCACTCGATCACCAACTGCAAATTTCGGTGGTTTAGACTTCTTCTTGGTCATGATCCTTTCGGGATAGAGATTCGCGAAGACGCGTTTTTCTTTTCAAGGATTGCTAGCTTCTGCAGGAGTCATCTTGATCTGTGTCGCATGTTGTTGTATTCTTCGACCAGTTCGTCTAGGACGTCGATATATTTCTTGGTCGTAATGGCCGTGAAATACTTATACATTTTCTCCTTCATGGTTCTATTCCAACATTCGATCACTTTAGCTTTCCCTTCGTTTTCGACAGAATAGAGGTCTACCAATGGACGAACCTGACTGTGGTAAAATTCCTTTCCCTTGTCCACCCACAATTTATCTGGTTTTCGAGAAGACGATGCACATATGCTCTTCAGAGCTTCTGCCACACAAGGTCCCAATTTATTCTTCAGAGGTCTCATCCATCCATATTTCAAAAACATGTCAGTGACCGTCAGTATGTAATTAATGCCCTTGTTCCATTTTGAATGCAATTTCATATCTACCAGATCGGCCGACCAGATGTGATCCAAACCCTTCTTGAACACCCTTCTCCTTCAAAATTTATGCGTGATGGGCTTGTGTAGTTCGTTCGCCAATGCACTCATTAATAATACATTCTGGACATTTTTTTTATGTCCCCATCCGAATCAACATTTGGTACCGATCACATTACCGACCAACGAACATTTGAGTCTCTCTCTCCAAGTGGGATTCGATATATTCTTCAACATCGTCAACATGTCTTTATTGCAGATTCGATTACGAGTCTCAATGTTGGGATGTTTAGCGTAACACAGATCATGTGCATAAGCAGCCGAATCCACCCTATTGATGGGTTTGCTCCAAGCTTTAGGTGTCAGATCTCGATTCAATCTCTTATTTAATTTTGTGGCGGGTCCCGTGAATTGATGTCCTGGCAGATGCATTTTGATGGGTAGATTATTAATCAATTTATTCATCAGACCGGGACTGCGTTTGATGAATTGCGTCTTGGTCGAACCCCACACTTTACACGTTCTGCGAAGTATGGGACTTTTATTTTTGATCAATACTTTTTTAACATTAACCATATCGGTAACTCTCTTGCATTTGACACAATCCATTTGTTTGTTTTTTGGGGGTTTTTCGTATATATTTTTTAATTTTTTTTTTTTTTTAATTTATATATATATATATAAGTTTGTTTTTTTTTTCTTTTATATATATATACATTTTTTTTGTTTTAAATCGATTGCTTCTGGAATCTTTTTGGGATCCAACAATTTACGAAATGATTGTCTCGCTTCTTCCCTACCTTTTTCCACTAGAGAATCCTTCAATTGTTCCTTGATGATCTGATGACTCTTGGCTCTTATCTTCGCTTCCATGACTTCGTATTTTTGTTTTTCGTTCAGTATGTCAACGTATTCGCCATCCAAAATACTACCATCTTTCAATGCCATGGAGATCTTATGCAACATGGTGTCGATCTTTGCATCAGCTAAAACACTGATGTTTTCATGTTTCTTTGCCTTCACATATAATTTCTTAGTGAGAAATTTTCCGATCATACTGGTGAATCCGGCAGTCAAAGCCAATCCTTCTAGGGCCAACACGACTGGAAGAGCAATGATGGTGGTCGACAATAGACTTATTCCGGCAACGTTCAAACCCATAGAGCTCGCGATGAGAGTCAAATCCACATCACTCACGAATTTCTCAAATCCCAAATATTTCTTGTTGAGCGAACGATGAGAATCTCTCTCTCGAGTCAGATACAATTGAATTCTATTGATTTGTTCAATTCAATACTTCTGTCCCACATCGTCGCTACTTTCTGGTGGTGGTAGAAGAGATTCCATGGGCTTGATGTCCAATGTCTCTAATAATGGATATATTTTTTTACTTCGAAGTTCCATTTTCATTTTATTTTATTTATTTATATCTATTATTATTATTTTTTTATGTATTTTTTATTTTCACCCCTTATTTAACTACCGAAAAACTTTTTTTAATTGTTTCTTCCCTTCAACAAGGAATCCATCAAAACGTGATTCCTGTCGGAGCATAGTTTCAGTGGTGGTAGTGATATCCCCCTTTCCAACAAATATTCCAAAATGCATCCCCTGTCTTTGGTGGTGAGACACCGATGCGCTAACTTCAACTGTTCCGATTTTGTGGGTTTGGGTTCTCCAATGCAAGACATGAATTGCTTCCAACATTCGATCACATCGTCGCATTGTACGCATTCCAATGTGGACATGAAATACATGGTGATGATGTCTTTCCATTCCATCGTGAGACACGAATGATTAATGTGATTAAATTCTCACTCCTCCAGACAGCCAAGACATCTTTCATGCCAGATGCTGGGAAGTTGTTCGTTCACTCAGATCGCGTAAGCTCTACACAACGCCCTTCGAAGAAACCAAGCTCTCGATTCTATGGAATCATTCGTTTTACTCATAATTATATGTATACAAAATTTTCTATAATTTTTTTTATATTTTTATTATTATTATTTTTTTTCTATTATTTATTTTTCTCTCCATATATATACTACACATTCTATTCATCTCATCATCAAATGAATGAACAAACTCTTTTTGTTTATTACGATTGTGCATTTTTTTATTATTATATTTTTTCGAAAGAAGGATTTTATGCTTTTCGTATTCCGATAAAACAATCATTTTTTCATCATCGTCGTTGTCATCGTCGTAGTCATTAGAAAGATAGGGGAAATAAAGCATAATGATTTCTCTCCTTATAGTAAATTCGATCTACAATCTATTTGATGAGAACGAGTGTAATCTGCGAATGTATTTGACACAGTGACAAATGGATTTTTCAATATTTTCATCACCACCACCACCACGATCGAATACATTAACTACATTTTTGCGCAAATATACATATAATAAATTTCCCCGTATTTGTAACGTTTTACAAGTTTCAATTTGATTTTAAACAATCTAGGATATCTATAATCACATGATAATTTTGATAATAAAATGCATTTTTATCATTCGAACACATTTCAATATTTTCCAGATAGTTTCAATTTTGAGATATGATTGACAATAGGAACAAAAACAATATAACGCACCCATTTAAATGCAAGTCATATTTGATTCATTCTGATTGAATTCTTTCTAATACACTCGTGTAAATGTTTAGAAAAAGTTAAAAACAACTTTTCGTAAAACAAACGTTGTTTTGATGACGAAAACATTCTTGTTAACACGTCTTTTAATAGATGTTTTTTTTTCTCTAAACTTTTGTTTCATTTCTTCTTCGTAAAGCATTTTTGTTAACACGTCTTTTAAAAGATGTTTTTCTTCTCTCACCTTTTGTTTCATTGTTATTTCTTATATAAATATATATCAAAAAAAAAAAATGAAAAATTTTTTTTTTGTTTTTCAAGATATTTGATATTTTTTTTTTTAATTGTTATTATTTTTTTTTTCTAATAACATACCTAAAATGGGTATATTCTTAAACGGCGAATTCTGACCATACAACGAACCTTCACTGATCGGATCCACATTCTCTCCAGTCTTCAGAAAGAGACTGTCTTCGTGGAAAGCATTGCTGCCCCTTCTTGCAGGTCCCAGATACAATCCTTTACCCTCGACATCTATGCAACACACAGCTCCTCCCTTCTTCAAAAACAGTGTGTTTCCCCTCTTCTTCAAAAACAATCCTCTACCCATTAATTTGTCGACTCCCAAACTAGCGAGTCCCGAGAGAGCTCCCACACCTAGAGCTGGTAACACCGTCTTTGTGAGAATGGGTAATGCTTTTACAGCGAATCCCACCAATAACGGCAAGAAACCGCCTTTCATTCTAAGATTGTATCTCAGTTGAATGGGACTCAGGCTCACCGTTGTTCCTGTTCAATTATAAATTGCTTTCTCCATCCTTTTGATTTGTGTTTTAGTCCAGGTGATCCTATCGCTACCGCCACTCACCAGATCTTCGTAACTGAATTTAAATCTAACAGCTTTGCCTCGATTACTCAATGCTCTGCAAAGTTTAGCTTTCTGTCCTTTGGATATGTTCACATTTTTACTGATGTATTGAGTCATATTTGTTATTTTTTTTTGCTGGATTATATATATATATTTTTTTTTAATTAGGAATATTATAAGTTTTTTTTTATTTATTTTATTTCTTATATATATAAAAAAAATAAAAAAATACAAAAAAATTTTAATTTTTTTTTGTTTTTTTTTTTCAAATTGTATTTTTTTTTTTATTCACTTGATTTTTTTTTTCATACCTCTCTGATGTGAAATCGTATATTCACTCTCTCTCCACAAAGATCTAACAGATTGCCATTCTGATCCGTCAATGTGGTTTCAATGCTATACAATGTGTCCAGAATCACGGGTAAATAGACGAGATTTTGAGGTCGCTCCATGATCTTATAACCCAGCAAAACATCTGGAAAGAATGAGTAGATCGTAGGCTGAGCACTACCGTCAACATAACTTTCTGAGGTCACGTTGACATTCACTAAAATGCTATTGATTGCAAGAATGTCGACCATATTTTCAGATGTGGCATGACCTTGATGATCTTTTGATTGAATCCCAACATCTCAACAATCGAATCTTCCACACTAAAATCCACTCGAAAATTATCTCCCAAGTCTAATATCGTCTGTAGAGTACTCGTATTGGGAGCAAGTCTTATCATATTGCCTCCGTCACCATCGGTCTTCAGTCTCATCTGGATGTGATGGTTCAGATTGTCTATGTCATAACTCCCTTTGGGAATTCGAATCTCGAACCAATCCACTCTGTTGGAATACTTGAATGCGTTGTTCTTTTCCGTGACATTGGGAAACGAATAATAAGTCTCGAGATTAACCAACGCCATCTCATATCTCTTTTCCTTCTTCAATTCGATGGAAGGTTCGAATTTCGTTGTGAATCGAGTCCTGTCGTGATTCACAATGATTTGAAAGGACTGTTTCACATCCGTATTTTCGTCTATCTGTTCCAATAGGCGATGTTCTGACATATTTTTTTTTTATTATAATTTATAAATTATATATTTTTTTATATATTTTATAGATGTTCGTCGAATCCGCTTCGATATTTTCAATTTTTAAATTCGCTAGTCAAATTGATCACCTCGAACTTGTGAAGTCCTTTGTCCCACACCTTCTTACAGAATCTCCAAAATTCTTCCCTACTTATGTCATTTGCCACGTGATCCCCGTAGATGTGATTGAGATTCTTTAGATCCTGATGAAAGAGACACAGATAATTAGCATTCTCCCTTATCATCTGTCTGGGCACTCGAAAATAATTCTTAGTCAGACAGAAACAATCCACGTTGCTGTGATGTCGTCGAGCGTAATACGATTTGCATTGATTCTCTCTCTCCAACAGCAGATCGTCGAAGTTCATGAGATTCTTGTTCTCCAACTTCAACTGTCTGGGTTTGGGAACGTCATTGGTATTCTCGTAAAACAGACATTCCACATTCAAACACTCGATGTTTCTCCTGGTCAATTCTCTCGATGCTCCTTCCAATATATTCGAAGTCTCATGTCCTTCGAATTCGTCCCGATTGTTGAAGATTCTCGACATGACGTCCTTGGGTAATTTACATATCATGCACTCTTGAAGCAATTTGTACTCTGGTTGAAAGAGACTCTTGCCGAAAATGAATAATCTGTTGTAATCCAACCAGCCGGGTCGCAACAACAGATTCATCTCGAGATTGGTCTTTCCGCAATTTGATTTTCCCACTATCAGACCTCTTATTCTCTTGGGAAAGAACTCGTCCTTCGACCTCTTGGTCATCTCGTCATTCCAAGACATGTCTTTGATATCCAGTTTTTTTTGTTTTTTTTTTTTTTTACTATGTTTTGAATTATGTTTTTTTTTCTATTTTTTTTTATTTTTCTTTTTTTTATATATATATATAAAAGTTTTGTTTTATTTATTTACGAATCACTTTCAATCCCGATCCTCTCATCATTTTAGCCAAGTCCTGTATTGGCACGACTTCATCATAGAAGTCTTTCCAACTTTTCGGTTTGATTCTCGATCGTTTGGCAGGTGGTTGCGATGGAGTTATCAATTTATTAATCAACATTCTCTTGCCGGCTTCTGAAGCTATTCTACTGCTCGCTTTGGCAGCAGCTTTCTTACAGGCATCGATCGCCATCTTCTTTCCTATTTTGAGAGTGCTCGACGCGATCTGTTTTGTGGTGTCATGAATTTATGAGTTAAGAATCACATCATCGATTCGATGATGCCCGATCCACCGCAGACGTATGATGTAGTGTATCCCCTGTTATTTATCACTAACATTTTTTTTTTTTTTAAGAGTTCGTTTTTTTTTTTTTAATTATTTTTTGTGAATATATATTATTTTTTTATTTACTTAATATTTTTTTTTCTCTCTTCTCTTACTATTTTATCATTTCAAATGATTCATCAACTTTTGATAATCCTTCTTAGTCAAAAACTTCTGCCTCAACAATTCGTCATACACGCTCACTATCTCTTTATCCACTCCGCTGTTTCCGGCCTCTCTGCTAGCCAACAATAATCTCAATCTCTCCGACAGGGCACGGAGATTGCACTGAAGAAATATGTTCCTCTGGGTCTCGATGTCTTGATGACATAGTCGACAATCAAAGCAGCACTGGTATTGGCTGGTCTCATGTCAGCGACGGTATCTTTCACCACCATTGATTGAGTACTTTAGATTTCGAAAAATCGTCTGGATACGTCAAGAGTCCATACATCATGGTGGCTTGTCCGGGGTGAAACACGGATTCTATCTCTTGTCCCGAGAGCATGTATTTTATATTACTGAACAGATGCATCATGCCATTATTGGCTAGAGTGACTACGTCATCGTCTGCGTAATCGCTTCCATCTTCCTTGGTGAGATGTCCCTGTATCACTATGTAACTTGCGCTGGGATGAATGAACAGATCTTTAGTCTTGATGTTGATTTTTTTTTCACCAGCATTGTTCAAACTAGTTCCAGTCATGAGTTTGTACTCGTGAACTTCACATTCTTCAATGCTTTTGTCTCTCAATATACCTTGAGTTATATCTAATAAATTCGTCATGTTTTGGTTTTTTTGTGTTAATTCATTTGCTTTTTTTTATTATTATAATTTTTTTTTTTTTTTAAAATTATTATTTTATTTTATTCATTTTTTTCCCCCTTTACTATATATATGCGTAAAGGGGAAAAAAAAGTGAAGGGTTGGTTCTTCAAAATGTCATCTTCTGCAATTCTTGTTCGTAAAATGTTCCGATGATTTCTCTGGTGTCATCTTCATCGTCCTATAACGCTTCTATGTTGTAAGTCACCGGATTGGTGTAAAATATTCTAATGATCTTAAAGATTTCCATAGTCCATCGAGGAGTGTAACCTTTCTCGAAGAGTGACTTATAAGAAGTGATTCTCACTCGATCACCAACTGCAAATTTTGGTGGTTTAGACTTCTTCTTGGTCATGACCCTTTCGGGATAGAGATTCGCGAAGACGCGTTTTTCTTTTCAAGGATTGCTAGCTTCTGCAGGAGTCATCTTGATCTGTGTCGCATGTTGTTGTATTCTTCGACCAGTTCGTCTAGGACGTCGATATATTTCTTGGTCGTAATGGCCGTGAAATACTTATACATTTTCTCCTTCATGGTTCTATTCCAACATTCGATCACTTTAGCTTTCCCTTCGTTTTCGACAGAATAGAGGTCTACCAATGGACGAACCTGACTGTGGTAAAATTCCTTTCCCTTGTCCACCCACAATTTATCTGGTTTTCGAGAAGACGATGCACATATGCTCTTCAGAGCTTCTGCCACACAAGGTCCCAATTTATTCTTCAGAGGTCTCATCCATCCATATTTCAAAAACATGTCAATGACCGTCAGTATGTAATTAATGCCCTTGTTCCATTTTGAATGCAATTTCATGTCTACCAGATCGGCCGACCAGATGTGATCCAAACCCTTCATGAACACCCTTCTCCTTCAAAATTTATGCGTGATGGGCTTGTGTAGTTCGCTCGCCAATGCACTCATTAATAATACATTCTGGACATTTTTTTTATGTCCCCATCCGAATCAACGTTTGGCACCGATCACTTTACCGACCAACGAACATTTGAGTCTCTCTCTCCAAGTGGGATTCAATATATTTTTCAACATCGTCAACATGTCTTTATTGCAGATTCGATTACGAGTCTCAATGTTGGGATGTTTACCGTAACACAGATCATGTGCATAAGCAGCCGAATTCACCCTATTGATGGGTTTGCTCCAAGCTTTAGGTGTCAGATCTCGATTCAATCTCTTATTTAATTTCGTGGCGGGTCCCGTGAATTGATGTCCTGGCAGATGCATTTTGATGGGTAGATTATTAATCAATTTATTCATCAGACCGGGACTGCGTTTGATGAATTGCGTTTTGGTCGAACCCCACACTTTACACGTTCTGCGAAGTATGGGACTTTTATTTTTCATCAATACTTTTTTAACATTAACTATATCGGTAACTCTCTTGCATTTGACACAATCCATTTGTTTGTTTTTTGGGGGGTTTTTCGTATATATTTTTTAATTTTTTTTTTTTTTTAATTTATATATATATATATAAGTTCGTTTTTTTTTTCTTTTATATATGTATACATTTTTTTTTGTTTTAAATCGATTGCTTCTGAAATCTTTTTGGGATCCAACAATTTACGAAATGATTGTCTCGCTTCTTCCCTACCTTTTTCCACGAGAGAATCCTTCAATTGTTCCTTGATGATCTGATGACTCTTGGCTCTTATCTTCGCTTCCATGACTTCGTATTTTTGTTTTTCGTTCAGTATGTCAACGTATTCGCCATCCAAAATCCTACCATCTTTCAATGCCATGGAGATCTTATCTGACATGGTGTCGATCTTTGCATCGGCTAAAACACTGATGTTTTCATGTTTCTTTGCCTTCACAGATAATTTCTTAGTGAGAAATTTTCCGATCATACTGGTGAATCTGGCAGTCAAAGCCAATCCTTCTAGGGCCAACACGACTGGAAGAGCAATGATGGTGGTCGACAATAGACTTATTCCGGCAACGTTCAAACCCATAGAGCTCGCGATGAGAGTCAAATCCACACCACTCACGAATTTCTCAAATCCCGAATATTTCTTGTTGAGCGAACGATGAGAATCTCTCTCTCGAGTCAGATACAATTGCATTCTATTGATTTGTTCAATTCAGTACTTCTGTCCCACATCATCGCTACTTTCTGGTGGTGGTAGAAGAGATTCCATGAGCTTGATGTCCAATGTCTCTAATGATGGATATATTTTTTTACTTCGAAGTTCCATTTTCATTTTATTTTATTTATTTATATCTATTATTATTATTTTTTATGTATTTTTTATTTTCACCCCTTATTTAACTAACGAAAAACTTTTTTTAATTGTTTCTTCCCTTCAACAAGGAATCCATCAAAACGTGATTCCTGTCGGAGCATAGTTTCAGTGGTGGTAGTGATATCCCCCTTTCCAACAAATATTCCAAAATGCATCCCCTGTCTTTGGTGATGAGACAGCGATGCGCTAACTTCAACTGTTCCGATTTTGTGGGTTTGGGTTCTCCACTGCAAGACATGAATTGCTTCCAACATTCGATCACGTCGTCACATTGTACGCATTCCAATGTGGACATGAAATACATGTTGATGATGTCTTTCCATTCCATCGTGAGACACGAATGATTAATGTGATTAAATTCTCACTCCTCCAGACAGCCAAGACATCTTTCATGCAAGATGCTGGGAAGTTGTTCGTTCACTCAGATCGCGTAAGCTCTACACAACGCCCTTCGAAGAAACCAAGCTCTCGATTCCATGGAATCATTCGTTTTACTCATAATTATATGTATACAAAATTTTCTATAATTTTTTTTATATTTTTATTATTATTATTTTTTTCTATTATTTATTTTTCTCTCCATACATATACTACACATTCTATTCATCTCATCATCAAATGAATGAACAAACTCTTTTTGTTTATTACGATTGTGCATTTTTTTAATATTATATTTTTTCGAAAGAAGGATTTTATGCTTTTCGTATTCCGATAAAACAATCATTTTTTCATCATCGTCGTTGTCATCGTCGTAGTCATTAGAAAGATAGGGGAAATAAAGCATAATGATTTCTCTCCTTATAGTAAATTCGATCTACAATCTATTTGATGAGAACGAGTGTAATCTGCGAATGTATTTGACACAGTGACAAATGGATTTTTCAATATTTTCATCACCACCACCACCACGATCGAATACATTAACTACATTTTTGCGCAAATATACATATAATAAATTTCCCCGTATTTGTAACGTTTTACAAGTTTCAATTTGTATTTTAAACAATCTAGGATATCTATAATCACATGATAATTTTGATAATGAAATGCATTTTTATCATTCGAACACATTTCGATATTTTCCAGATAGTTTCAATTTTGAGATATGATTGACAATAGGAACAAAAACAATATTACGCACCCATTTAAATGCAAGTCATATTTGATTCATTCTGATTGAATTCTTTCTAATACACACTCGTGTAAATGTTTAGAAAAAGTTAAAAACAACTTTTCGTAAAACAAGCGTTGTTTTGATGATGAAAACATTCTTGTTAACACGTCTTTTAATAGATGTTTTTTTTTCTCTAAACTTTTGTTTCATTTCTTCTTCGTAAAGCATTTTTGTTAACACGTCTTTTAAAAGATGTTTTTCTTCTCTCACCTTTTGTTTCATTGTTATTTCTTATATAAATATATATCAAAAAAAAAAAATGAAAAAATTTTTTTTTTGTTTTTCAAGATATTTGATATTTTTTTTTTCAATTGTTATTATTTTTTTTTCTAATAACATACCTAAAATGGGTATATTCTTAAACGGCGAATTCTGACCGAACAACGAACCTTCACCGATCGGTTCCACATTCTCTCCGGTCTTCAGAAAGAGACTGTCTTCATGGAAAGCATTGCTGCCCCTTCTCGCAGGTCCCAGATACAATCCTTTACCCTCGACATCTATGCAACACACAGCTCCTCCCTTCTTCAAAAACAGTCTGTTTCCCCTCTTCTTCAAAAACAATCCTCTACCCATTAATTTTTCGACTCCCAATCTAGCGAGTCCCGAGAGAGCTCCCACACCTAGAGCTGGTAACACCGTCTTTGTGAGAATGGGTAATGCTTTTGCAGCGAATCCCACCAATAATGGCAAGAAACCGCCTTTCATTCTAAGATTGTATCTCAGTTGAATGGGACTCAGTCTCACCGTTGTTCCTGTTCAATTATAAATTGCTTTCTCCATCCTTTTGATTTGTGTTTTAGTCCAGGTGATCCTATCGCTACTGCCACTCACCAGATCTTCGTAACTGAATTTAAATCTAACAGCTTTGCCTCGATTACTCAATGCTCTGCAATGTTTAGCTTTCTGTCCTTTGGATATGTTCACATTTTTACTGATGTATTGAGTCATATTTGTTATTTTTTTTTGCTGGATTATATATATATATATTTTTTTTAATTAGGAATATTATAAGTTTTTTTTTATTTATTTTATTTCTTATATATATAAAAAAAATAAAAAAATACAAAAAAATTTTAATTTTTTTTTTTTTTTTTTTTTTCAAATTGTATTTTTTTTTTTATTCACTTGATTTTTTTTTTTCATACCTCTCTGATGTGAAATCGTATATTCACTCTCTCTCCACAAAGATCTAACAGATTGCCATTCTGATCCGTCAATGTGGTTTCAATGCTATACAATGTGTCCAGAATCACAGGTAAATAGATGAGATTTTGAGGTCGCTCCATGATCTTATAACCCAGCAAAACATCTGGAAAGAATGAGTAGATTGTAGGCTGAGCACTACCGTCAACATAACTTTCTGAGGTCACGTTGACATTCACTAAAATGCTTTTGATTGCAAGAATGTCGACCATATTTTCAGATGCGGCATGACCTTGATAATCTTTTGATCGAATCCCAACATCTCAACAATCGAATCTTCCACACTAAAATCCACTCGAAAATTATCTCCCAAGTCTAATATCGTCTGTAGAGTACTCGTATTGGGAGCAAGTCTTATCATATTGCCTCCGTGACCATTGGTCTTCAGTCTCATCTGGATGTGATGGTTGAGATTGTCTATGTCATAACTCCCTTTGGGAATTCGAATCTCGAACCAATCCACTCTGTTGGAATACTTGAATGCGTTGTTCTTTTCCGTGACATTGGGAAACGAATAATAAGTCTCGAGACTAACCAACGCCATCTCGTATCTCTTTTCCTTCTTCAATTCAATGGAAGGTTCGAATTTCGTCGTGAATCGAGTCGTGTCGTGATTCACAATGATTTGAAAGGACTGTTTCACATCCGTATTTTCGTCTATCTGTTCCAATAGGCGATGTTCTGACATATTTTTTTTATTATAATTTATAAATTATATATTTTTTTATATATTTTATAGATGTTCGTCGAATCCGCTTCGATATTTTCAATTGTTAAATTCGCTAGTCAAATTGATCACCTCGAACTTGTGAAGTCCTTTGTCCCACACCTTCTTACAGAATCTCCAAAATTCTTCCCTACTTATGTCGTTTGCCACGTGATCCCCGTAGATGTGATTGAGATTCTTTAGATCCTGATGAAAAAGACACAGATAATTAGCATTCTCCCTTATCATCTGTCTGGGCACTCGAAAATAATTCTTAGTCAGACAGAAACAATCCACGTTGCTGTGATGTCCTCGAGTGTAATACGATTCGCATTGATTCTCTCTCTCCAACAGCAGATCGTCGAAGTTCATGACATTCTTGTTCTCCAACTTCAACTGTCTGGGATTGGGAACGTCATCGGCATTCTCGTAAAACAGACATTCCACGTTCAAACACTCGATGTTTCTCCTGGTCAATTCTCTCGATGCTCCTTCCAATATATTCGAAGTCTCATGTCCTTCGAATTCGTCACGATTGTTGAAGATTCTCGACATGACGTCCTTGGGTAATTTACATATCATGCACTCTTGAAGCAATTTGTACTCTGGTTGAAAGAGACTCTTGCCGAAAATGAATAATCTGTTGTAATCCAACCAGCCGGGTCGCAACAACAGATTCATCTCGAGATTGGTCTTTCCGCAATTTGATTTTCCCACTATCAGACCTCTTATTCTCTTGGGAAAGGACTCGTCCTTCGACCTCTTGGTCATCACGTCATTCCAAGACATGTCTTTGATATCCAGTTTGTTTTTTTTGGTTTTTTTTTTACTATGTTTTGAATTATGTTTTTTTTCTATTTTTTTTATTTTTAATTTCTTTTTTTTATATATATATATAAAAGTTTTGTTTTATTTATTTATGAATCACTTTCAATCCCGATCCTCTCATCATTTTAGCCAAGTCCTGTATTGGCACGACTTCATCATAGAAGTCTTTCCAACTTTTCGGTTTGATTCTCGATCGTTTGGCAGGTGGTTGCGATGGAGTTATCAATTTATTAATCAACATTCTCTTGCCGGCTTCTGAAGCTATTCTACTGCTCGCTTTGGCAGCAGCTTTCTTACCGGCATCGATCGCCATCTTCTTTCCTATTTTGAGAGCGCTCGATGCGATCTGTTTTGTGGTGTCATGAATTTATGAGTTAAGAATCACATCATCGAATCGATGATGCCCGATCCACCGCAGACGTATGATGTAGTGTATCCCCTGTTATCTATCACTAACATTTTTTTTTTTTAAGAGTTTTTTTTTTTTTTTTTAATTATTTTTTGTGAATATATATTATTTTTTTATTTACTTAATATTTTTTTTTCTCTCTTCTCTTACTATTTTATCATTTCAAATGATTCATCAACTTTTGATAATCCTTCTTAGTCAAAAACTTCTGCCTCAACAATTCGTCACACACGCTCACTATCTCGTTATCCACTCCGGTGTTTCCGGCCTCTCTGCTAGCCAACAACAATCTCAATCTCTCCGACAGGGCACGGGGATTGCACTGAAGAAATATGGTGTCGGTCATCATTCCCTTTCCAATCATCGATTTCACGAAATACTCGTTCACCTTCCGTATGGGTTCCACCATGTGCTTCCACTTGTAACCTCTCCTATACTTCGGACTCGTCTCTCTGGCATCGTTGTTCTTCTTCATGGCGTGGGTCTGAACCAGAATGTCTCTGTAATTATTCAAATCCTCTTGGGTGTAAAAGCCGGGTATCTTGTGAGAGAGCAGAGTGTGCAATCCAGACATTTCGTACCTGTTCAGACCGACGATCAAATAGTCGCCTTCAAACCTTATTTTCGTCATCACCTTCTTGACGAATCCGTAAATCGCATCTTTTTCTCTACCGTCGTCAGATCTGGCGCTGCTAATGATGCTACTCGCATCGGTCTCGATTCTCTCTGGAGTGTATTCAGACAAACTGTTTGGCGTAATGCTACTGTCTCGATTCTCTCCAGAGTGTAGTAACCAGACGAAGTTATCGGCACAGAACTATCGGGAATAGAACCCATCCTCAGAGAACCTTCTCTTATCAGTTCCTCCATGATCTCCTTCCTCGCTCGTTCCTGAGCGAGGAAGGAGATCGTGGAGGAACTGATAAGAGAAGGTTCTGAACAGCTTGGTCGCCTCTCGTCTCAGTCCCATCTCTCCCAATCGTCTTGCCCTGTCCTGCGCCTGAATGTTCTCCTTGCTCCGTATTAATTCGCGAACCTGCTCGTCCCTTCGCTTAGAATCTCGTACGTGTAGAAACATTTTTTTTTATTTATTTATTTATCATTTTTTTCTCTCTTTAATGGATGAAAAACAGTTATATTTTTTTTTTATTCTTATTTATTTTTAATGTTGTTTTATATATATATATTATTTTTTTTATTTTTTTAAACAATTTTTTAAACATTTTTTTTACTATTATTATTCATCTTTTGACTTATAAATTATACACACACACAATCACAGGCGCACGCACGAACGCACGAATGTGTGCGCATTCTCTGATCGCCATCCTCCTCCCGATCGGATCGCTTCCATCGAGTCGTAACACTTGAACGACAACCAAACTCCACCGTCTTTTCTGGCTCACTGGAAAAATTCACCTCGACCCAAACGTCGTCTCTTTCCCACAGAATCCGCATTCCAGACTGAAATCTCAATGAGGTCTTTCCGCGTTTATTATTCACGGCAAAAATTTCGCCCCCTATGGGAAATCATTGTTAAAATTCCCGAGCCAGAAAATCGTCATTTCCGAGAAAAATCTGGGGTTTTCCCGGAAAAAGTTGAAGCACTCTGAAAAAAAACAACGTTTTCGGGAGAAAATCGATTTCTTTCCGGAAAAATTTTCATTTATTTCGAAAAATGACTCACTTTTATGACCGACCGGAATTTCTGGCTCAAAGTAGGTGGATGAGCCAGAATCCGCACATATCACCTACTAATCAATACAAATATTTTCAAGCATAACACACAGATGTTCCAGATGGAAGAGGGGCGTGGTCCCTCAAAGGTGAAAATCGTCTGCTAGAAGCAGTGTCGCGTGTCTGAATAATATTTTGTCTGTATACAGTAAATTTCAAAATGAGTTGAAGAATAACCACTACCGGTATAAACTATAGATGTAATGTTTCCTATACCAATAACACAAGAATCGTACATCGTTTTGGGCTCACCAACGATAGTTGTGTGAGCCTATGGCGTAGCCTTCATGTCGGCGCCGTCGGCGTCGGCGTCCGGATTCATTCATTTTGAACTTTTGTGTGCAGGTTTTGATTTTTTTTATGTCAGCATGCTTTTCGGGGATAGTAATATTTTATTCAACCCTTCCCATGCTTAGTTACTTGAATTTTGGACTTTTGTGTGCAGGTTTTTGACTTTTCTGTGCAGGTTTTTGACTTTTGTGTACAGGTTTTGAAATTTTGTCTTCAAGTGGAGTTTTACCTTACTGGCATATTGCCATGGTGGTTACCTTAACATTTCAGGGTATTTTTTCCAATTTTAACCCTTTGAAACAAATGTGATACTTTTTTGACTTTTGTGTGCAGGTTTTGAGGTTTGTCTTTCTTTTCTTCCAAGTGGATATTTTTCAGGTAGAGTTTCTCCTTACTGGCATATTTCCACTGTGGTTACTGTGACATTTGCAGGGTATTTTTCTCAATTTTAACCCTTTGAAACAAATGTGATACTTGTTTGACTTTTATGTGCAGGTTTTGAAGTTTGTCTTTCTTTTCTTCCAAGTGGAAATTTTTCAAGTAGAGTTTCACCTTACTGGCATATTGCCATTGTGTTACTGTCACATTTGCAGGGTATTTTTCTCAATTTTAACCCTTTGAAACAAATGTGATACTTTTTTGTTTACTTTTATGTGCAGGTTTTGAGATTTGTCTTTCTTTTCTTCAAAGTGGAGACTTACCTTGTAGCATATTGTCATGGTTCCTATTTTATGTTAGCATGCGTCTTGGGGCTATTATTATATTATTTAACCCTTTATCTCATTATTTACTTCAATTTTGGACTTTTGTGTGCAGATTTTGGACTTTTTTTTTACTCCAGGCACCCCTTTACACTGGCCACCTGCTGGTGAGCCACGGGGTACTGATACCCCTTCTAGTTGTGAATCTCTAACAGAGAGCTTCCCCGAAAATGATGTAAGATTATTGTATTATCAGTGCAGAAGCATTTATTGTAGTCATGTTACAACCTATTTTGACTGGTAATGTACATGTGTTATGTAACTTTTTATTACATGTTTTGGGTTTATTCACAGCACTTAAGAGAGTTAATTGCATTGAAATTCCTATTGCGGTACATTTTCCAATGCATAGAAATTCAAAATGTAGTTTATGATGTCCACGAAAGGATATTACTTCAGGAAAACTATTTTTTTAGTTGAAGTAGCTTTGTTATGCAAAAAAAAAATCTGACCCATGAGTGGTGGTAATTTATCCTTCTGGTAGTGTTAATTGTTGGGTTTTTTTCAAACACAGGAAAATGGATTGATAAGAATCTCCATAAAACGATAATCCACACATCTCACTGCCTTACCCTTTACCTAACAAATTGACCGCAACTGCACACATAACTCATGAATTTAGCAGATAAAAATGTTTCCTGAAATGTTTTATACAAACCACATCATGTGATCTGTCATCGGAACAAGTTTGTTCCCAGGAGGGTCACATGATTCGATTTGCTTGAAGCTTTTTGAGTAAGTTTGGAAAATTTAGATGGAAATTTTCAGTTTTAATGTTGTCTGTGGGTAAAGGTTTAAGTAATAAAGTACAAAATGTACTGTGCTGCCTATTTTGTGATCAGAGTACATTTTGTACTTTATTACTTAAACTCTGCCACATTCCGGCTATAATCAGGTTCAAGGGTCTTGAACTATGGCATAAGAAAATAGTTTGGTATGAAATAAGGTGTTATAACATCAGGAAGGGTTAATTTGGTTTATTAAATAACAATTGTAAATTTCAGTGATAACAAAAATACTATTTCTGACACATGAGCACTGAAAAACGGACGGCGACATACACCTGAGCATAGCCGGGAGGTGGCAGAGGGTAGATTGAACCTTTTTTGGTTGGCGTGCCCCAAGGCCCCTCCGGTTACAACTGCAATTGTAGATTATTTCAGCAAGTCAAAATTTGTTACTTTAAATTTGTTTTATAATCACGAAATATTGAAATGTGGCTACGTCTGCAGTCCAATAATTTTTAATAGAACTAACCTGTAAATGAACAATTATTTTATTTAATCGCCAAGTATGAAATGTCTGGAAAAAGACTTCATATGAGCATAATTGCATGGTACAAGATAGAAGCATATGTTCAAGTCTACAAATACTGCATGAATCAAAATAAGTTGTAGCATAACCGCAATAAACAAAGTAGCCCACTGCCATTACACCAATAACACAAGAACCTGACAACATTTTCTGGAAAGCCCTCTGTGAGTGCTTTCCAGAAAATGATGTCAGATTCTTGTGTTATTGGTGTGGTTGAAGGTGCATAGTTTATAGTGGTTATTCTACAACTTTTTGCGACTCGTACTGTAAGTCAAGTGATTTTTGAATTCCACTCGGAGGTCCGCTTGCTGAAGTTGTGCATTTGCAAAACAACGCACATGGGCCTCAACCAGACAACCACTGACCATACCTGGCAGCCAGTAAAAACTTGCGAGTCAACAAGAAAATATGCAGTTTAAGGACCACTGAGTAGTCAGTTATCTGGTGGTCCATAAACTGCAGATTAGCTTGTTGAGTCTCCAACCTTCTACAAGACTGATAAGAAAATGTTGGAAATATATGTATATCCACCTACTTAGAGGACAAGTTCAAAATCACCCTGTATGTACTGTAATACAGTATATATGTGTGCACATTTTGGTGATGGATCCAGGGCCGGGGAGGGAGTGGGGACCTGGGGTAGAAACCCCATAGCCCAGAATTTTGGGGGCCCGGATTTGACCCAGGAGTCAAGGATTTTTGGTTAGTCCTGCTCACTCTCACCCCCTAGACATGGCCTGAAAGACTGTATTTTCATTTTTTGGTTTGGCACGTCCTTTCAAAGGACGTACCAAAGCAAACAAACAAAATATGAGCTTTTATGCCATGTTTGGTCTAGTCCCCACTATTGCCGCATATTTTATGATGCTTCTCTATATGCTCTGGTATGCGCAAATCAAACATACCATCTGATTAATTGTTGGAAAGGGAGCACTTTCCAACAATTAGTCAGATGATAGAGTTTCAAGTATTTCATAAATTTTATTAAACTTCCTCGCATACATGCGTACATAGAGATCCTCCATATATGGATAAAGTGGGCGTAGCAGTAAAAATGTTAACTGAAATCTTTGGTTGTTTGTTTGTTTTACTGGGGCTTAGTGACACTTTCAACAACCAAGGTAACATCGTGTCGCATATTTTTGAGACTTTATTTAATTGCCTCGCCTGTAATTGTGGCGTCTTGTTCACATGACATATGTGTGTGTTTGTATTATGAAGTGTCCACCTGAGAAATGTTTTTGTCGATGTATTGTTGCGTCCATTTAGCATAAAAATGCGTCTTTTTAACGTACGGAATGGGTATTACCGCGATATATTCCGACAGAGATCACCAGTGTACTACCTGCCCTTGGTGTCGTCGACGCGTCATTGACCTTCTTTCGTGTTCACAGCCAATCCATCTTGATGAAAAGGAAGTCTAGCTTTATTTTGACAATATTTTCAAGATAAATTTTGAAAGCTTCGGTAATTCCACAGTTAAGACGGAATTGTCCAGACTTGGTGCTATTATTTCCGGCAGGCCTGGCATTCTTAAAAATGCAGGAGGGCTAAAAATCGCTCCCCTCGCATGGCCTAGGGGGGCGATTAGATCTCAAACTTACAGAAGCTAAAAGTGGAAAAATGAAGTTTTACTATTTGTAGTACTGCCAAGTGGGCTTTGTACATTTTATTTGGTGCTGCTAACACGCTAGCCTATGTGAGACGGCTACACTCCCACTCCCACACATCCGTTCCTCGGCAAGGCCCGGATGTGTGGGAGGGGCAGTGTAGCCGTCTTACAGAGATCACCAACACAACAGAGATCTGAAAAGATGTGGGTTTTAGGAATAGGCTGTTATAGTAATCATTACTTCCTAAAGCCAGGAGGGCTAGTTTTCGCCCTCCTTAATTTTTTTAAGGCGAGCAGTAGGCGAGCGAATAAATCGCTCTCCTGAAAATACCAGGCCTGTAATTCCGGAAGGAAGAATGATCCAGTCAAAAGATAAGCTTTCCTTTGTTTATGTAGTGGCACATGGCAACTGCTGTGTGTCGCTATGAAAACAACGAAAATGTTTCCTGTCGGCTAGATCCCCTCTCCTTTCGAAGATAACAGCATTCAGCAAGGAACAAGGAAGTTAATTGTTAAAACTTTTTTGTTAACAACTGCGATGCTTTGACCGATAATATTCAGGCCCCGTTTTGGAGGAATTGCAACCGGGTCATCCCGAGTAGCAATTATCACGAATAACATCAGTGCGACCACCCATCAGGAATCAACCTGAATTGTTTATTTTTATGCCCCCGAAAAATATTCGGGGGCATATAGTGTTTGTCATTTCCTTCCGTCCGTCCGTCCGTCCGTCCGTCCGTCCGTCCTGTCGGTCTGTCCATCTGTCTGTCCGTAGGGAAGATTTTCGTGTCCACTCCAAAACTCAGATGTGTCTTCGGATTTTGTTGAAACTTGGCATACATGTTGCTTATGCGGAGACGATGTGCCGCGCACAAAATGTTTTTGTTCGATGGAGGTCAAGATCACAGATCAAGGTCATAGTTCGGGGGTATCCGTGGCCGGGCGGTCACTGTAAGTCTTGTTTTATTTTCAAATGTCTTGAAATTTATAATAAGGAGCCACACGAGTCTGTTAGAATTGTAGTTCTATCGGATTATAAATATAACCAATAACGTTGCAATAACCCATGGAATGACCATCAAACTCTTTTACCTTGACACATGATATGTGTAAAAATTAGATTTGAATGTATCGACTTCTTTGGATAAATACACACATCTACATGAGATATGGATGATGTTCTGAAATAAAGTTCAAAGAGAGATTGGGAATACATTTTAATGGCAGTAAACGTGGTATCATAGTTTCGTTTTGAGTACAAACGCAGTTGGCGAATCGTTTGATTTGTAGATTAATAGACCACCTAGAAAGTGAAGAGAAATAGAACAGTCTGTAATAGATGTTCATAAAATGGGGTAGAACCGTATACCGTAAAACATTTCCTTGGCGGTTGGCTCGGGGTACATCGTAGCTGGCTAGTCGGCTTCAAAGACGGACGCATCCCCTTTTTACCATTTCTGCGAGCCACTTTAACTCGGTGCCTGGGCGATCTCATCTCATCAACTCGACGGAATACAACACATATCAACTGACAGTAATCTGTATATACCGATATACCTTACCAGGAATAAACATAACAAAATTATTCTTAAATTGTTGAGTACATTGCGCGATGTTCCTCTTTCCCTCACGATACCATTGCTTTTATCTTCACGGAAAAGAACAGTATACTTTGTATCGGGGTCTATTTAGAGGAATGAACGATCTTTGCCAGAGCCAAACCATACGATTCACTGCGTGCAACACCAGCTATTATTCATTTGTGAAGCATGTTGGCTTTTTGTGTCGATAGGAATGGCAGAGGAATTGTGTTTGTCACGGAACATGCGAGGGGGTCAAAACATTTCGGGAGGTGGAAGCTCTACGTTTTCGCTAGTAGCACAGTCGACACACAGAGGCTGTCGTATGGACCCTGGGTCGAAAGTAAATCTCGCCTCCTTATCCAGGCCTTATCTGTTCGGGAGTGTTTGTGCTCCTGTAAAGGTCTATGATTTGAATATTCAGAGGTGATCGATAATAACTCAGAGGAAAGATAATTCATTTACATGCCTGGAGGGAAATATGGTGCAATTTACTTACAAATTCATCAGTAGTCCGGGATTATATATATAGTGTATATACCATTACAGTTCGCGCTGTGTGGGTCACGTCGTCTGTCAGCTGGGTCCCGCTGACATATCTGGCTCCAGACTCCGTCCTCAAGTTCTCCACATGGTCTTTGTTATAGTATTTGCGATAGAGTTTATGCACATTTTACATAACAAATCTCTTACAAGGTATACACACAGTCACATTGACTTATTGTGCTTAACGTTCTACTATCACACGCTCTCGACTGCGTCTTCACACACTTGTTTCACTGTCGATATCACCGCGGTTCCGTCTAACACAGTTCGGTTACAAACTCATTGATGTTGTTCTCCCAAGGATAACTTGGCCGACACCTACCACACAATTAGTACTACAGAATTCGCGAAAGAAGTTCTCACAAGCTATTATCAACATCTGCCTGCTCCCCCCCCCCCCCCCCCTCTCTCTTTCTCTCTCTCACACACACACTCTCTTCGGCAAACAGTTCTAACACTAATCTCGATCTTTCGCGCTCATCCAGCTCACGTCTATTTGCCACTTATGGCTGTCGTCTATGAAGCCGACCCCTATACGGTCCATGACTGTCCACTGATACCGCTTTGTGGACCTACTCCGGCCCCAGAGCCTGGTCACACCACGATCTATTAAGTTCCCTGTGGCACTGACACCTTACGGTCTATTCCCCAATATACACAATTGAAAGCAATCAGTTGTAGCAGTAAGTGTGTTTTTATTTTAAATTTAACACTTTGGCCAATATAAATATCCTTTTAAACATTTTTGCTTTTATTCACGTCCACTTGACCGAATCTCGACTTTTCTAATGGCTTTCTGAGGTGACCTGGTTGTGGGTGCTATTTAGGTAATATATGAGCCTTTTATTTGAACTGAAAAATTGAATATCCATTGGTGTATGTTACGGAATTATATCTATTTACAGAAAAGTATGTAGACTGAGTTTTGCTTGATTTGAACGACGTAGCACAAAACAGATCGCTGATATGCGGCTTTTAAAACGTTCGATGAAAGCCACACCCTATAGCTTATCTGGACAAATGTCTTTAATTGGTGTCTATTGAGCTCTAAACTACATTATTTATGGAATGCGCTGTTCGCAAATTATCGTCACACTTCTCTAAAACTAATAATTATTCTCATCGGTATATTAATAATCATTTAGCGTTCACATATCATGCTGTTTCTAAACCTAACAACATGGACTACTTTGTTGAAAACATAACATATATCCCAAGATATTCACAAAAATAAAGAAATTTTGTCTCGACCGACTCTCTTAACTCCTTGGTGGTTATATCGTTGGACTTTTGTCTCAGTAGTGGAGCGCGGTGGCTCAGTGGTAGACTGTCGTACTTCTGTGCTAGAGGTCCCGAGTTGGATCCTCGTCAGGGACGACCCGCGTCGTGTCCTTGAGCAAGGCACTTTATCCTAGTTGCCTATATGTGGGCACGATGACGCCATGTACTAAGGCGTACTGCACGTCGATGGTGCATATATCTTCAACCGTTGTACCCCTGCTTGTGCGGAGCTTGAACAGAGAATGTTGAGGAGCTGACAGTTGCTCGTCGATCCTTGGTGGTTCTCTCCGGGTACTCCGGCTTCCACCACCCCTAAAACTGTCACGGTCACGATTAGCCATTGTGCATAAGTATGTGACCTTAAACACCAATAAATAAATAAATAATAAATAATTTTGCCTCAGTAATATTACCCGGAACCAGCTGCCTGTACATCGGCCATGTATTTCACTTTAGTCACCGTTTCTGCATAAAATTAGTCTACACAATATTTTATTTGAAAAAGAAAACCTAATGTATAAATCCAATACAAATCTATCAAATCCATGTTATCATTCAAGCAAAAGAAAAAAATGATTAAAAGTTCCAGAACATTGGACGTACGCACAAGATATTAACAGGGATTCGACAACATGCTTGAAGCTTTTTAAAGTCGTGTCTTATGTAGATGTGATGCACAAACAATTTATCTTACAATACTCAGACGGGGTTTCCCTACAGTTTGCTCTTTGAGAGTAGCAGGAGAAAATAAAATGATCACTGTAATACTACTAAGAACTGTACACGATTACGTGAAGATATTATGGATGTGGGCGGATGATTGCCAAGTCGACACGAGTAGGGACCCCATTCTGAATTGAATCTTTGAAAAATAACCAGAGACACAAAATACCAAATACCTATTCTGTTAACTTCATCCAATCCTCCCCCAAAATGAATCGTATGCAGTGCTCATGCAGAGAGCAAACCTTTTTTTTTAGACGGATTAACTAATTAATTTCTGTTTCTTGTAAATGGTAATCGCCGAGATCAAAATATGTCTAGCTTTTTTTACGAAGAATCAGTTGATGAGGTAAAATAATTAATATCCGTAACCAGCAGCTATTCGGCTTCAGGTTGAAGTTATTAATTGGTTTATTCTTCTTGGCAGATAAACAGCTTTCTAGTGTAATGAAAGGAGACAAAATATCAGTTTCTCGGTTTTAGTCCTATACTGAACAAAGAAATATCGACATTGTAAAAAGTAGTTTAAAACCCTTTACCCAACGAATCGGCTACATCCGCCCGCGTAATATGCAAATTCAGCAGCTGAAAAAATATTATTTTTCAAAAAATTTCAACAAAACCATATCATGTGACCCCTCTTTGGAACGAGCTCGACGAGCTCGTTCCAATGAGGGGGTCATATGATATGGTTTGGTTGAAATTTTTTGAAAAATTTTAAAAAATTATATTTAAAATAATACATTTTGATATCGTCTGCGTTGGGTAAAGGGTTAAAACATATTTCACTCATAGCATTCTGCCATAGATCCACCGGCAGCTGCTTGCCAGTCCCTCTATCGTATTTAAATTTTAGTTGTTCATAGTGTATGTATAGTCTGCAAGCACTAGCGCAATCATTCGCAAAATGAAAGGCCAAAACTGTCCCATCCTACAGGTAATGTTCAGTGGTGGTTACATGTTTATGTGAATTGAAACATCTTTTAGATCTTGTTACTGAAGATAATAGAAAATCATTACTCTTTTCAAATGGATAATAGTTATTATTGTATGCTACTTTATCAAATAGCGAGAAATGTCTGTCAAATATTATTTGATATTTATTGTCAGGATAGAATTTAGAGAATATCTCTCCGGAAGTGATGCTTATTACGCAATGAGTTTATATTATTGGCGCTGTCGCTTCAGAATTTGGGTGTTAAAATTGCAATAAAAATATCGCAATGCATATGATAAATAGAGATTATTACCATTATGTGGATGTACAAAATATGTATCCGAGTCGAGCTCCGGGTTCTAATGGCAGATCACGACGAGTCGAAAACGAGTCGTGATCTACCCTTAGAAACCGGGGCGAGACTCGGATACATATTTTGTACATCCACATAATGGTAATAATCATTTTATCTTACAATATATTGGGGATAAGTCAAGAATGTAGACGAATATATAACGAACTATTTATTCGCACGGATGAACAAAAAGAAACAAAATGGAACTCACGCGAAAGGAACGTGCTTGTATCCGACCCCCTGATACAAACATCTGTATCAGGGGGTCGGATACACGACAGTTGCGGAGTTAATACAGACAAAATAAATGTTGATTGTAAGATAAAAACTTAATACCCACTGTTCTGAATAGATACCAGAACGAACGACCTTATTCATGACTAATGCTTTTAGCCGCAAGTGGAAACATATTTTCGCAGTAACACATGAGATATTCCAGGTACCTATTCAAAACAGAAGATATCTGCTCTCCCTTTTCACTTATACTCTAGGCGCCCATTCTGAAAAAAAAATTGTTGGAGGGCGTTAAAATGAGCATCGAAGTTAACATTGTTTGCTTTCTATTTGGTTAAAACCTCGCGACGTGGTAGAGTATTGATTGAGAAATGAGTCGCTATCAAAATGTGAGAATGGAAGATTTGCTGGGTATGTAACGATGAGTTGTCAACCGTATTTTACCATTGAATGTCACGTACGATGTTTACAATGACTGAATTTGATTTGTCCTTCGTAAAGTTGTTCAAGTTATTCGAGGCTTGGTGTTATTTGTGTGCCACTATTTTTCAGAATATTCCAAAGTGATGATATTTTTATTGTTGGTTAGACGCTTCGAATTATCACAAATAGTGAACAATACAGGTCAAAAAGTTCCAAATAATTATACTTTGTTTTTTCTTCTTTCCCAGTATTCAATTCCCTGTCCTTAACAGGTACGATGCTGAGGAAACTTCGAATCTAAAGTTGACGAATCCAAATGTTTCATTCAGAATTTCATTTAACCCTTTAACTAACGTCAAAACCGGCCAGCGCTATTCTCAAAAATCGCCAATTAATTTTCATTATTTTTTTCATTTTTTGTCTCAAAAGCATAGGTTATGACACCTCGTTGGAACGAGCTCGTCGAGCTCGTTCCAATGAGGGGTCATAACCTGTGTGTTTGAGACAAAAATTTTTTTAAAAATCAGTTATTCAAGATTTGTTTGCAAGTGTCGTCTGCTTTTCATGTTAGGTAAAAGGTTGTTTGCGTACAGTATTGGTAGTATCGGTGCCTTTGTTGCATTTTGTTCGAACGATCGAGCCAAAACTTTCGAGCAATTGTCGAATGGCCTAACCAGCGTGTCACCGCACCCTAAGTCAACGCACGTATGTCGTGGCCAATATAGTCTTTATACGGCACTATCATATATAGAACCGGCTAGTTTTTCTTATATGGGCAGTGTCTAAAATATTGAGAAAAAGACAACATGGGCGTCAGTATCACAGAAGTTTCGAGCATTCAGTGTTCTTTTCCTCTTTTTCTGCCCTACACAACCCGCATACTAACGCGCCCACAATCACCACCATGTCGTTCTTCAGGCTCGGTGTCAGAATCTTGGTGTGATTTACTTTGGTATCGGTACTTAATTTCGTTCTGAACCGGCGCCGATACCAATATTAGTATCGAACAACATTGTTGCCAATTTGTCGGTGTACTCCCGAGCTGGAGGTCATCGTTAAATAGTTGTCGTCAGAGACTCAGAATGATAGGCGATGCCAAATTTAACCCTTTACGCAACGTAACGGCCAAAACCGGCCAGCGCTATACTCAAAAATCGCCAATTAATTTTCATTATTTTTTTCATTTTTTGTCTCAAAAACATAGGTTATGATCCCTCATAGGAACGAGCTCGTCGAGCTCGTTCCAATTAGGGGTCGTAACCTATGTTTTTGAGACAAAAAAAGAGAAAAGTTATTGAAGATTTTTTTTTGTAAGGGTTAACTAATGGCGAAGCCATTATTTGACAAAACGTTCGAAACAACACAGGTACCCATCCTCGATATTTGAAATAAAACAATACACAGAGAAAATACCAAGTGAGATATTTCCTTTCAGCTTGCTTATTACATCAATGTCCGATGGCGAGGACTCGTGAAAATAAGTAATTCACGCGCATTTCTTGTCAATCATTTGTAGTTAATGATCCTTTAACTAGCCAACAGCGGGAATCAATACCGATATGTTGGTATTTAGAGATAATTTTGGTACGGTAAATCGGCATCGGCATAATATTTCACGCCACATGTGGAATACCACCCATCTCTCCCTTTCGTGTCTGTACTGACTAAACAACTGACGGGATTCAAAATACATTTGAAAATAGTGGAGTGTGTTTTACTTTGGAGAAATTGTTTAATAAAGAACTAAGTCCCGACAGAAATTCAGCGAGTTTTAGATGTTCGGGCCAAACATCAGGATGTACTTTTCTTGGATTTCCAGACAGCAGCTTTGGCCTCAGGATACAGTTTTCATTTCCCACAACGAACTGTCACAGATCTTTACAAAATATATAGCTCCAAACATATTCGATAAGGGAGAGTGAAAACTAATTACATGCTATTGAGAATGATTCACTAAAAATATTCAGTTATAATACCTGTGGCACTACGTGATTCAGAGTTTATCATCCGTCAAAAACAAATTGTATGGTAGTGTAAGTGCATTATACGCGGAGTTCTCGATGCTCTTGAAAAAAGCTGTGTAACATTATTCTTCCATCTCTGGGAAGTATCGGCTGTGCCCTCTCTGGATACTGACCATTTAGGGAGCGCGGTGGCTCAGTAGGTAGAGGTGCAGGCTGCAAGCCAGAGGTCCTCGTTTCGAATCCCACCTGCGGCAAGCGCGTTGTGTCCTTGGGTAAGACTCTTCATCTCCATTGCCCGCGTGGGGGCACGGTAGGCGTACTGCACGCCGATGGTGCACTTGTCTTCAACCAATGCTAACCCTGCTTGTGTGGAGTTAGTATGTTGGGGAGCTGACAGTTGCTCGCCGTGGCTCGGTGGTTCTCTCCGGGTACTCCGGCTTCCTCCACTCGTAAAACTGTCACAGTGATGATTAGCCGTTGTGCATAAATATGTGACCTTAAACACTAATAAATAAATAAATAAATAAATAAATAAATAAATACACTAACCCTTTATCCAACACATACGATATTAAAATTTGTAAATTACGCAGGGGTATGCTGCCAATTCGTTAGGTAAAGCGTTAACCCTTTACCTAACATAAAAAGCAGACGACACTTGCAAAAAAAAAAATCTTGAATAACTAATATTTCTTCATTTTTTGTCTCAAAAACATTGGTTATGACCCCTTGTTGGTCATAACCTATGCTTTTGAGGCAAAAAATGACAAAACGTAATGAAAATTAATTGACGATTTTTGATAATAGCGCCAACCGGTTTTGGCCGTTACGTTGGGTAAAGAGTTAAATATAATGCAAAAACATGAGATCATCAATCTGCTAAAGATTCTTAGCTTCAGTACGTGAAAGGTGGATTGTCACTAAATCACCCACGGAATGGAAGTATCACCCAAGCTACTACTCTCACATTTTGTACAGAAAAACAAGATGCGCAAGCAAGGTTTCAACCAATGGACCTCCGAGTTTAACCCGGAGGACCATTGACTGAAACTTTGCTTATGCTAGTTACGCTTTGCAACAAATTAGCATTTATTGCTTGAGAAAAATTATCACCATGGGTGATTTGTTCATAATACACTCTCCGTGCCATGATTTACGCGGAATAGATCCAGATTGCGATGATGATCCGTTGCCTACAGAAAACCATTATGTGACAAAGCCCTGGAATTAGCTCTGGGTGGATAAAAACGTGTGTCCGTTGGATGAACGCTTTTCCTGACACGACAGTTGCAATATGTCACAAAATAACTAAAACCTGGAAACAGTTTTAGCCTCCAAAGCATGGCTAATGATTCCTCATTAGAAGCGGCTCAACGCTGCCCTTCGGCTGCGGGGCCAGAGTTTAGGAAGCGAAAATGTACCTATAAAAGACCGAATGGCCATCTTTGTGTACAACGCTGTTTGGATTCTGCCGTATTTCGCACAAGATGTGAAGTAATCGTGCTGTCATAACAAAGTTGAAGTATTCTGGACACTTTGAACACGGTACTACAGCGACATGAAGTGACATCAACCGTATTCGGATTTAGCGCAGAGCATTCCATTGACACGCCAATAGAATGCAATCTGCATTTTTTTCCAGACTCCCAACAGTTATAACGGACTAAGAAGGGAAAGGGGGAGACAACTTCACTTCACTGCATACCGTGGATAAGCCCATTACATTTACGAAGGGAATTGTTGGTGCTATCCATAACACATTTATATCCAAACCAGAGAAACAGAATTTACTTAAATCAGCAACTTCGAGTCTTCTGTGTGAAAATGATGAAAGTATCAGAATTTAACTATATAAAAGGAGAATTTATGGAGTAAAGAAAATCAGAAATAGGTTTTCGTGAACAGCGTTTAAAGACTTTCATACTGTTTCTTTATTGAGGTTTAACGACACTTTCGACAGCCAGGGTCACCTCGTGTCGGACAGTTTTACGGGTGGAGGAAGCCGGAGTACCCGCAGAGAACCACCGAGCAACGGCGAGCAACTTTCAGGCTCCCCAACATACTAACTCCACACAAGCAGGGGTAGCATTGGTTGAAGACAAGAGCACCATCGACGTGCAGTACGCCCACACGGGCAATGGGAGTGAAATGTCTTGCAAAGGTTTTCATACAGAATTCCGATAAAATTTTTCAAGAAACCAGAAATAAGTTAAGTGCCCAGCATTCAGCGCATTCTAAAAGGGAATCAGAGATGGATGTTTTTGAGTCTGCCCATTTTTTTTCAGTGAAGAATTACATGTATGTACTTCCAGCTCTCTACCAGGCAGGGGTTATCTGTTTTAACCACTTTTCGCAAACACATCTGAAACTACCATCATCTACAGTTTTTGTATTTTTGGTCTTTTTTTAAAATTTTTATGTACAACTGGGAGTGAATGTCACCGCTAGATACTCCGAATTGGACAATAACAAATTTTATCATATGACTCGTCCGTTTTTTTCACTTTAAAACATTTGATATTTTGCTTTCATATTAATCAGTAATGAATAAAGCTTTCCGTCAGTTTCATTGGTCAATTTCAAAACTAGACAATTAGATTGGCTGAACAAAATACAACTGGGCCACAACTGGGCCATATTTTCATAATATGCATAATTGGGTTGAAAGATTTCATTGGTCAATTTAAAATGTGGACAGTTCGATTGGCTGAACAAAAAAAACAACTGGATCACATTTGCATAATTTGAGTAGGGAGAATTTACGTTATCTGTCCTATTTAGGTTGGGTTATATTGCATTAACCCTTTACCTAACATAACGACCAAAACCGGCCAGTGCTTTTCACATTTTTTTTCTTCATTTTTTGCTTCCAAAACATAGGTTATGACCCCTCGTTGGAACGAGCGCGTCGCGATCGTTCCAATGAGGGGTCATAACCTATGTTTTGGAAGCAAAAAATGAAAATATTTTAGTTATATGAGGATGTTTTTTTTCAAGTGTCGTCTGCCACACACGTCAGGTAAAGGGTTAAAACGTCGTACTGAGTCGTTAATTTGTGCATATGTGTGTCGTATGATAAACAGAATATGAAATATGTGTTTTTCTCATATGATATTTATGAAACTCGTCCGAATATTCCGTTTAGGGCTCGCCAGAGGCTCGCCCAAACGGAAAATTCTTAGACTTGTTTCATAAACAGGATATGAGAAAAACACTCATTTCATATCCTCTATTTATTGGTGTATCGAAATACCATAATTTTATTATGTATTTGATGTGAGATTTTTAGAACCCACAATAACAATATTGACCTTGTTTTTTTTTTATTGATTTCGTATTTCCTATAACATTTGTTGCAATACCACAACAGATCAATAATTGCTCAATATTTGCCTTCCTGTTCTAATTGAACACAGTGGCATATGGAGATGAGAAAAATATCAATACACTTGTAATGTCTGGAAACACAAATTTAGCAGACCGTAGAAACCGACGCTTGTGTGTGTATTCTGGGGATGGTCATGCATTTGCTCACCACACCACGCAGTTAAACTACCGAATAGCTTCCGCAATTCTAAAGTTAACGCTGTAACTTCCAAAACACACCGTTGTCTGTGACAATGTAATCCAACGTTCATACAACTTCAGGTTTTCTTTTTATCTGGATTTTAACGACACCTTCGACAGCCAAGGTCACCTCATGTCGGAAAGTTTTGCGGGTGGAGGAAGCCGGGGAGAACCACCGAGAAGCGGCGAGAAACTGTCAGATTCCCCAACGTACTAACTCCGCACAAGCAGGATGGGCATATTTTCAAGAAAAGGGCACCATAGATGTGCAGTGCGCCTTAGTACGCAGCACCATCGTGTCCAGCATAGGCAATCGGGATTAAGTGCCTCGCACAAGGACACAATGCACTTACTGGCGAGGATCGAACCATAGACCTTCCGGTCTGTAGTTCAGTGCTGTAACCACTCAGTCCCTGCGCCCCCAGCAACTTCATGTAAAAGTAACATACACACTGGACCCGATGCGTACAATTACCGAGAAGATAGCTATAACTGAAGATTTTTCTTCTCGGTATGTTATTTCGACAGGTGTGGTGCGTGTAATCCGAGACTAGTTGTAGATTAATTACAACTATTTATTACACGAATACCTATGGGCAAACAATAAAATATTGTTGATTAAAATTCTGACGCAACGATTCGTTGCCGTCAAAATTATGAACGTTGATCATTTGTTGACCCAATACTGTGATTACAAAAGCGGACATAAAATTTCGACAAGATAGCGACAGGGTTGCGATCTTATCGAAATTCTCTGTTCGCTATTCCCACACATCAAAGTATAATCTCACCTTTCGTAAAAGAAATTCGAGAAATATGGAATCTAAGATGCTATTTTCTCGATTCTTTCTTGATTACACAATATTTTATTCATAAAACTTCGACTCACTGGTGTAACTGCATCTCGACCAAATAACGACCAGATCGTGAAAGAGACCGCTTTAATGAGGTTATGTCCCTGAATCGCCATTTCATGGTTTCGCGTTTAAACGTGATTATGAGTAAACAAACTCGAGTGTGTACTGTGTGTTTTATATAAAATTTCGTAACAATTGAATAAATGAATAAAATACATCTTCCAATTTTTCATTCATACCAAAGCAACGCATTTGATCTTTCTGGACATTTTATTTTTTCCTTTCTTTAAGCATTATAGCATCCATGTGATGTTTTTTGCGTATTTTGTTTACTCGTAACTTCATCAGGGGGATAACGATGCGTTTTCATGTAAGAGAAATTGTGTAATCGCGTATTGCAGTTGGAAGGGTTATAACCTTGACCTTGCCTTATTAAAAAAGGCGTACTCTTGTCAGCCAAGAAGGTTATTGAAAAATAAAAGTCTAAAAATTGTAATCTCCTTGACTCTAACTTTCAAATGGCAAATGATTGTATCTTGAATAATCAGTCAAATGAATGAAAAAAGAAATCAAGATCCGCCAGAAGTAAAACGTTCTCGTTCCCAAAGTCTCGTGTGTGTCGCAAACCGTCAAGAAAAATGGTTAATTATACCACATCATATTGCACCCATCAGTTATATCGCATCAAATTTGTAACTATCGGCATTTTGTCACGTGGGTCAGTACAATGATTACAAATGCGGATAGAGAATTTCGACCCGATCGCGACGCGGTCGCGATCGGGTCGAAGTTCTCTGTCGACTGTCCTGTTCACAACACTGTAGGATCTCTGTTGTCGAAAAAGAAACTGAAAACATTGCAAATGAGTTTGTTCTTTTGCATTTAACAGTATTGTTCGAAACTGGAATCTATCCTCGTGGAGGAAGGATCCACTAGACGAGGGTTATTTTGTGGTACCCATGGCGGATGGAAGAGCCCGTGTTTGGAGGGAAAGAAATATAACACATCTTCAAATGAACAGCTTGAAATACATTCCATTTACTGTTGGCTTTCCGGTGGTACAGGAATGGTTATTCCATAAATTTGATAATCATCCCGTCTTGACCAAGACAAATGTTCATGGATAATATAACCAACCGCCTCGGTGACGCTTGTTACAACCGATAATGTTACAACGCCGCATAATGTTACACCAACGCATAATGTTACAAAAAATGTAGTTAACAACCGATAATGTTATAAACTCCGCATAATGTTATAATTTTTTTCAACCCGTTATGTTATAAAAATCGACGCATAATGTTATAACTTTTTTCAACCCGTTATGTTACAACAAATTAACCGATAATGTTATAACTTCAAATAAACATATTTTTGGTAATTTATACTGTCATGGCATCAGTTTCAGGTGGAGACCGTTGGTCTGTATTTGAGGGAACTCTTCAGTTCCCAGTGTAGAATTGGACCATTCTGACTTTAAATAATATATACCATTATTGTACTAAACCCGTTTCTGTGATAAATTACGCGTCCATTATATGGTCGGACATTAGGTAAAGATACTACTCTATATTTAAAGGATACTTAACCCACGGAATCCTCCTTTTCGTCGTATGAAGCAGTGAAAGCTATGAAAATGAGCAAGATGCGCGCAAAATCATACGTCTCAAAATGAAAGCTATGAAAATGAGCGCAATGAGTACCTCTTCACACGTCTCATACCCTCATTAAAGATACTATCCTACCTTTATTTGGGAGTGTTTGGGTTAGTTTTCTGAAGATTGTCGGGTTGTTTGGATTAATTCGATATCTATTGTCGGGTTGTTAGGGGTGAGACGGAGCACGTGTCCCCATAACAACACGCGCTGCACATGCGTACTCCTACCACCTATTACCATGACAATGACGTCACAACACCCCCCCCCCCCCACGCGCACTATCATGACAACTCAACATGACCGCCCAGTCACGCGACATGACGTCATTTCCCCCGGTTCTGCCCCGGGGTCTTACAAAATGGCTCATTTTCAACATACATAACTACTCAACACCATCACCAACACCGCCACAACACCAACATCAACACAACTCCTCCTCCACGGCCTCCTTCTTCTCCCTACATATGTACACTGCCTGTTCTAGTGATTCCGCCTTTTCCAGAACCTGTAATCCCAAATTCATCACTTCTACTTCTTCCAACATCTCCACCATCTATATTATCATACCGTCTAGCACTATTCCCTTGTAGCATTCTCAGATAGCCTTCTTTGCACAATCACCCTGATGTACTAATTCATGACCTCCTCTCTTTCTCAGCCTAATCCCTGCCCACCCTATGTGGTCCTCCTAAACCCCATTTCTCTTCCTACCCAGTCTCGCATCTTATTCTTGCTCCGTGCGACACTACCAACCCGCCACATCCACCATATGTACCTCGCTCCATCCAACTTTTTGACCTCTTTTAATTAGTCTGTGTGAAACACACAGACTATTGTTTTTGTACGGTTTCTTTTTCCTTTTTTTATTTTTCTTCTTCTTCTTCTTCTTCTTCTTCTTCTTCTTCTTCTTCTTCTTCTTCTTCTGTCTTCTGTGCACTTCCTTGTCCTCACGATAACTCGAAAACGAATCGTCCTATCTCGCTGATTTTTGGCATACTGGTGGACAGTCAAAAGTTCTCGGCCACCTATGTTTTTCAGGTCGCTAGAGCCACTGAGTATGGCCTAATCGGCCACAGGGCTTCCACAGCCTCCAATTTCCTGATACAGTAAATTCTTCCCAAGCAATAGGATGCTATGCTATTCACACTGGAGGTAATGTAAACACCACTGGAGTCAGCTGTCAAGAAATGAAATATAATCTACTAACCTTGTTATGATAATGGGATGTAAGTTCCTGGAACTTAGTTGAGAGAAACCCTTTACCTTGCAAGGAAATAGATTATAAATTATTCAGTTCAATGCTTTCAACCCTCTCAAGACTTCAATGTGGATTGCACATATTTTATTTCAGGCAGAATAAAGTTAACCCTTTCCATAAAACTGAACTGAATAATTGTAAAATTTGTTGAAACCTATCTTATTCAGTTCAATGTTTTTAACCCTCTCAAGACTTCAATGTGGATTGCACATATTTTACTTCAGGCAGAATAAAGTTAACCCTTTCCATAAAACTGCACTGAATAATTGTAAAATTTGTTGAAACCTATCTTATTCAGTTCAATGCTTTTAACCCTCTCAAGACTTCAATGTGGATTGCACATATTTTATTTCAGGCAGAATAAAGTTAACCCTTTCCATAAAACTGCACTGAATAATTCTAAAATTTGTTGAAACCTATCTTATTCAGTTCAATGCTTTTAACCCTCTCAAGACTTCAATGTGGATTGCACATATTTTATTTCAGGCAGAATAAAGTTAACCCTTCCCATAAAACTGCACTGAATAATTGTTGAAACCTATCACAAAACTGTTAGGATGCCGGTAACAATGCAATACTGACATGGTCGACTGTACTGTTAACTGTGTTAGTGCTATGACTGTTCAAAACTCATTTGTTAGAGGAGTTCTATAGTCTTTCACTGCGCTCGGCGTCTCACCGAGAGTGCAGAAACCTTTGGTGCCAAAGTGCCATTGAGAGAATGTCTCTGATTTGTGCCGTTCCATGCCCCGGAGTGCAAAAGCAGGTACTGTCAAACGAGAAACTAAATGTTTTTCGCTTTATTTTCTTAACATTCAATTCTATGTGGAATGGGACACCCTTTCAGTGTGCCTTCCAAAGTAAGGGATTCTTAACTCTTTAGCCAACATAACGGCGAAAACCGGGCAACATTATTCACAGAAACGTCTATTCAGTTTTAATTACCTTTTCATTTTTGCTTGAAAAACATAGCTTATGTGCCTTTATTAGATTGAGCTCATTTTTTGGAGGATTATTTATTCATTGCTGTTTAATGTCACATATTTCTGCACAGTGGCTAATCATGACCACGACAGTTTTTCAGGTGGAGGAAATCGGAGTACCCGGAAAGAACCACCGCTAGAGCAACAACGAGCAACTGTCAGATCCTCCACATACTAACTCCACACAAGCAGGGTTAGCATTGGTTTGAAGACGGGTGCACCATCGATGTGCAGTACGCTTTAGTACACAGCGCCACCATGCACCCACGTGGGCTATGGGGTGAAGTGTCTTGCCCAAGGACAGAGTGCGGTCTTCACGCCTTGCAGCCTGCACCTCTGCCAACTGAGCCACTGCGCCCCCATTTAAAGGATTAAAATGGAGTATTTAAAGGGAATATTTTAACCTTCTGATGATCTTAATATGGGGGCATTATTCAGAAAGACCGGTAAATGCATTTTATTACACCTTAATGATTCGTGTATGAAACCCTTTGGATGCTGGTTACATATATGCCATTTCTGGTTTCTTATAAAAATGTTCTGATTCCTGTATGAATATCTGTAAATACTGCTAATGGAAACCCATTTCTGATTTGTTCAAAAATATTTTACTCCCGAAAAATAAGCCTCCATGAATTCTCTTTCTTTATAGTTTATTCCTGATACTTTAACCCTTTTCACACAGACTTGAATTTACTGGTGGCAGTAAATTCTGTTTCTCTAGTTCCATCCGATTTTTGTTCACTGTTAGTTGTTAAAATGTCAAATTAATGAACAATAAGATATTCTTATGACTAACAAATATGCGACAAATGAGGTTTAGATGCCCAAAACATGCAGAAACAGAGGCATTTGCTCATCCCCAAAGGTGTCAGTAGACTATTTTACACCACATTTCTGGAAGCGGAGACTACGCATGTAGGTAAACGTACCAACCGGATAAAATAGCACCCCTTCCCCACCACCCCGCCTTCACCATGTTGGGCACTGGATGATCCTGGTAATGACGTCACACGATTGAGTTACCAGGATAATCCGCGTCTATGTAACGTGACTAGGTCATTCTATGATAAATCCCCGGGAGTTGGTGGAAGGGGGGTGGGGGTATCTCCTCGCCTTAACCAGAGCAGAAACCTTTAGTAAAAATATTACATACCTTTATGCGGTAATAAATGGTAAGTGGTAAAGTCCATCTACAATAGCTGTAACTGGAATTAGTATACAGAAGTTATAACATTATCGGTTAGATTGTTGTAACATAACGGGTTGAAAAAAGTTATAACATTATGCGTCGATTTTTATAACATAACGGGTTGAAAAAAGTTATAACATTATGCGGAGTTTATAACATTATCGGTTGTTTACTACATTTTTTGTAACATTATGCGTTGGTGTAACATTATGCGGCGTTGTAACACTATCGGTTGTAACAACGCTCTGTTGTTGATCGCATAATGTCAGAAATACATCACATTATCCTGGCCTGCTCCATCCCAGTTGAGAATATTCAAGTTATTTTATGTCGCCGGTTACATCAGAATGTACCGCACGTGAATGATGTATGAAAAACCGACCATTGCATCAAGAAAAGTAATGGCTACCCAGCCATTTAGCCAACGATTTAAGGAATAATATGGTGGCCTCGGGAAGTCATCAAAACTGACGATGTTTACAGTTCAGCTGGATATGCTGTCTTACCGTAAGCTTCATGCGGGGAATAGATTTGAGAATTTGGAGAAGGTATGCTATACCCATAGGTTACCACAGGACTTTCTAGCACAATATTTGACACGTGTTTGCCCTAGCTTCAACAATTTTATATTACATTACACGAATGCTTCCACTCAACGTGACGGTCCTTTACTGAACGTAACGGCCCATTACACCTCGCGCTATATACAGAATCGTGATTCAAATTGTATCTTTTATTCACTTCTACCTTCAAAATATCGCTTATGACATCCAATGAAATGAGCCAGTCGACCTTATTCTAATACGAGGTCCATCCTCAAAATAGTCGGGGCAAAATATGAAAATGCTTAGTTATTCAAAAAGAAATTTCCAACCATAAGCTTTGTTTTGGATGCAAAATATGATGATGTTTATTTATTCAAATAAATTTGCAAGTGTCGTCTACTAGTTGTATCAGGTAGAGGGTTAACGTAAGATTTCGATGATAGTATGCACCCTTTAACCCTTTACCTAACACGAAAAGCAGGCGACACTTGCAAACAAAATTCTTGAATAAGTAAATATTTCATTTTTTACATCAAAAACATAGCTTATGACACCTCATTGGAACCAGCTCAACGAGCTCATCCCAATGAGGGGTCATAAAGTATGTTTTTGAGACAAAAAAAAATGAAAATTGAATGGTGATTTTTGTGAACAGCGCTGGTCGATTTGACCGTTACGCTGGGTAAAGGGTTAAATTGCTAAGCAGCCTAATAGCAAAGGAGTCTTCCATCATGTTCTGGTCCAGTTAGAATATTGTGGTCCGGACAGTAGTGGGCCTTTTTCGTTGGATTGAACCACAGTCCACCAGAGCGAAACGCAAAAAGTTGTAATTAGATATGGTGTAATAGCAGTGCTTAGAAACAAGGTGCCGTGGTCCCTTTCTTTAGGTGTGTATTTAATTACTTCCTGACACACTGAATGGGTGAAATGTACGATTTAAATAATGCCCTCTCCGTTTTGGAGTATTTACACCTGCATTTTGTTCGGTGTAAAAATGCGAATGTGACAATATGATTATTTTTTTTTCTAGAACCACTGAGCAGCGGTGAACAACTGTCAGACACCCCAGCGTTAAAAAGTACATCGCTGTATCTCGCCAAAGGCTAACCGAAACGATTCCTTTGGTTTTTGTGTTTTTCATTACAAAAATGAAAAATATCTCTAATCAGTGAGAGAGAGACAGAAAGAAATAGAGACGAGAGAGAGAGATTGGCCAAACGGTATATTTAGTATCTTTACTAATACATATTTATGATTAAGTGGGCCCCTCACGTCTCAAATGCTGTCACCTGACGCCTGTTTTTCTCTTCTGGATTCCCGTCATTTCAACCGAATTGGAATTTACGATTGAGGCTGTGCCTTAATTCTTTACTCTCAAGATGCCACCGAAAATTCCCTCGTTTGATTTGGTTTTTCAACGGCCCCTAATGCCGAGGAATTGCATATTTTAACCCTTTTGGTTAACAAATTAATTTCGGTCCGGTGGGGAAATTAGTTGCAATAAGAGTCAAACCTGGGCAATTGTATCTACCTTGAGTCGTCAAAGGTAGTTCTATGCATTGTATTCCTACACTATAACCAAGAACCTCAGACCACCCCAGATGTGTAACGGTGTGTTGGTGTCCTACAGTGACAGTGCCCCTAAGTTCGAAATACTTCCTTCGCCTCTGAATACATGTCACTTCTAAAGTCATTTAATTAACCCTTTAAACCCCAGAGGCCGCTTTTTCGGCCCAGTAACATGATACTTCATAATTTCATTAAGCTGCCTTTTGAGTGAAGGTGTGCTGTCGACCAATCAATATTTTCAACGTGCAGCCCCAATATTAAATGATCTACCCCCAAATAAATAATATGGACTCTTCCCGTTGCTGCCATTGAACTGAGATGGAAGATACCAATAGGGTTCAAAGGGTTGTTAAGAATCTTTTTTCTCATATTAATCCTGTATTTTCAAACGCTCTTATATTTCGCACAGTATGTTTGAAGTGAGTGGGCGCATTGGCGTTAACCAGGCCTCTCCATTTTATGACAACAAATCGTTGGCTTGAACATACCTCCGAGACAAGGTGAACTTGATTCATTCGCCCACAATTTATTGCTTGGACAAACAACATGCACATTCTCTGGAACACTTTCTAATATTCAGTATTGAATGAAACCACGCAAATGTGTCAAAACAGCTTTGTGAGAGTTGATAGATTGGGATGGTGTGTGCTTAATTGGTTCTTTGGCAGCAGCCTGCACTTCATTTTCAATAACCAGACTAAGGATTGTCCGCAGAAACACAATTGATTTGTCTGTGAACTTGGCTGTAACGTCTCCATTGTCTATGATTGAGTATTGATGGGGAACTGTAGCTATCGCATGGTATTTAGAGCGGTCACTATTGTCCGTCATTTCAGACAATAGCGTAACCCTAGGGTTTCCGCGAAACTGCTATTAATATATTTCGCTGTAAAATTTCATGTTTTTCGTTCTCAGTCTGTTATAATTGGAGCTCCTCTAACCCTCGATGTTCCTGGCGCTGTGGGTGTTTTGATTGGAGTAAGGGAAGAACCCGGGGTGTGATTCACGTGTGGCAAATTGCAACAGAACGGAAGGGCTGACCAAGTATAAAGTGCCTTCATTGCACATCCTGATTGGTCCAGATCATTTAGACATGTGGTAAATCATTCGACCTTTGTCCTCGTGATAGTGGTTTCAGTCCTCGCCTCTCGCAGCAGGATAGTTACAAGTAAAAATACACATTGTCTAAGAGAACACTGTGGCACTGTTTATCAAATAATCACTGTGAAAGAACCTATTACGGAAATATCGTCCGCAACACGTTAAATAAATATATGACATCATACGTCAACGTGATGCCGTAAAACTGTGAGTTGGTTTCTGAAGTAGATTGAATCAATTTACTCTTTCTTATGAATTTGCTATGTGATACATAGAGGATATGGAATGAGTGTTTTTCTCATATAATATTTCTGAAACGAGTCTAAGAAGTTTCCGTTTTGGCGAGCCCAAACGGAAAATTCGGACGAGTTTCATAAATATTATATGAGAAAAACACTCATTTCATATTCTATTTATCATATGACACACACACACACACAAATTAGCCACTTAGTATGACTTTTTAACCCATCACCTAACTTGAGTTGCAGAAGGCACTTGGAAAAAAACATCCTCGTATATAACTAAAAATTTTAATTTTTTGCTTCCAAAACATAGGTTATGACCCCCTCATTGGAACGAGTTCGTTGAGCTCGTTCCAATGAGGGGTTATAACCTATGTTTTGGAAGCAAAAAGTGAAAATATAAAAAAAAATGAATGGCGTTTTTCTTGTAGGTAAAAAATTAATACAATATAACCCACCCTAAATAGGACAGATAACGTAAATTTTCCCTACTGAAATTATGCAAATGTGACCCAGTTGTATTTTGTTTAGCCAATCAAATTGTCTAGTTTTGAAATTGACCAATGAAACTGACGGAAGGCTTTATTTATTACTGATTAATATGAAAACAAAATATGAAATGTTTTAAAGTGAACAAAACGGACGAGTCACATGATAAATTGATTTATGTGATAAAAATAATCTCTAATTCGTCACTATTTGATATCAAATTTCTGAACCTCAGCTCGGATCGATTTTGTGAACTCAATTTAAACAATTCACAAACACCCACTTACAATTGAATCTTCCATCTAAGCTCTTTTGGTATTGGTCGGTGCAGATGACACGTTGTTGTACCCAAGGGGCGAGAAATATTGACCTCAGTTGAAAAATCTCATGAAATGTGGTTAATTGGAAGATAAACGTCTCTTGTTTCGTTAGACATTCGGGCATTTGACTGTGGAACACCAAATCAAATTCCCGAATGTCTAACGAAACAAAAGACGTTTATCTCCATTGTAATCCCTGTCATTCTTGGAAGTGAAATATTTCTCCAAATTCGTTTTATTTGAGGAAAACCAGTCAAGAAAAATGTCATTTTCGATCTCTGTCTATTTTCCATGATCTAATTTACAGGGTGTGATAGATTCGTGACAGGGGAGACGTACGTGTTCTATTTCCTGCAAGTAGCGTCGATACAGGCATGTTCCAGTTGACCCGCTTCCGGCAATTGGAGCACTGTAAGAGTGAATTTACCTGAGATTAGAGCACGGAACCGACCGGCTCTCAGCCAATCAAATTTCGGGTTCAGAAAGAACAACGAGGTCAAATTTACCTGATGAATTACAATGAATCACTAAAATGAATGTTAGAATCGGTCACAGTCGCAGATTTATTATTTGATTTATTGATTTAATTTACGGTATACATAATACAGAAGAAAATGAAGTAACCACATTGAACATAGTGTTAAAAGGGTAATATACTATTCAAAAAAGTAGATGGTATTTCATAAAATTGAGATATATGAAGAAATATATTTATATTTTCATCAAAAAGACTGTTGGGGCATTGCACTGTGACATTTGGTGAATGATTTCAGCAATAGTTGTGTGTCTGACAAGCAAACATTCCACGCGCTGAGCTGTGGAAGACATGGGCGGTCAGTCAGAGAATTTACCACATTCAGCCCAAGACCTCAAATCCTTGTAAATCCTCCTCGGTTCGCGAGACAAGCGCGGATCCGACGTGGCATTTTACTCATCAAACGTCCAATATCAGCTTAACTGGTGTTATTCCGTTCTTCCTGCAGTGAAGCTGCGTGTTCCTGGTCATTGGTAGGGGACTGTTGGCGTTGTCGTAGGCGCCTGCCAAGCATATTCCTGACGTGCTCGATTGGTGAAAGGTCTGGACTTAGTGCTGGCCGAGGTAGTGCTCCTGGAGGAACTCAGCAGCGACAGGGGCCCAGTGTGCTCTTGCATTGTCATCTTGGTAAATGTATCGACGGCCGTGACGTCGCGCAAATGGCACCACATGAGCTGCTAACATGTTGTCATGGTAGTACTGCCCTGTGACACGCCCTTGGATGACAAGTAATGCTGTTCTGCTTGTCATGGTTATGCCTCCCCACACCATAACAGATCCATCACCAAAATCATCGTGCTGCCTAACGGTTACGTCTTGGTATCGTTCATTCCGCCGCCGCCACGCTCTGTTTCGCCTGTTGTGGAAGTCGAGAGTGAACCTCGATTCGTCGGAAAACATGACGTTGCTCCACCGACGATTGTCCCAGCGCTGTCGTGCTCCACACCAATTACGCCTTGCTGTGATGTGACGTTCAGTCAAACGTGGAATTATTCGCGGTCGTCGAGCGTACACATTCCAGCTGTGTAGGCGATTCCGGATAGTCTGACGACTGACTCGCACATCAGTCGCTCGGTGCAGCTGCTGTCCAATTTCTGAGGCACTTTGATGGTGGTTACGTAATGCTGTGGTTCAGATGAAACGATCCTGGTTAGCAGTTGTAGCTCGTCGACGACCTGACCGACGTCTGTCATCAACATTGCCTGTCTGACGGTAGCGTGACCACAACCTGCTAATCACCGATTGAGTAACGCTGAGAATTTGAGCCACTGCAGTCTGTCTGTTGCCAGCTTCCAACATGCCAACGGCAAGTAAACGTTCGTCACGTGTCAGTCTTCGCATACCTCAAAAGTTACGTTTCGACCAGAAACTATTGATGGACGAGTTTATACCAAGAAAAGAAGGTTGAGACCTCCAGAAAAGCCAGTCCAGTATAAATGAAAATTTCAAAACGTACCCCACAGACATTAACGCGGCGCTCGTGCGAAAAACCTGCACGAAGTTTTCGTGGGCCGGTAACATTCATGATCCACACTAAACTTGGTAACATTGATGTGTCCAATCACGCGTATCCAATACCATTTTCCGAAAATGTCAACATCAGTTTGGATATCCCCAACCTTTTTGGATTAGTATATATAACAATTACTTCTGTAAAGACATACAAGACATACAAATAATAGCATATACCAGTAGGGAGATGGCATAGTTAGACTGGCTGTCTAATTGTTATCTCCTTCTCAGCTATACAGCTTCAGCTTGTGTCAGACCAACAATAAGAAGTATAAACACAACGATAGTTATTTGCATGCACTATTTATACATACATATCTCTAGTTATCCTGTGGACTTTTTCATGGATGCTTCTGATTTGGGCATTGTCAATTGTGTTATTAATAAATGCGATCTGTGTTGTGAGTAGCCCGAACCTGAAGCTGATGACGAGACCCAGAGTCAGAGAGCGAAAAACCGTTAGAAGAAATGAAGTATCCTATATTTGATTTCATGTTATATATATAAGTTGGAGAAAACTCGATGATAATGTGGAAGAGTGATGAAATATTTTATCTCCACGACTAGGTCTGTAAATTATAAGGCTTATTGTTCATAAAAGTAAATCTTTTAGGTTTACTGGAGAATGCCCGTGGGCATTCCCCAGTGTACCGAAACTTTTTCATACTTATAAACAATATCACAGATAAAATTTCACAAAACCTACTAACATATGACTTGCAATTTCCAACTGTTGGTGATTTGTGGCCTAACATTTCCAACTATTGAAATTTTTGGCCGCGATTAAAGGGCGACGCTCCCACTGCCCCCGCCCCTCCCCTGCTGCTACGCCCCTGGGCAACTTTGAGTGTTATGCAGGTTCGGATATTCGACCTTGCCTTCCTGGAATGTGTCGGAAACCGGGGCTTTGTCGTTGCTTAGGGAAATAGATTCAGCCAAAACTCAAGGAATGTTGCCTGAACCCGTGCGGGAACGTACGTCTAACCGTAACGAACCCGCCTCCCCGAGGGATCCCCGGGGAGTGAAGCAATTCATGTTCACTGCGGTAAACAGGCTCTGTTTTACTGGTAAAATAGGACCCAGTCACCAATGCCTGGGAGGTGCAAACCCTCTCTAAAATGGGCAACATGGCTTTTTAACGCTCACCCCTGGTCTTGAGTTGATACTCATGTTGTGGTCATGATTAGCCATTGTGCCAAAATATGTGACCTTAAACACCAATAAATAAATAACGAACCCGCCCACTTTCGTTTTTATTGGGGTGGTTATTATCCTGAAGGGGTCGGTGACTTTTCGTCAAAAAGCATGAATCAACAGGGGTTCACCAAAAAAACAATTTTCCTCAAAAAGCATAACTCAACAGGAATACATATATATAAAAATGAATATGGTAATTTGTGACTTACATAAAATCCAATGAACCAGAAAACAAAACGTCAATCACCCCCACCCACACAGTTTTTGAGTCACTTGCGGACCCGCATTCCCTGGTGTCGCTGGTTTTTCCTCCTTCTCGATGGTGTTTGTTCTTTGGTCGCCTCTTCACTTCACTCTTTTACTGCCGTCACACAGCCACTAACATATTGTCACTCCACCGGACGCCTCTGCTCTAACATGTGACGGGATGTCACTGTACCATTGCCGTCACACGGCCTCTAGCTTATTATCACTTTACTGGGCGCTTTTCACTAAAGCTATCTCCACCAATAAGGTTAAGCGCCCCCTCCAGTTATCTCAGAATAATGATCATACAGCAATGCCTTGTCTGCCTAAGTATGATTTGCCTTCTACAACGGATATGCCGTCATCCTAAATACCAATAGCTCCCTGAGCTCGCACTTTCTATTTCTGATCCTACACTCAGCTGTGGCCTCCGACTTGGCCCACGACTGCTCCTATCCTAAATATGAGCTTTGTGGCTCCCCTATATTACAACGTGCCTATACGTTCGCACCGATGGGGCACCTCCTCTAACCTATAGCATGTGACATCCCCATATCTTCTTCTGTGTCCCCCAGTCTTACACGCTTAAGACTGGAATGAATTTTGCGAGATTTTTATTTCCATAGCCAGAACATCAATTCTTATTTTAATTGCTTCTCTTGCACTTGGCCGCTTAGATCTATCTTAATTTAATATTCGCTTTAAGGTTTCTTTGAAAGACTCGCATTTCGGCATGTCCTGCCATTCGGTGACAGGCTAGATGCGTAATATGGGTGTGTGTCCAGAACATGTGCGATGTACTGTTTTCACTACAATTACCTATTAACTGGGCATAATTACACAGATAATGACTGCAGGAGACGACTGGTCTCTTTTTCTTTTAATCTTTATCAGATAGCTCATATGTTGTTCAGTAAACGCGCACTTTACGGCCATTAACTTTTCATGCTTAATTAGCAGCGCATGCATTATTGCTGATCTGTTTAAGTGACAAATCGGGTTTCAGGTTTAGCCAAATACCTATCTTTTCGTTTTATGTTTAGCCCAGTCAGAAAGATTATCGAAAATATTAACACTTTTAAACAAGAAAATCGCAACTTTAAGCTATCACCTTGACAGAATGTTCGATGGCCATTCAGTAAGTGACTACTCTTTAATTTTAGTAGAGCATTCTAATTATCTTATTTTCATTGACTGACTGGTAATTCGTTTTCTGGGCGACTAACTGCAGTGCGTTCGTTGACAGAAAGCAGGAAATTTGGTTTCTTTGTTTATTTTAAGAGCAGGCGGCAAGAAAGTTTTAAGTGGTTTGGTCTGGCATTGGAACTTCGTTATTCTGTGATAGAACTTCGTTCTTGGTGGCATTGTATCACAGGGTTAATACCTGTGTAACTTATCAGCTACTGACAACTACAAACTGGACGACAGGTGTGACTTTTAGGACAGAGCTACCTCGCGGTCGGGGTTAAAGTAACACCACATGAAGTAATTTAGACTATCTGTATTCACAAACATTGGGTACTAATGTTGTGTAGCTAGTCAAAACATTAATTACTCTTCATAAAAATTATGCATGTATCAAACACTGGTTCATATTAACAGTAATATTAGACTAGATTGTCTTTTACCTTGATTATTTTATGTTTTTGAAAAGACAAAAAGGCAGTTTGGGTTTCCAGCTCCGTACGAGTAGTATGGAATATCCGACATCGGTGCGAGTCAAGTTTTGTTTTATACTGGAATGTTGTTATTGTGTAAATGAATGTTGACCGTAAAAGTTCTTACTGTAGTTATTTAACAAGTAACATCCCGGTTTAAAATCGCTTTATGACAAGTGCCTTCTGAGTGGCAACTTCTTTCTTTTCGCGATCCGGTCTGTTGTTTGAGTGGTAACTTCCTTCGTGTGAACTTCAATTTTATTTAACCTTTTTTCGTCATTAGATTGTTGATCGCATCTTGGCAGTTTCGTTGCAATGGCAGCTATGTACTGTTCGAGGTTCTTTCTCTTGATTCCTTCAACCGTGGTATTCAATATGATCCAATCCTTGGGATATCAGCTTCAGCCAGACACCATTCATGAAGAACATGCGTGTAATGAACTAATCTTCAGCATTGTTATGAACGTTGTATCTGACATTTTTACACTTCGACAATCAAAACACAAGTTATTTTTTATTGGTATTTGTTCCTTTACACTTCGACTTTTTTATTTATGTTTGTTCCTTTACACTTCGACTTTTTTATTTATGTTTGTTCCTTCACACTTCGACTTTTTTATTTATGTTTGTTCCTTTACACTTCGAGAATCAAAACACAAGTTATTTTTTATTTGTGTTTGTTCCTTTACACTTCGACAATTCAAAATACAAGTTATGTTTTTTCTTTGTGTGTTCCTTTAATCTTCGACAATTAAAACACATGATATTTCTTTACTTGTGTTTGTTCCTTTACACGTTAACATTTAATACACAAGCTATTTTTTATTTGTATTTGTTTGTTTATATTTCGACAATCAAAACACAAGTCTTTTTTCTTTGTGTATGTTTCTTTTGTACTTTTTGTTAACTCGAAGAAATCAGTATATGTGATTATTGTTCTTCTGTCGACAGCACTCGGGTCAATTTGCCCTTACGCCCCGCATCCCTGTTTCAAATCTTCAGATAAATCCATTCTGTGAAGTACAACAGTCTTCTCACATTTCTATTAATTTTCTTATCCCCACCCTTCCTTCTCCCCTATCACCTATGTGTCAAATGAAATCCCCTATCAAAATTATACTAATCCCATATTTCCCAATTCCGTGATACTGGACCCGAGTTTATTGTGTAAACTGAGTCATTCATTTCGGACTTGCCTCCCTCAACTGCAAAATACACAACTCCGTATTCAAGTGATGAAGTAATGTAAGGAAAAAATTCAAAAACATAAAATGTAGGTAACCCCCTCTCGCAATAATTACGAAAATCCAAGCAGCTGCTTTTTCCCCATATAATATAAGTGGAAATTTAACCAAATCTGTCTTGTTTTCCACAGCATAGTGAGCACTGTCCAACAAGATTGAAGTTGTTAGGTACTTAGTTGCATTTTGAGAAAAAACATGCAACTTGGAATTTTACCTCTTTGAACTCGAGTGGCCGCTTTTTCGTCCAGGAACATCATACGTAATAATTTCATTAAATAGGATGGATGCTAAGTCACATGTGTGGTAGACCAATCAATATTTTCAACGTGCAGCATCAAGGCTGGACGTTGAACATATTAATTGGTCTACCCCTAAATAATGAATATGGACTCCTTCGGTTGCTGTCATTGAACTGATATGGAAGATATCACCAGGGTTCAAAAGGTTAATATTTTAACATCGCTGTGAGAGGGTTAACTTTCAACTATAGAATTTATTTGCAGACAGCCACGGGGGTACTGACGTCAACCAGATCTGTAATCAACATATGTTTAATCCCTGTACATGCCTGCCTGTCCATAGTCTTGTTTTGTCCTTCAATTTGTCTCATACTTATCCTATTCGCGCCCATTTACTTGGCCTATCCACCCGTTAGTCAACTATGAGCAGGTTGTTGATGTAATTGAAAACACAGAGAGTCAAATTAGAGTGAAACGTTGTTTTCAATTTTTTAAATGGGATTATATGAGCCACAACTGTCATACTTACAAAATATTTGGGAAATTGGTTGAAAGTTTACTTAACCCTTTACCGAACGCAGACGATAGCAAAATTTACTTTTTCAAATATTGTGCATTCATTTTTTTGTAACAAAATCAATAAAAGCATATCATGTGACCCCTCATTGGAACGAGCTCGACGAGCTCGTTCCAATGAGGGGTAACATGATATGGTTTGGTTTAAATTTTTTTGAAAAATAATATTTTTTAAATTCTTAATCTATATATTTCGAGGTGGAATACGGCCGACTAGTTAGGTAAAGGGTTAACAGTTTACTCAACGCAAACGCTATCAAAATTTGTTATTTTAAAAACTTTTCACGAAATTCCAACAACACCATATCATATGACTCTTCATTGCAACGAGATCGACAGCTCGTTCCAGCGAGGGATTACATCATGTGGTTTGTGGATTTTCCTTTCAAAAATAACTTTTTTCAACTGCTGGTTTTGTAAATTACGTGGGTGTGCGCATCCGATTTGTCAGGTAAAGCTTACACCCGATATGCATTAAGTTTCACCCAAGGGAAGATCTGCTGTTCAACGTCGAGACATGTAGAATAAATAGGTACTAGTGTCGGTCGGTAAACAGATTTAAACCACTCGAAGAATAAGGGTTTTATGCACCACTCTACAGAGCCTTTTGGTTAAAACCTTTATCTTACTCGTGGTTTAAAACCCTAGTACCTATTTGTTTTATTTATAGCATGCTCTTGATAAACAGTCGACCTTGTCACTAAAACTGGGGAAAAAAACGATATTTTCGATTAGCAGACGAGCGAACACATATATATTTGTTTTGTTTACATCTGCGTCGGTGAGAAGTACTTCCAGCTGCACCTCAGTCCTTGGAGCTGAGGGGAAAATTGGAAAAAACAATGAAAAGGAGTGCCAGATGTGTAACTTGGGCGTGATGGAGACCCTGGAACACTTTCTTATAGAATGCCCAAAATACCAGTCTAAAAGAACAAGATTCACGGGGAGTATAATGGGAAAGTGGGATGGGAGAATGAAGGACATGTGGTTAGGGGGCGATTCAAAGGAGAGGGTGAATCTACTAATCGAAGAGATTGGGAAGAATGGGGCAAGGGATGTCATCAAGCAGTTCGTCTCCGAGTGTTGGGAGGAGAGAAGAAGCGCGGGAATAGGGAGGCAGTTAGTAGAACATGGGTAACCAAGGCCTTCTCATACGAGAACCGCGACAAATCAGCGGCCGGCCGAAGTGTTATTATTATTATGCTTGATTGACAGCTAGACACATCGTCAAAGTTGATTGAATTTACCTTGCTTTTTCATTATTATTAACAATTCTTAAATTTTATTTTAAATATTTAATTGTAGGTGTTTCAAACTTAATGTCATTGCACGTAGTAGGTAGTTCCACAAAAGGTCGTATGTTTGAATGAAGCATCGCAAAGTGTGAATGTATCGAAGTCGGCAAATTGGGTCATGTCAAAGGTCAAGTTGGATATAGTTCCTACTATAGGTGTACATTTTTGTAATGGAATTCTCAGTGAAAACATTTTAACCGCAGTAGAAGCTTACACCGGTAGTGGGGTTAAAAACTGCAATTTAATATACGGGATTTTCACAGGTAGTAACGTTTTTGAGCATTGTATAAATGAAATAAACGACAGGTCGTAAGAAGGCTAATTAACTCCTAGAACCCTGGGGGACTGGGCTGTAGGATTAAATTATTACTGAACTACTCTACAAAGTACATTCGGCCGTAATATTTATGATTACTAATGTTTGAGGCAATGTCATTCAGGTACTCACTCTCTAAAATCAGTTGGGTTAAAAATCAACCCAAATCAACTGGGTTGAATGAATATGAACCCAATTGGGATCATATTCACTCAACCCTGTTGATTTGGATTGATTTTAACCAAACTGACTTTCGAGTGCAGTGTTGTAAAAAACTTTTGCTAACGAGGACAAAACTTGTAGTTTATTAAAACAAGATACACACTATTGATATATCTCCTAGTACTCAGAAGGTTTCTTTGACGAGTTTATTTTTCCCAGGTGAGGCGACAAAAGTTACCCGATTACATTTTGAACAAAGTTCTGTGGGTTCCATTCAAGAGGATATATTTGAGTAAATATCCACATGCATTATGGGGATACTTACAACCAGAAACATTGGTTAATTTGACATACAGTTAAAACTAGAAGTCCCGTCACGAAATGCTCACAAATAGCACGTCGATCTGCGCGTTAATCTGCGAGTTATGACCATAGTAAGGCTATCAAACCCTGTACATATGGCCTGTGCACAAGCAGTGTTTCAACCAATGGACCTCCGGGTAACCCGGAGGTCCATTGGCAGAAACATTGCCTGTGTTTGCTACGAGTAACCAGGAGAACTTGCCGTGTTTTTGGATGTCATTCGATATGGCAATTGCGCGCAATTCCTACGCGCTATTAAGCCCAGATAAGCGCACAGTTCGTGACAGGACTTATAGTTTTAACTGTAGGTGCTCAGATGGCCAATATTCTAAAATGCAGACACGCTTAACGTTAAATTCATTTCCAGTGCCAACAAATCCAGGGAAGATAATTTTCTCCAAACTGATATCGAATATCGGAAATAGTTGTACATGTTTCAATTCTAAATTTACCAAACTAACAGTAACTGACTAAATTCACCCCTCACAAGAGCATCGGAAGGGGGGATTAAAAAGGGTTATCGACTCTGAGTATGAGTTCAGACCGGGAGTTTATAATGTGACATAAACTGTAAGGTACCACTCAATCGATGAGTATTGACACTATAAAGGTTTAGAAATCACAAGGCTGATTGTATAGCTTCTTTGTTTGCTGATTATCAACACTTCCCGTTAATATACCTGATACCCCCCCCCCCCCCCCCCCCCCCCATTGGCACACGCACAGGTAAAATACGTTTATCACTTGCAGTTCTCGGAAAGTAAAGCATTTTCCACTAGTGCACTTCTGACGAACAAGGCTCGCGCTGCCCCTTGCCCCTAGCGTCAAGGCCGCGCTGACCCTCTCCCTGTTTCCGGTGTCATTGACCCTCCGCTACACACAAAGTGAAACTGTATTTTATTTTTACACAAAAACAAAGTTTATCGTCCCTCGTTAAAACGGGCTTATTGAACACATTTGAGTCAGATATCATAGGCTGTTTTAGAGACAAAACCGTAATAAAAATTATAGTTCAGAGAAATAGATTGAAGACGATGCGAAAAGAGGCACTATGTGTTAAATTCTAGCCTGGATGACGCAAAGCAAAAAACGTTCCCAATGCCTAAATGGGAGGAGGGGTCGCCCAGATAAGGCATACTTCAAATGCAGGACATTTTTCGTCCGGTCTTGTTACAAACGTAACATACAGATCTAAGGAATGACCCGTGATAACCGCTGTAGCCAGGGCCAGGACGACGTCGACCACGGGGCGCGCCAATCCCCTCCTTACACATGTGCGACGTCCTGGCTACAACGGTTGTTAGTACTGCCTTTCAGTTTGTAAAACGATAAAAATCCATATGTATGAAGTGTTTAAAATCGTTGATATGAGTGGAAATAAAGCACAGCTGATACAAGTACCCTATACAGCACATCAATAATTGTTACAGTTTTATTAAAATTCTCCCCGCCCCCACCAAGCTACGTGGTGTCACATCATTGTGTTGCTTTCAATATTTGACGAGTGCACCCCAGAAGGTTATTTAATTTTTTGTTCGATCCGTACGGAAGATTATTAGAAGTGAAAGGTTATAAAGTAAACTTTTGTACATAAATCTGGCTGTGTTTCGTCTGTTTAGCTGCATGCACTAACTGATTTCACTGGGTAGCAAAACGAGACAGGGTGACAGCTTGCTGGTGAAAATGGAAAATAGTTGAACAGTCGTAAAATTGTATGACGAATAGTCAATACACATTTACTACAAAAGTGAATTTCTTTTGCAGAAACAGGTTTGGTAGAACAGTTTTAACAATTTGATAATATTTCAATACAATAAATATTTTTTCCTCTTATCGCCTTTTTAACGTGTACATCGTGGATTTTCTCCTCAAGTCAGTGATTCCACCAGATCTACTATAACAACTGACTGAGAATATTGCCCGGTCACTTATTTGCATAATACTTAGTAGTTGGTTGTCTACGGGATAACTCGAAACGGTTGTGGGACGAACGCATTAAAAACAGTCTATTCATTCTTTCCAGAAACGAGTCTCTGGCACTGATTCTTGGAAAACTGCTCTTCATAGCTTTCCGAGAATCAAAGACGGAAGCTGGCACTATTAACCCTTTGAACCCTAGAGGTCGTTTTTCCGGCCCGCAACATGATACGTCATAACGTCATTAAATAGGATAAATGTGTGGGGTAGACCAATCAATATTTTCAACGTGCAGCCCCGTGGTTGATTGGTCTACCCAAATAATGAATATGGAATCTTCTAATTGCTGCCATTGAACTGGCGTGGAAGATACCATTAGAGTTCAAAGGGGTAAAAACGAAAAATCTACAATGTAAACAATTACCGTTAATATTACGGCCGACCGTAACTTGTACCGTAAATTTTAAGGTAACGACTCTTACTGTTTAAAGTCTCATGACATGAACACTTATACAGGAGTGCTCATATGGAGTGGGACATAATATTTTTTTTCAGGACGAACGCATTGAGCGCTTTAATTCTTGCTTTTGCAAAATGGCATCATTCATTTCGAGAGTTACCTTGTTTTAGAAAAGTTAGATTTTAATGTAGACTATTCAATATATTTAAAGCGTAGCCTTCTCCTGTGACCGCCAAATATTAGTTGCTTAGTTTTTTTCAAGACCGAACAAAACTAGTCGCCTTTTACAAAAGTAGTTTATTACGGTATTTTTCCACCGTAATCTTTGCGGTGGAATTGATAGCAGTCAGATACCAGTACTTTTACCGTGTTTTAACAGAAGATTTGTACAGACGTTTTCCTGCAGTAACTATACATACAAATAAATGTACAGCAAAGTTTCAAATAAGGGACCTTTAGGTTCAACCCGGAGGTCCATTCACTGACATTTTGCTTGTGTTTCCAGGTGTTTTTCTTAGTCGATTTACCTGCATGAATCTCTATTGCATGAGCGTTGTAACAACCAATATTTCCAAATGAAACAAAATACTGCATTTTGAATGGCTGAGAGGTACGGTGTAACTTGCAATCCACAGTGGCTTTTTTACACCGCGGCTTCGATGTGTCAACTGTCACAAAAGAGAAGAAGCAGATTTACTACGTTTTAAACGTGGAATGAAGATCACTACCGATATTTCGGATAACCGGTTGACGGTTTTGACATTTTGCTTGTGTTTCCAGGTGTTTTTCTTAGTCGATTTACCTGCATGAATCTCTATTGCATGAGCGTTGTAACAACCAATATTTCCAAATGAAACAAAATACTGCATTTTGAATGGCTGAGAGGTACGGTGTAACTTGCAATCCACAGTGGCTTTTTTACACCGCGGCTTCGATGTGTCAACTGTCACAAAAGAGAAGAAGCAGATTTACTACGTTTTAAACGTGGAATGAAGATCACTACCGATATTTCGGATAACCGGTTGACGGTTTTTATAATCGGTTAGGTAGCTAACTGGTTTCAAACCGATTATCCGGTTAACAATTTCAGTACTACGAAAGATAAGTGTGTGCCCTAAACGCAAGCTAATTGCGTACGCAGGTCTGTCTGCGGACACAATCAGCTTGCTTTTGCCGATAAAATCGGTGTACGGATACAATCGGCTTTCAGGCTTGTATTCAGTCGAAACACACCACATGATTTGTCTTTCCATAACGTTTTTGGCGACAACATTGGCTGCTTGTTTCCGTTAATTGGTCAGCTTTTCAAGGTAGGATTATTGTAAATAATGAGAATGTAGTGTCAACCGTAACCCACGGATTTAAGATATTCCATATGGTTTATCTTCGCCATTTTGGCTTGGAATGCATTGACCCGTCAGTTGTGACGGGCATACTGCCAGTTATTATTCAGATGTATTTATTCAGTAGAATGAAAGTGTTTACCAGACTGATCACATCATTGTGAAAAAAGTCGTGGCGCTAAATGAGTTAAAATAAAAATTCGATTTTGTGTGTAATTATATAGGCAACACATTGTACATGTTCATATTGATTGTTAATGAACAGTTGTCAAAGAAGACAATACATGCCAGTTCGATTTTTAACTCTCTATCTAACACGCCAAGTAGACGACACTTGCAAAAAATATATATTGAATAGCTCAAAAATGTTCATTATTCGCTTAAAAACGTAGCTTATGATTCTTGGTTGGATATCGCTCGACCAGTGCCTTCCAATGAGGTGCCGTAAGCTATGTCCGGGAAGCATAAATTCACAACAAAAATAATAAAATATGAAAGGCGATGCTTGTGAATTGCACTGGGCGATTCCAAGAGCTGGTCGGACATGGCCGTTACGTTAAGGTTAACAAGCTATCAAGTGCGGAATGAAAAACTATTTTCTGTCAGCTGTTCTTCAGATCTCAGTGGCGAATTGATCTGAACTCTTCCGCAATGAATCTTTCTTCCGTGTTCTCTTTTGAATTTTATTTTATTCAGCCGTAATTAGGCATTATTTCTGCATTATTTCTAAGTTAACCACATCTCACCAGTAACCTCAAAGGTACAACACAATTTAACATCACTGTAGTTGCTATTGGATTCAGAAATTAAACTCCAAAGATGGCGCGGGTTTTAACTCACGCACACGTGGCCACAGAGTTATAGCGTAAATTACTGGCAACGTAGCAGTTTGACGTATTCCGCAATACTGGTCTTGTCATTTGCAGCTTAACGTTTCAGCGAAAATGTAGCAGCGAAATCTTCAGTTACCCTGACGAAGGCCATTGGCCGAAGGCTTGTTGTATTGAGCATTAAATTATTTTATTGATGGCATCGACCCTCTTCTGTTTTGGGTCACTAAAGATTACAAGAGACAATTGTTATAACTTGTAACGAAAATGGAACTTTGACAATAAAATGTTTGAGATAGGTACATCCGATGCCAAAATAGGTTTCACGAGAAACCTCAAGCTCCCGAGAATTCGGACGCTGTTATGGTCTGTAATATTCCATCCAAATCAATCTAAAAGTACCATAAACATTCATTTTCTTTAACCCTTTTACCTAACATGAAACGCAGACGACACTTGCCAAAAAAATCTTGAATAACGATTTTTTTTTTCATTTTTTGTCTCAAAAACATAGGTTATGACCCCTCATTGGAACGAGCTCGACGAGCTCGTTCCCACGAGGGGACATAACCTATGTTTTTGAGACAAAACATGAAAACATAATGAAAATTAATTGGCTATTTTTGAGAATAGCGCTAGCCGGTTTTGGTCGTTACGTTGGGTAAAGGATTAAATCAACACAAGAAATACTTCTTAACCCTTTACCGAACATAACGGCCAAAATCGGTCAGCGCTATTCACAAAAATTACCATTCAGTTTTTATTATTTTTAATTTGTTTCACAAAAACATAGCCCATGACCCCTTATTTGAACAAGCTCGTTCAGCTCGTTCCAATGAGGGGTCATATGCTATGTTTTTTTACGCAAAAACTGAAGAAAAAAATAGTTATTCAAGACTTTTGTTTGCAAGTGTCGTCGCCTTTTCGTGTTAACCCTTTACCAAACGTAACGACAAAAACCGGCCAGCGCAGTTCTCAAAAATCGCCAATTAATTTTCATTATCTTTTCGTCTCAAAAACATAGGTTATGGTCCCTCACTGGAACGAGCTCGTTGATCTGGTTCCGATGAGGGGTGATAACCTGTGTTTTTGAGAAAAAACTGAAAAAAGATTAGTTATTCAATAATTTATTTTGCAAGTGTCGTCTGCTTTTCATGTTAGGTAAAGGGTTAAGTGAAGGGTTAATCGAGAATTGATTGACCGAATCTTTAATGACATTACAATACTGTTAGATACGTTTGTAAACTAAATACTTATGATTGGAAACTCATTACGGCTGTAGTTTTATGATTACTTCGCGTAGTTCTACCAATTATAATATCTGATATTTTCAAGGCGACATAAATATTTATTGATTGGAATAGATATAACTGGTGCCGAATGGATATTTGCGAATCAGTATGAATAAAGGGACATCACCCCGCTAAAAATGGCTAAATAAACAACTCGTAACGGCGTTGTATTTCGTACGGAATTAGACTGATGGCCTGAAACATATTTACACACTAATCCGTTATTTATGAGTGCGACTCCACAATCGCCATATATTCTTTTTTTACTTTTCAAATTTTTACCTCAAAATACAGCTTATGGATCTCATTAGAATGAGCTCGGCGAGTTTTGATGGCAAAAATGAAAATGTTCAATTATTCTGCCTTGCTCTTTCTATATACGAGCTACACCGAATATTAAAGTATAATACGCCACAAATTAACTGGTGCGAGTGCACTATAGGCCGATATAGTTGTGTAAATATTTCGAGCAACCTCTTTTAAACTATGTTTATAATACACTACATGCGTTAGATTACGAACAGTCAAACAATCAAACTAACGAGTAAACAGAAAAAAGGACTTGCACTCGTGCATCGCAACCTTTCTGGCTCAGCTAAATAATGCCGTTCAGTTGACAAATAAACAACAAAACTCTAAACACAAAGGTACCTTCATACACCAGACGACCCACATCGACCGTTCTCATGAATGAAATCAACTTTTAAACTTAGTTAAAGCGACCAGGGGCGTGGCCAAGCGAAAGAGCATGGTGGGCAAAATATTTTTCTGCTGCAATATTTTATCCCCCTACATCATTTTACCTCGTGCTGGATTAAAACTGGGTTTGTGCTGTTGGTGAAATTCCATTGTCTTCCAGGGGAGAAAAAAATCTAACTACTCAAGCTAAGTAGAGCACGTTGGGTACTTTTTTAGAGCCTTAACTACCAAGAAAGTAGAGGAATAATCATAGAAAATGACCCAAGAAATATCAGATGAGCTCATTCCAATGATGGGTCATACATTATATTTTTGAGGCACAAAATGGACATTATATCCTATTCACATGACGTGATATAATCCTAGATTTTAGCACATCCTGGATTGAGAAAAATAACCCTAGGTCAGTTTAGCATGTAAACGATTTTAATCCAGAATTTTATGTAGATTCTTAGATTAAAAGTTTTAGAAATACTCCAGCTAGTGGGGCGGTGTATTTACGAACAATCCAGGACTGAATTGGAATTCTGCGACCATGTGAAGTTCTCACGATATCATTCTACATCAAATTCGAACGAATTTGTGTGGTACGTACTATGGCTCCAAAGGACAAGTATAAGGCAACATCCTCCTTCTAACACGTCTCACTCGTCCCATGGCGATAGTGAAAATGACAACAAATCGAAAAATATCGTATTTGTATAAGCGCATGTAAATGCAGAGTACTTTTGCAATTTACTCCTGGATTAAAATTTATTCCCCGATTAAAAAATGTTCTGGGTTCATTTTTGTCATGTGTATTGCCCTTAAGTCAATTTTCGTAAATTGTCAGGTACAAAAAATGGATGTTTTGTTTATTTATTTTATTTTATTTTATTTTATTGGAGTTTCACGACATTTTCGACAGCTAGGGTCACCTCGTGTCGGATAGTTTTACGGGGTGAAGAAAGCCCGAGTACCCGGAGAGAACCATCGAGCAACGGCGAGCAACTGTCAGACTTCCCAACGTACTAACTCCACACAAGCAGGGGTAGCATTGGTTGAAGACAGGCGCACCAGCGACGTGCAGTACGACTTAGTACACAAGGTCACCGTGCCCCCACGGGATGTTTTTTTTTTTTTAATTTTTTGCCTGCAATCACGATCTACCGTTTTTCGACACACTATTTTAATTCCTTGAACGCGAGAGTCCTTTTTACCGACCAAGCAACATGATACGTCATAATTTCGTTAAGTATCATTGGCGCTGAGTGAATGTATAGGATAGGCCAATCAATATGTTCAGCGTGCAGCCTTTGGGCTGCACGTTGAAAATGTTAATTGGTCTACCCCCAAATAATGAATATGGACCCATCCAACTAACATGGAAGATGCCACCAGGGTTCAAAGGGTTAAATTTTTAAGATGTGCAATAAACGAAATGGCATGTCTGTTAACGTCTAGAGTTATCCTCAGTGGATAATTTGGCCAGTTTAACCAATCAGACATCGCAAAAGCAACGGTGAAAACCGAAAATCATATATTGGTGAGAATGCGTGGAGAATATATACAGAGATTCATAAAGAATTTACAGATTCAGTGAAATTTGATGTAATTAGTGCATGGACGGATATCCCTCTGTGCGTAAAAACTACAACTACCCAACAACTTGGATTTACGAGGAGATCGGAATAACAGTTGCATTTAACATTTGGAATTGCCACACAAATTTATTTTCGAATTTCATGATTACATCGGAAAAATATTTTGATTCTACTCTTGTTAAATCCTGGTGAATACATGTACAGAAACAATTTTTTTTTCAGTTTTGTTGTTTACAATCGTAAATGAACCGTCTTAGATTTGAAGGTGCTTTTGTTTGCTCTTGGAATTGGCAAAATAGTATAACCGCATTTCAAACAAAACTAGGTTTGCCAGTCTGTTGGACACGTGTTTGCAAGCAAACAGTTTGGAAATCCTAACGCCCCTATAAACCTTTGTCATAGCGTTATCTTTTCCTGTTGCATGACACCTCAGGTGGAGCATTGGCGTGTAAATGTTGCATTCAACGAGAGTTTCATTCCATACGCCACTATCCACAATAATCAATCTAGATAGGCATTCTATACCAGATAAGTTTTTAGAGGAGTCTTAACTGAAAATACAGCAATGTAAACGAATCCGGTGCTTGGAAAGGATGCAGGGGTTCTACAATCCCGCTTATTTTTTTAGTCTGAACATTTTCGTCTGGATCAGAGTCTCAGATATTGATTCACTCTTGTAATACTTTCTTGCGAGGCCGGAATTGATATTTGGACTTATTTCACACACACAGTCGATAGTAAATTGAGGTGTGTGTGGTACACGATTTGGGGCATTGGGGTCCATCGTGCTCGAGTTGGAGTACGATACGTGCCAATTAAATACAAAGGTGGAACTACCATGCCTCATGACTTCGATATGCGTTTATCTGCCACACTCTAAAATCAGTTGTGTTAAAAATCAATCCAAATCAATTGGGTTGAGTGAATATGAACCCAATTGGGTTCATATTCACTCAACCCAGTTGAGTTGGGTTAATTTTTAAAACTGATTTTAGAGTGTAATATTTTCCAAGGACCCTGAGTTTTTGAACTATACACCTGGGACTTAGTTACCCCATGTTTTTTTCGCGGTCATTACTTTCATGCTATCTTTCAGATGGCCAAAAGTGATTGTTTGGGGACAGAATGGCTTATTGACAAATGAAAGACACCACAATGATGAAAATATGCAGTATTTTAATGGCGCTAATTACACATATCTGTCACTAATGTTTTTTTTTGTTTTTTTTGGGGGGGGGGGGGGAATGTTCTCTCGACAAGTATGGTGCTGGAACGGTCCATGATGAAACAAAGTCGGTAATTACTGACAAAAAAAAATGTAACTTGTGACTCCTGAACACAATAGCAGTGTCTAAAGTCAGTAGCAAGTAGCCCCACGTTCCCGAATGACAGTCTGAACCCTACTCCTAATGCTACCTGTGAGCCTCCCGATACGGTCCAGAGGCAACTGCTGCCATTCCTCATGTAATGCAGTTTCCAAATCGGCCAAAATCTGTACAGGCCATCCCTTGCTTACACACGACGTACAAGAAAGTCCCAGATGCGTTCAAATGGATTCAAATCGGGGCTCTTTGCAGGCCAAGGTAGTGCTGTAGTAGCGTTGTTCTGAAGGAATGCTCTCACGGCATGGGAACGATGTGGCCTTGCTTGCATTGTCGTCTATGAAGACAGGGCGAGTAGACAACGGATGGTTGTCAAAATGAGGCAAAATGAGAATGTCCAGGATGTACTGATGACCATTGAGATTCCCACGTACAGTCATCATATCAAGTTTACAGTCATGAGAGAGGCATCCCCAGATCATTACTTCTCCTTCATCATAAGGATCAGTAGATCCTATGTTCCTGGGCATATAAGCAGTTTTTCAATGCCACTTCGCTCTCATGCGACCATCTGTGACGTGAAGCAGGAACCCACTCTCGTCTGATCAATGGACTCTCCTCCAGGTCCCGAGATTCCAATGTTGTCGTGCCATTCACCACTCCAAACGTTGTCTTTGATGCTGATTGGATAGAGCCGGGCGCTTGATGACCCTGCTGGACGTCATACCCAGTGCTTTGAGACGGTTTCGGACAGTTATGTTGCACAAACGCCTGTTGGCGAGCCACAGCGTTTCAAAACCCCACTTGAAGCAAAGGGTTTACGCCTAACGAGGCGTGCCAGACTCCAGTCTTCCCGAGAAGAGGCCTTTTGAGGTTGTCCAGGCCTTGGTCGGTCCTTAACATCGTTGGTTTGTTGATGTTTTCGGACAAGCCTGCTGATGACAGAATGACTGTACCCAAGTTGCCTTCCAATAGCTTTGAATGGCATGCGTGTTGCATGCATGCCAACAATTTGCAATATTAGTGCCTCTGAAGGCTCCTCCTTGCCATGTCAACATTTATTGATAAAAGAAGTGACCAGTTTTCTTATTTTATACCGAGATACTGCATGTGGATGATACTGGGTTTTTTTGTTACTTTCGTGGGAAGTATGCTTCACGTGGACGAGGGATGTGTTTGGGGTACGCTATCACAGAAACATCATGTTTCACTGGATGAAATGTACTGCAAGACATAGCAATCATTAAAACATAATAATTAATAACGGCTACTTCAATACCATGAAACATTTCAGGGGGGGGGGGGGGGGGGTGCTTAATTAAGTTCCAGGTGTATATAATCCCAACCGACTAATATTCCAACTTCGTAACCAATGCGTGCCTTCTACTAAGGCGTCCCCCCCCCCCTTCCCTCAAAGTTGGTCCTCGAAATATGCCCCCAAATGGCATAAAAATCGTGGGGAGGGGGGGGGGGTATGGAGGGTGGGTGGGTGGGTGGGTGGGTGGGTGGGTGGGTGGGTGGGTGGGTGGGTGGGTGGGTGGGTTAGGTCCAGGGGGTTAGGTTGTAGATCTGTAGATTTCTTGTCCTAATATCTGTGTCGGTGAAAAGGTAGACAATCATCAGAACATAAAAACCTCAAATATCCGCTCAGTTGCAAGGAGATGGGGGGTTTTGAACCCTGGAATTCAAAATTTTTCAACCACGGGCCGACCCATGGTCCACCCGTGATACCGACGACCCTTGGCCGCCCCATATCAGACACATTTATTTCCATTTGGTGGAAACCCTGCAAAATTCTGAAATGTGAATGCCTGGAAAGCTTTTCCCGCACGCACCACCACCACCACCACTACTCACCCCCGCTTGTTACAAATTCAAAGGGGCTCGCCCCCATCAAAACGGCTCTAAACCAGGCTGTGCTAGTCCCCCCCCCCCCCCCCCCCCCCCCCCACACACACACACACTTGGTTTGGGCTGGCTCCGCCACTGTTCAAAGGGTTAATAAACCCGAATCGGTTGAAGTACTGTGTACCTTCGAAGTAGAACGTGCCTTAGCATACTGCATCACCTTGCTTACAGTGCACTCTGCAAATTTATTTATTTGTTTATTGGGGCTTAATGACACTTTCGACAGCCAGGTCCACCACCTAACTCCACACAGGCAGGGTTAGCATCGGTTGAATACCAGTGCACCATCGACGAACAGTGCGCATTAGTACACAGCGCTACCGTGCCTCCACGAGGGCAGTCGGAATTAAGTGTCTTGCCCAAGGACACGCAGTTGCCCCTGGCGGGGATCGAACCGTGGACCTTTCGGTTTGAAGTCCAATGCCGTAACCACTTAGCCACCGGGCCCCCTCTACAAAAAGTAGGTTCAATATAGAACTCAGTTGTGTTCTGCAACTCGTCACTGCAATGCATTGTGACTCTATTTCCAGTTTGGAATTGGATGGAGATTTTTCATTTTCGTGTGATTAGGATTAACCCTTTACCCAACGAATCGCCCGAATCCGCTCGCGTAATATGCAAATTGAGCAGTTGAAAAAATATTTTTCGAAAATTTTCAACAAAACTATATCTTGTGTCCCCTCTTTGGAATGGGCTCGACGAGCTCGTTCCAAAGAGGGGGCACATGATATGGTTTTGTTGAAATTTTTTGAAAAAATTTAAAAAATGATATTTAAAATAATAAATTTTGATATCGTCTGCGTTGGGTAAAGGGTTAAATTGAACTGTCTTTCGAGACATATTTCGAAAATGTTCTTTTTTCGTGTTCTTCCATAGAGTGTTTCACAAGGAAACGCGATTTAACGAAACGCCCGATGAAGAAAGGTCTCGATCAACAATAATCAAAGAGAAATAACTCTCATTGATGCAAGCAAGTTTGCTGAATATCGAAAAATACCTACACTTCCCGACGGACATTTGTCGCATTAGCAGAATTTTATATATTCAATGAAATCAATATTATACAATCAAACCTATGCTTTATAGTTCTAATAGCACAAAATGTATTTCACCAAATGAATTAATTCTGTCTATATGCGACGCATAGCCGTGCAGTTATCATCTCTGGCCCTGGACATGGAAGGCAAACCAGCTAAAAACCATGTGTAATCGGTTAATATGTTTCAGGTCGCTTGAAAATATAATGAAGTTATCTGAGATAAATTATCCCTTTTCCAAACACAAGAAGTGGACGACAATTTTTATGAGTAACTGGAATTTCATTTTTTCTGCATTCAGAACAGATCACATGATCTCTCATTTGAAGCCGATTGATCACCCGTGCCATTGATGAATCTTAAGCTTTGTTTTAGAAGCAAAAATTGAAGGCATACTATTTTAACCCTTTACCTAACATGAAAAGCAGACGACACTTGCAAAAAACATTCTTGAATAACTATTTTTTTTCATTTCTTGTTTCAAAAACATAGGTTATGACCCCTCGTTGGAACGATCCCGACGAGTTCGTTCCAACGAGGGGTCATAACCTATGTTTTTGAGACAAAAAATGAAAAAATAATGAAAATTAATTGGCAATTTTTGAGAATAGCGCTGGCCGGCTGTGGCCGTTACGACTGGTAAAGGGTTAATGCCGATTTTTGTGCATAGCGCCGTTGGAATATGACCGTTTCGTCGAGTAAATGTTTAAAGGCGTCGACGCCCGGTGGTGTAGCCAGGATTTTTCAAGACGGGTAATAATTTGGTTTTATGGGCCATCGGTAACCGAATGGCATCCGCGACTGCCACATTCGAAGATGGGGAGAGCAGGACAGGGGTGTCCCATCCAGTTGGTGGCGGTCCGGGGGACCCCCCCCCCCCCCCCCCACACACACACACACCAGGAAATGTGTTGCAACTTCAAGCTCATGACAGTTAATCTGTGATCCCAATGCTCTTTTATAGGGAATTTAAATGAGTATATTTTGTTGATTGAAATAGAATCCAGCTGGTTGTCTACAATATTGCAAGGGGCCTTAACCCTTGTTGACGAAGTCCAAACTTGGATTACGAATTTGTTGGTGTGGTACGTCTTGTGTACGTACCAGACCAAATATATCATATTACAGCCATTGGGTCCAAGTTTGGACTAACGTTTACAATGGGTGGACCTTTTTGATATTTTTTTTTGGGGGGGGGGGGAGGGGGAGGAGTTTCCATATTACCCCATGTATACACCCTTGGAGGCCTAGTCCAAACATGATCGCCAGAACTAAGTAAGACTAATCGTCGCTCAAGTGCTAGAATATCCTATGTCCCCTATGGGACATAGGACATTCTAGCGCTCACACGACGTAATAGTACCCTGAATTACTAAAAATACACGCAGAATAAGTTGCACCTGGAAAACTCAGAAGGCAGGAGTAAATTATTGATATCGATGAAGGTGGTTTCCGAGTGTGATGTCTTCAGTTAACGAACCTCATAGAAATCAACTATTTCGTCGCGTGGTTACTAATCAATCTTAAGCGGTGCTTTCGGGAACTTTCGTGGGGGAGAAACTGTTAATAACCGACCCTCAAGGGCATACGCGATGCCATAGTGCAGATGTGGCCGTACGTTAGTGGCGTCTTCTTCACACGTGCGTGTGGGGATGGCACTCATTTTGATTCATTGAAATGAGCTCTTCATATGACAAAATATTCAGCTATTGTTCCTGGGTGATCTTACCCAAAACAAAATCCTTTATTTATGTTTTGGACAATGGAAAAGTTCGGAAATTGTTTTGTTTTTTTTATTACAAATGATATGTACTCTGCCGGGCTTCATATTTTGACCACCAACTTTGTACGTATTGTAAAATGGATGCACATTCGAACGATGGGGCGAATCAGCCTGACCTACAGGTAGGAAAATTTATGATCTTGTACCAGAAAACCAGTGCGCATGCTAAGTTTACACAATTGTCCGAATATGGGCAATGGGGCGAATTCGGCAGGTACGCTGGGAGGAGGTTAGGGTATTTAGGAAACCAATCAGCGTGCCTGGCTAGTTTGTCCCAATGTCCGAATCCACCCATTCTACAATAGTTATATTATCTATTTCTTCCAGACCACAAACGGCAGATCCGTGTTTTGTGTTGTTGTAAGGATTAAGGGCGCTAACAACATGAAAGAAAAGTCAATGATAGAGTTGTTAAGTGTGAGCACAATAGCTATGAATTAGGGACTTGCGAACCGTTCGAGATTCGGCTCGACTCGAAACCATCGCCGAGATTCGATTCGACTCGATACCTCACCGTCCGATTCGTATTTTTCGAACCGACCTCTGTTCAAACGGCGAATTTTATATGTGCACTCGCTCGCATCAAGAACACGCCGTCATACGCTAACGATAGTGTAATAAATCGCTCTCTGAACGTATTAGCTCTCCAATTTTGTTGATTATTAAACCCCCGGGCTACCGTATGATCTCTGAGGGTCAGGGAAGATTCGTCCCCGGGAATATTCGTCCCCGGGTTTTTGAGAATATTCGTCCCCGGGAATATTCGTCCCTTGTAGGGGACGAATGTTCCCACCTGAAGGGGACGAATATTCCCACTGAGCGGGGACGAATATTCCCGGGGACGAATATTCCCAGGGACGAATATTCTCGGGGACGAATCTTCCCGATCCCATCTCTGAAGGACGACGTCATGAGGCTGAGCACGAGCCACGACCACCAAGTGGGTAGAATAAAACTGCGAGTCTATGAGTTCAGAATCAATTGGTCTGGAATCGAGTATTCTCGCAGTGCGAGAATACTCGATTCCAGACCAATTGATTCTGAACTCATCCAGCATGCAGAGTACCGGTATTGCAGACTATGGAAGCACGAATGTCGCCGTCGCGCCGGTTTCAAGGTTCGAGATTCGACTCGACTCGTTACCAGAGGGATGATTCGGCTCGAGATTCGGCTCGAAGTTTTATCCCCGGCTCGCAGGTCCCTACTATGAATATGAAAGTGAAATTCTGAAAAATTGGAGATATGTCTACGTACAAAGAAGTTTCCTCTGATCTGACAGAGAAAATAGCAAACAAAATTAAAAATAAAAACTAGAAAATACCAACTTTGTGGTCAGGAAGGTTTTGGCATACATGTCTGCGTTGGGCCCTGAAAAAGTGCGGGGGTGGTAGGAATGTACAGTGCATAATATGGAGCTAGGATAGTGGGTATGGGTGCAGCGAGGGCATGGTCCATCACACGTGCATGCATGGGTATGTGGCCGTTGATAATAATCTATAACGCGAATGGCGTAGCTATCGCCACTTGTTGCCATCCAAGGAAGATATAAGTCGGTATTTTCTTGATAAAAATAAGGTCGCGAGGGGGGGGGGGGGGGCACCATATTGATCGACTGTGGATTGTCCCGGGAAACACATTTAGACTCCGACTTTATGATCTATCGGCACGACACGTAATTTTAACGCTCCGTTGAAGCGACATATTTTGGTACGCCACCCACTGCAACGGAATTGAGAATAATAATTATTCCGACCAACTGAAATATTCCAAATGATTGAATCTAAAAAGGTGATGGGTTATTTAAGGGCTAGACTGGTCCCAGGCTATTAGAGAGTCGAATTTCTTATGAAATTAGACTGGTGGCCTGAGACCTTTTGATGCTAACTATAGAACGTAAATAACCATCCTTAGCAAATTATCTTACATAGAAACAGCACATGTGGGTTTGTATTTAATCGTATATTATACCACAATACTTTGTTCATACAGCTTCAGTATTTGTTTGTTCCTAGTGAATGTGCAGACGACAACCCTCACATCACCCTCCGGACGAAGTTGCTGTACACACCTGAATAAACTATTGTTCTCAATTCGTTGATCACGGCGGCAGTTGACTTTCGAACTATGAAAGCTCCAAGAATCACCAGAGATGGATACAGGCTGGAGCTGACACAGCTCGCGGACTCCATCCGTTTAAAATTTGCCTTCTTGTTTTTCGAGTGCTTTCAAGTAAGCACAATCAAACATTTTACTTTATTTTTTCAGTTCATTGCACAGCCATATAATAATGTTGACATGTACCTTTACAAGCAATAGATTAGTCTTAGTAGCTTCCATTGCTAGTAATCTTATGCTCATGGAAGTGCACCACATAGCCCTTGTGAGAGACTACCATGGGTGTTGTTCCCACATACTCAAGGACAAAAGACTAGCAGGTAGCCTGGTAGACAACGCGCACTTTCAGGAGAATGACGCGTGGTACATTGGTTACGCTTCAACGACGGGTACGCAGAACCCTACAAATAAAGGCCTTAGTAGGCCTGTAACCCTGGATGATTTGTGATAAACTGTATCGCCCCACCCCCGCTTGGCTTAATTGCAGTTCTTCAGTCCGCCCCTGATCACAGTCAGACGATGATATCACTTGTCTTCGATTAAATTACCAATGACCCACCGGCCACATACAAAATGCGTAATATTCCATTGTTCGGCCACATTGTAAATTGAATGGTTTTACATTTGGGAAACATATCCGTAAAAGGTTAACAATTGATCTCAGAAGCATCACAAACTACATATTAACTCTTTACCCAACGCAGACGATATCAAAATTTATTATTTTAAAAATAATTTTTTGAAATTTTTCCAAAAAATTCAACAAAACCATATCATGTGACCCCTCGTTGGAACGAGCTCGACGAGCTCGTTCCAACGAGGGGTCACATGATATGGTTTTGTTGAAATTTGTCAAAAAATAATATTTTTTCAGCTGCTGAATCTGCATATTACACGGGCGGATGCGGCGATTCGTTGGGTAAAGGGTTAAACCTCTGATTGCTGATGATATCCTCCATGTCGGTTCATTAACACCACTTGGAAGAATCCATACTCTTTATTTGCTGGTAGACCAATTAATATTTTCAACGTGCAGCCTTTGGGCTGCACGATGAAAATAATGACTGGTCTTCCTAACAGTTTCCTTGAGCAGCCATTTACATAATGATATCAGGATGTGTCATGGATCTATACTGTAAAAACACGTTTACAATTCAAAGTGTAAAAACGTTGACAGAGTTAGTTATATGCCTCTAATCACCCACACAGTATGATTCTTCATTAGTTCAAAATGGAGCACTTGAAACACTATGATGTTGCTATGGAAAAATGAAGACAAACTCATAAAAAAATCAGTTTATTCGCCGATACATGACATGTCGAAACAGACCCCGGTGCGTTGAAGTGAATGATCCTGCAATTCTAACTGGCTATGTTTTAAAATGTTATTTTTACACGGAATTGTAACCAGACATGTAACTGAAAAATGAAATGGAAACATACAGTTTTTTTCCATATTTTAGAAACGGGGAGTCAATTGCTCCCGGGTTTGGTAAATGGGGTAGTGGGAAAATTTTGCTTTTAAGACTGCTACACTGCAAACAATATAGGTTCTCTTTAGAACCAAAACTGGTTCTAATCTTGTCCCTGAGATGGAACCAGTTCTGTTTAAACAGTATTTATTTCAAATCAAATAAATTTACCAAGATTAGCATTCGATTTTAACAGAATATTACATGAACTGAAGTAGATTCAGCAGTAAACTTGGAGCTTATTCAACGCAGTCGCCAAACATTTTGAAACAAAGGAGATATGAACAGTTGGCATATCGAACCAGTTTTGGTTCTGTTTAGAACCAAAACTGGTTCGATATGCCAACTGTTCATATCTCCTTTGCTTAATAATGTTTTGAGACAACCTCGTATAAGCTCTAAACTTATGACTGAAACCCTTCAATTTATGTTTAATTTTGTTAATATTTAATGTTAATCTTTATAAATTTATTTGATTTGAAATAAATACTGTTTAAACAGAACTGGTTCCATCTCAGGGACAAAATTAGAACCAGTTTTGGTTCTAAAGAGAACCTATATTGTTTGCAGTGTAGGTTGCTAAAATGACTGATATCAGCCTTTTGAAATGCAATTTTTCAGGTTGAAGTCATGCATTTGACAATAAATTATTTCACCCACATTCACATTGCTTATTTCTAATTGCTAGTAGTTAGAGAGTGTTATATGTTTTTAGTGGATTTGGGGAATTGTAATACATGTTATGAGTTAGATTATTAGGGTAAAGAATATTCGCATCTGAAGAGACTATATGGCATGTCATTTTTGGAAATGCCTGAAAAACTTTGGAGCGGAAGCTAACTTCAGTTTTACATTGAAATACATGTATGTCTTTGCCAAGTGTAGTTCCTCAGAAGACGCCTTATCCCGGGTTGCAAAAATTGCACGAAATCTCATTTCGTTCGTGCAAAGGTTATGCAAAATTATTCAGCATAACCGTTTTTCCATTTGTGCAGAATTCCTGTAAGCAGATAGAGTGTGCGGAGAGCAGATTACAAGTAAATCACCCATCACGTCTCCACTGCAGGGCTTCGGCCTGGCCTCAGACACTCTAATATGCCTGTTGGATGTTGGTGTTTAGGTCTTCTTTTGATCTTTTCCATCTGTCCAAGTTGTTTTTGTGTCGAATGCATAAGGTGATCGTAAACTGGGGAGATTCTACAATTGACAGATTTTATTTCATCAACTTTGAAAAAAATTACGCTTTATATTAAAATTAAACGAATTATTTGGAATATCCGTTGTGTTTTTCAATATACATGATGAAATAAAATCAGTGATGTCAATGATTAACTAGTTTTTCATGTCTTGCTACACCAGGTTATTTCTCAATATGATTTCATGGCAATCACACACTAAATAATCTACCTGTGAAATTTTCAGTCAACCATGAAACGCATATGACCCAAGAATGTAGTAGAGCTTTATAAATCATGTTGAACAAAGAGAAAGATAAGTAAAACAATGGACGACCAATGTGCACTTGTGATCGGAGCATATGGAATGTTTTAGGGACACAACGATTCTCTCCAGTCCTCATCTCTTGTATCCGATTTCCCGGTCATGTTATTTCTTGTCTGTTTTCACAGAGGAGCAACAACTCTTTACATAATGTAACGGCTGCCCAGCGACATCTACAGAAATCGTCATTCAAATCTTTTTGTTGGATGTCTTTGTTTGCCCCGAAAACTTAGCTTGTGGCCTCGTCATTAGATCGGAAATATCTGGCTCGTTCCAACGCGTTGTCAAAAGTATGTTTTGGAGGCGAAAATGAAAATTCGTAATTATTCAAGAATCAAAAATCAAAGTGACGTCTACTTATTACGTAGTGTTAAATAAGTAAGGGTCGGGTCAATGTTTGGTTTTACAAGCAAAGTCCCCAGACAACACAAATATGTACCTGTGAGGAAAATTGTGCTGTACTGTTTATTCAGTCTAGACTCCTGAAGGCTGAGAGTGGATTACCCCCGACCCATCCTCGGAATGTTTTTTTCACACAGATAATAAGCCTAAACATTTTGTTAAAACCATAAGAACTTCAGTAAAGTTTCTGTCGATGGACCTTCGGGTTAAACCCAGAGGTCCATCGGCTGAAACTTAGATCAAGCGTCTTATGCTTTTTAAAAGAATACGCGATTTCACATGGGTGCAAAGCCCCTTCCTATGGTGTTGGGAAGATGATCCTCTCTCCACGCAGTGGATCTTTGCAAGTTCTGTAAGTCCCTAATATTAAAGGTAGTGCAATAGAACTGATCACACGTGCCCACGAATTACCATGAGTCACATCAATCAATAAGCCAACACTTAATCTTGGTGATGATCGCGTCGATTATATACACGCGCATGTGATGTAATTGTGCTGCAAATTGCCTCGTGCTTTCAAATCCTAACTCCATAATTTCTTAGAACCATTAGTTAGAAGATGATCCCTTTTATCAATTCAAGTATCTGTGTATAGTGTTTAAGGGCAGGATGAAAGTATTGACACGTTCAATGGGATACTTCTTTATACCCCAAACTGTGGACGTATATATGGGGCAGTACCCAGTAGCGTCGGGAAGTTGACCGTTTAGGGGATATGGTGAATCAGATTTGCCCCGACGGTGATGGCTTAAGTGTCGACTGATTAAATATTCCAACTGCATCCTCAATGCTTGCCTTCATCGAAGGTGCTAAATTTAAACGCAGAGAATCAAACGACACGGTTCGTCTTCTATGAGAAATTTGTGAACCATAATATACTCTCTGATATGCGATTTCTGTCTATCTGAAGATAAATGTGATATATTTTGGTGCTAAACTAAACCTTGCAAAATCCCAATATTTAACTGTGCTGCTCAATAGTGAAAACAAGGACGAAATAGGGTCGGAACGAAATGGGGCCGCCAGTGGCCATCTCCTTTTGGAGATGTTGTTTAACATGTTCTAAAACATTGTTACATGTAATTGCTTGCGTCGGAGGATAGAGTTTGTTTTTTTTGTGGGTAACCATCTTGCAGGCAGTAACAGCTCAAGTCCCGAATGACACATACTGTACAAAATACCGTTAGAATCACAATAGAAGTAGTTACCGCTGCTGTCGAGTAAGTGTTACTGCTTAACGTGCACAATATGTAGACTAATAGAGGCATGCCGATTACAGAGGAGCAGTATTTTTAAACGAACTACTCCAATTCCTGTTTTTGTAAAATGGCGTCGCCTGCGACGAAAGGAGTCTTGTTTTAGAAGAATAAATTTTAAGGTAGACAAATTTCTTTAAATCGCAGCCGTACGGCTGCGGGTTAAATATATTAATTTGTCTACTCTGTATGACAAACCAACAGCCTTCTCGTGTAATGAAGTGAAACGAAGTATCAGCTTCTCCGTTTTGGCTCAAGATCTAACAACAAAAATGTCGGCATTGTCAAAAGCAGTTAAATACGGCATTTGCACCATAATATTTCACTGTAGAAATATCGGCAACTGGATTACCAGTACTTTTACCGTATCTTTAACTGATATTTTGTCAGTACATACATGTACGTGATACCGAATGCTAATTATCGGGATGGGGCTGCAGGGAGCGACGAAAGCATGCATACCGTGATGTAGTTTAAATAGATGCGAACCAGTTGATAATATAAGTTACATGGCGTGTAGCTGGGTGATATATTTCCAAACAAGGCGACGAAATTTCAGATCAGGCTAGGCGAGGCAAAGCGGAACCCAATATGAACTTGCAGAGGCTTGTATGGAAATGAATCAGCCAGCAGCACGCCATGTAACATATTTATTATGTCGAAAGTCCATGTAAATCAAGGGATTAATAAATTTTCACCAGAAACTAAGAACGTTTATGTTTTAGAAACGCCCATAATCATCAACAGTAACAGGCAGCGGTATGTATCCGTGGCTGCAATAAAAAATCTTCGCTGCTCGAAGTGTGATATTTGTTTACAAAATAAAACGTATCGCTACAAGCACATATGAAATACCCTTACATATATTTACTTTAATTACCATCTGAAAAGGGTTCAAAAAGCACTTTTAAAAGTTCAAAAAATAACTTTTAACCCTTTACCCAACGTAACGGACAAAACCGGCTAGCGCTATTCACAAAAATCGCTAATTTTCATTATTGTTTTCATTTTTTGTCTCAAAAACATAGGTTATGACCCCTCTTTGGAACGAGCTCGTTGAGCTCGTTCCAAAGAGAGGTCATAACCTATGTTTTTGAGACAAAAAATGAAAAAAAATAGTTCTTCAAGAATTTTATTTGCAAGTGTCGTCTGCTTTTCATGTTTGGTAAAGGGTTAATCTGTTGAGTAAACTGTAGAGAAAATGTTAGCTTCAGCATAAAAAGTCGATAGAATCGTAATTTTTCGTGAAAACAAAGAACTTTTGGGACTACAAATAATATTTTCTGTCCATTTTTTAAATATTTAATGTTTTAAATCAATAAATACGGTACCTTGAAAATATTTTTGTTACCTCAATTTTCTTATTTTGTTTTAGTTAAAATTCTGAAAATTCGAAGCGAGTGGAAAGGCATCAAAATAGTAATGGCGGCTACTCATCCGATATCATATAATATCAAGTGAGTTGCCTGATACGATGGAACCCTTAGATGGTATTCTAGCCTTCTGATTGGACAAACTAACTTTGAGGCATAATAATATTCTATCCATTGTTGTAATCAGTACTGTATGTAGTGCATCAAAATAACTGATCCCAATTCTCGGATTCATTATTTAACAAACTCAAGGGATAACAAAACACCATTCCAGAACATTGAATATTTATTTTATTTATCCCATATCGTTTGTCTTTTGTCTGTGGTCATCAAAATCGATATTTACAATAAAGAGGTTCAAGTTTTACTTTTTCTCTACAATATGAGCACTGAGTTGTAACGTTGTTTGTAAGTGTTCTGGGGCCGTAACATACAGGTACTATAAACTAATACTCACGTCTTCAGGGAGAATTTATCAGGCCCAAAGCGTTCGTGAACTCGATGACATTGTCTGTCGAAATGTTTTGCTGTCCATCGGGAAATTTGTTGGTCGCTCGAACGCTAATTTTTTCTCCGAAAAAGCCGCTAAATTAAAAAAAAGGTTGACCCTTTGGCGAAACCACTATTTTCATTATGCAAACATGCCCTTGTGTTTCGAATATCCTTTCTACGAAATCATTCGTTGTGGTATATGACAATCCGGTAGTCATATACATGTACACATTCCTTAATTATTATTATTTTAAAGAATTAGTTTCGTGAAAAGAAAGTAATTCTTTAACCCTTTACACAACGCAACGGCAAAAACCGGCCAGCGTTATTCTCAAAAATCGCCAATTAATTTTCTATGTTTTTAATTTTTTTTTTTGTCTCAAAAACATAGGTTTCGTATCACACCACATGTTACAATGTAATCCAGGAAAATGTACAAATGTCAGTAAGCCACTCGTTTTTTGGTGTGTATGTTGTAGCCTAGTTTGGGTCTTTTTGTTTATATCGTCTACAATCTGTCAACACAAAGGCAAGCTAGGCTGAAAGGTGATTTATTTATTTGTTTATGTATTGGTGTTTAAGGTCACATATTTCTGCACAATGGCTAATCATGACCTCGACAGTTTTACGGGTGGAGGAAGCCGGAGTACCCGGAGAGAACCACCGAGCAACGGCGAGCAACTGTCAGCTCACAACATACTAACTCAACATAAGCAGGGTTAGCATTGGTTGAAGTACGCCTTAGTACACAACGTCACCGTGCCCCCACGGGGTGAAGTGTCTTGCCCAAAGACACAACACGGTTGCCACAGGTGGGATTCGAACCGAGGATCTCTCGGCTTGCAGCCTGCACCTCTACCTACTGAGCCTCCGTGCCCCCTGAAAGGTGATTGATGAACAGGAAACAGACAGATCAGTCTGAGGTGGAATGCGTTGGTCGAAGGCATTAAAAGGAGTTTATACTTGTCGATAACATATTACACGAATGCCTGCATATTGAAAGATTACCACGCTCTCGAATTTTAAACTCACGGTGTAATCAGGAAGCATGTCTGTGGAAAGATTTGGTGGGGTTGGGCACATTCCCCTGGCTTCTTCCGGTTGGGGGGGGGGGGGCACTTATTCCCGCATATAGTGCATGCAATACGATGCTGGCAGGGTGAATGACTACTGAATCATGGCGGAAGGGGAATCATTTGCTATTTCTGGCAAAATCTCATGATGTAAAAGCAATCTTTCAATTCCTAGATCAATCGGTACAACCAGATGGTACACTAGCTAATAGCTAACGGTTTGTAATACTGTTCTGTCGGTTGGAAAATCACCCGCCGTATTTTAGTAACGACCCATTCTTTCCGTTTTTGTCCAATATAGATCAGATAACGGTCTATGTGGAAACCGAAAACAAATCAGAATGTACTTATTCACAGCAATCTGATCACAAAAGCGGAAATATAATTTCGACCGGATCGGGATCCGGTCGAAATTATCATTTCACTTTTATTTCTAACCCGCTATAGAACCCCACCCGTCGGAGAAGAAGTGGGAGAACATTAAATATGAGATGGTGTTTTCGTTTCATTCTCTCGATTCGGTTTGATATTACACCATTTTGTTTATCAAATCTCGATCCACTGTTTTTTTCTTTGTGTCATGATTCGATCGCCGAGGAAAAGACAACTTTTGCGACCAAAGTACTACACATTTTTGTTTTGATTAATCCTATCATATTACTTCGATCAGTCGATCAGAATCCATCGATCGAACGGAAATAAGCATTTCAACCGTAATTGTATTTTTTGTTATTCTGCGAACTTGACGTAACATTCACCTTGTTACCTCAATACACTTGTCCATGACAAAGGGAGAAAGAGCCAAATGATAAAATTAGTTATGTATCGTATCAGTTTGTAAATAAATTAATAAAGTTTCTGGAGTCGTAAATCTTGGGAGAAAGACGTTTCTTGCATTGTTTCAGAACGCCCAAGTGAAGTGTTGGCTAGTTAAATAGGCAATCCAGATTTGACTTGAAAAATATATCTCATGTTTTGTTTTCTTCTTTGGTGAATGCTTAACCCTTTAGCTAACATGAAAAGCAGACGACACTTGCAAACAAAATTCTTGAATAACTATATTTTTTCACTTTTATCTCAAAAACATAGGTTATGACCCCTCATTGGAAAGAGCTCGTTCCAAGGAGGTGTCATACCCTATGTTTTTGAGACAAAAAATGAAAAAAATAATAAAAATTAATTGGCTTTTTTGTGAATAGCACTGGTCGGTTTTTGCCGTTACTTTGGGTAAAGGATTAACCTAGCATTAAATTCCAAGAAACACGATATGATAGCGATTTTAAACTTAATCCACGACCGTACCACGGAGTTATTATACTTCCACCATGCAACATTTTGTTGCTCGTGTTCCTGTAACTCGAAACCCCAAATCAGGTGGATACATCTTTTATACAACTTTCCGTTGATAGATCATTGACACCCTCCAACAAGTGCCCGTTTCAACAATTAATGCCTCCAGTCAATGCCTCCACTCATAGTATATTATGGAACCTGGGATGTGGCATACCAACTTTTTGTTATTCCTTTCGCGAGGAGTAATAATCCGTACGCGCAGAATAATAGGGAGCACGGAGGTGATACACAAAATAGTTTTTTTTTTAATTCGTGCTCTCAGAGTAATTAACTGTGTTCAGTGACTAATAATCCGCCCGCACGAATTTTTAAATCGTGTACATGAATAACTACTCCCCACCCCCTGCGCACGCAGTACGAAAACGTGCGCATGGAATAACAATCCGTGCGTACAGTATAATATAGAGCCCTGGGGTGACATACTGTTTATTAATCCATGCGGCCAAACTAATAATCACACAAATTACTAAACCGTGCGCGCGAAATGGGTGTAGTAGTTCGTGCGTATGGATTATTATTTCGTGTAGAGAACGGATTAATATCCCATATTTTCGGTTTAGTAATTCGTGGGTGTGGATTAAAAAATATATTTGCAATGTTACCACTCGGGTCTCCTAATCTACCAATGGGTAGGTGGCATTAATCTGGGATATGCCGTTGGAAGCATAGACATTTTATGTTCATTTATTTGAAAATAATTCTGAACGTCCTAATCTTTTTGTTATTCTGCACGTGTTTCTTGAGCCGAGACTCAAACCCGATGGGTTCTACAAAGAATCTATTCGGTTCTCCTTAAGTATCTGGGCTTTTTTAGATTTTGAAAAAGCAAGAAGAATTTTAACCAAATCAAAATCTGAGGATAAACCAAATAGGCTCTAGATTGCAATTAAACTCAGGAGATAGAAATACAACATTACGAATGGCCGTTTACTACCTGTGGTCAGAGAGATAGCTTAACTTTAAGATTTTGTTAGGTTTAGGTGTATGTATGTTTGCTAAAAGCGTAGGAATGAGTATATGACAGACCCCGAAAACCTATTTGTAAAGTAAGCCATCTGTGTATTTAATTAGAAATGAATCAGTGAAGGCGCAATAAAAGTGATCACTTTAACGGAGTGGAATCTCAATAAGAGCCTGTAACGCCAATTAGCGCTTAGCTGGTCTGGAACAACGATCTTTCCTGATGAGCTTAAAAACAAAACACTAGTTCAGCCATCCAAGGTGACCAGTCATATAATTTTTATGATTATTAGTGTCGATAATCTCCTAAGCACAAGTAACCCACATGTAGTGCCTGTGTTGTATGAACATCATCACTTTTTGACAGTAGACTGTCAGAAGTGTCAATGTACAGCGAAACTACGATACCTTAAAAGAATTTGAACGAGAATTTTAAATTAAGACAGATCTATAGCTGCCAAATTCAAAAGAAACAATTAAAATGGGTACTAATGTTCTTGTGATCAAATAAGAGTCGGGCGATTTCTCGAAAATTTCATTTCAGTCTCAAGGTGTGTAAGAGTATGGGTCGTAGGCGAGAAGCTGGGGATGCCCCGTGCTATATGTTAGAGGAGGTACCGCATCGTTGAGAAAGAATAGGCACGCTGTAGTGTAAGGAGAATCACACAGCTCATATTTAGAGCAGGAACAGTCTCGGGCTAAGTCGGTGGCCATATAAGAGTGGAGGATCAAAATAGGAAGTGCGAGCTCCGGGAGCTCACGAATATTGGCATTCAGGTAGACGGTATTACCTGTTATAGAAGGCAATCCATACGTAGACGGGGTAGGCTTTGCATGTATAATTTGCATGTATTCTATGGGGTAACTAGATGGAAGCAGTTAACTCCGAAGCGGCTGTTAGAGTAAAGGCGTCCAGTGAAGTGACAATAGGTTAGAGTTACATTCCGTTATATGTTCATGAAAAGGCGACCAGAGTCCAGAGACACTACATTGAGCCGAGAAGATCAAACACCAGCGACAACAGGGAACGCGGGCCCGCATGGTGACTCAAAAACTGTGTGGGTGGATGCGATTATTATTTATTCATTAGATTTCATGTAAGTCAGCTTACAAGTTAATATATTTTTCTGTATGTATTAAAATTGTTGTTTTCAGTGAAGCCTTGTTGATTGTGCTTTTTGAGGAAAAGTCACTGACCCCTACGGGATAGGAACCACGCCAACAAAAACGAAACTGGCGGCTTCGACACGATGAGACACACGTTCGCTCACTGATTCAGGCGACACTCCCCGAGTCTAGGATGAATACGCGGCGTGAATCTATTTCTCCGGCAACGACCACGCCCGGTTTCCGACATCTGGAGAGGCTTACAGAGGTTTCCTAAAAGGTAACAATTGAAACGTTCAAAATCAACAAGATCACTCAATGGCAATTTTAATTCATGTTTCAGTTATGATGTTCATACAGATTGTCGCAATGAAATTTGGATAGTTTTAAAAAGTTGTGCAGGGGTTAATCTTCGGTTAAATTAGCTTCAATTCGATTGGGGCAGCCGAACGGGAGAATGGGGCTGCATTAGATCGAAACAAAGCTGAAAGATAAGCAGTGTTAGCGCGTGAACGGGTGGAGAGAAAGGCAGCACTGAGAGCTGCAGAGCGAGAGAAAAGAGATTCAGATTGAACGCGACAGGTCTGAAAGGGCGCGTGAGGAAGTTGAAATGGCTCGTGTGGAAGCTGAAAGAGCACGTGAAGAAGCTGAAAGGCAACATGAGAGGGAGATGGAATTTTGAGGTCTAGGGCGCAGTTACCCGAAACAAATGGTAGACAGGGTGGAGAAAGTTCCGGGGGAAAGGCGAAGGCACCTTATCCCCAGCTACCCAAGTTCAATGAACAGACTGACGATTTCGACGCTCACTTCCAGAGGTTTGAAAGGTTTGTTTCGTGTCAGGGTTGGGGGTCAGTCTTAGTCCGCTGCTGACGGTCAAACAGCTACAAGTATATGTGAGCAACCCCCGACCAAGCTAACGACTGCGGTGAGCTGTTAAAGGCTATCATGAAATAAGTGAAATAATTTCGATATCCACACGAAAATTGTGAATATCATTCATCTATTCCGATTAAATTTTTGAATTCTCTCAATTTCCACTATCAGTACATGGTTTAAGACTCGATAGTGGAAGGGACGTAGAAGGTAGATATTCGGCGTTTTTCCTGACATTCCTCGCTTCGTTGACTCATTTCTTCAACCATTTTGAACACCGAAACCTTGTCTTTGGAAGTGTTAAGAAATGGGCCATTCGGTACAGAGTCGACGGAACAAATGCGTACATATTAGTGTTGGTGTGTACTATAAAGCGCATGGGTTTCGAAGCCGGATGGTTTAATTACTCCGGGATTAGACAGATGGTAAAATTTCTATCTTTACTCGATATTTACGTTCCAAGCACAACTTCCTGACCCGAACGCAGGAGAGGCATTTTGAAAGGATTTGCTTTCATGAAAGCTGTGGTGAACATTGGACACAATCATGACCGACTCTCTGAATTCGTGTTATGACATTTAAGCACGATGCTGTATCGCATTCACGTGAACTGTGATGAATTTTCAAACTACAAACATGCAAACGCTCTATCGCGGAATGATTTCTCTTTCCATTGATATAATATGGGTTCCAGGAAATTTGCCTGTTGGTTCACCAGAGACAGAAGAAACCGATATTTTCGTCACGATTCAGGGTTTATAAGTCTGTTTTGAAGAAGTAACGCATACATGGAGCAGGGGCGGACTGGTTCAAAAATGTTACCTGGAAATGCACCGGGGTGGGGGGTATAGGATCCGGAAAAATTTTTGATTTTTCGGACTAAAACAACGTTGCGTCCTGTTATCTGAGCGATCAATGGCAGTCCACATAGAAGGTATATTTACCGGTAGTCTTTGCAAGCAGATTCATTTCGCCGCATTTTGGCCATTTTCATGAAATTACATGTACCAATTGTTGGGATGGGGAGCGGCCCACAATAGGGGGGAGGGGACACCGGGAAATTTCCCGGTGGACCGTACGGCCAGTCCGCCTCTGACATGGAGGCGTTTACAATATTTTTTAAACAGGGGATTTAACAAATCTTATAATTTTTTTAAACGATCGAAAAAGAAACCGAAAAATAAAGTGAAAGGCTTGTAAATTCTATGAATCCGGGTCTGCAATGCGTAGAACAATATACGTGTAAAATATATATTGTATTATAATATAACAAAGTTGAATCTCTCTCACTAAACGAAGGTGAACACCACATCTCAAATCATTCACAATAAATTAGTTTAACCCTTTACCTAACATGAAAAGCAGACGACACTTGCAAAAATAATTCTTGAATAATATTTTTTTTTCATTTTTAGTCTCAAAAACATAGGTTATGACCCCTCGTTGGAACGAGCTCGTCGAGCTCGTTCCAACGAGGGGTCATAACCTATGTTTTTGAGACAAAAAAAAATGAAAAAATAATGAAAATTAATTGGCGATTTTTGATTATAGGGCTGGCCGTTTTTTCCCGTTACGTTGGGTAAAGGGTTAAATTAATTTCAGCATTATTGGACAGTTTTTCAGGATATGGGGGTTAACATCTTCCTTCGAAAACAATTGAATGGGCATCTTTCCCACATACAAAAAAAACCCTCTTTCCCCAAAAGATCAACACAAAGGTGATTTTTTAGATGACCTTTCTCGGCACCATCTCCAAGTATTGTCAGTGGTGGTTCTCGAAAATTCTTTTTAAAGAATTTCAAGCTTATTGGACAAGGAGAGGGTGGCTACACTTTGAGGATTAAGATCTCCATTCGAAAAAAGCTTGGAAAATTACCCAATCCCTCCACATAAAATCAACAAAGTAGAATGCTTCAATGAAGGCTACAGACATATCGCGAAATGGGGAAAATATTCACTCAGACATCCCGTCTAATATTATCGAGGGTGGATTATCATAAGAAAACTGTTTTTAAAAAGTACTTCTAAGTTTGAAGGTGGCATAACATTACACGAATATTGATAACATTGAATACTGTTTTTTTCAAGTAAAGAAGTGGGTGACATATACACCCATTGGGTCGGGTGCTGATATTAATGGTTATCTTTATAATTATATGATGAAAATGTATAGCACATGTCACGTGAAATAAAGATATTATTACTACTACTGATACTACTGTAAATCCCAGTGAAATATATAACGAATTCCGCATATCAGTGAATCCAATATATTATACCGTTCCATTTTTCGTTGTTTTCCAAGTCAGTTAAATCTACCTAAGAACTCAGTGCCGCATGATGTAAAGGCCCGAATAGGCTGGGAAAACAGTAGCGAAATGCGCTGTAAAGGCCCAAAGACGACGAGAAAAAAGACAGTGGCCAAATGCACCGTAAAGGCCCAAATAGGCAGAGACAAAAGACACTAGCGAAATGTGCTCTAAGACTAAAAGCCCAAAGTGGCTGAGAAAAAAACCAGAAGCGAAATGCACTGTAAAAGTCAAAAGAGGCCGAGAAAAGAAAAACAGCAGCGAAATGCACTGTTGAAAAATACTTTAAATCTGCTAGGTTTTATACTTGCCAGTCAAAAGCCTGGGTAAACGATGTGGGGAGGGGGCGCGGTGGCATTGCGGTAGCCGGTTCTCGTCAGATCACCGAAGTTCAGCAACGCCGAGCCCGGTTAATCCTTGGATGCATGGGTGATCGTCTGAGCGATCGATTTGGACTCCCGCGTTGTGTTCTCGGACAAGGTACTTAACTCCGATTGTCTACATGGGGGCACGATGACGCCGTGTACTAAAGCGTACTGCACGTCGATGGTGCGCATGTCTTCAACCAATCTAACCCTGCCTGTGCTGCAGTGCAGAGTTACGATGTTGGGGTGCTGGCAGCCGCTTGTCGTTGCTCGATGGTTCTCCTCGGGTACTCCGGCTTCCTCCACCCGTAAAACTGTCACCGACACGATATGACCTTGACTGTTAAAGTGTCGTTGAACCTTAATAAATAATAATACTAATACTTAAAAATGCATTCGCAAAAACTATATCAGTAGTGATAAAATCGGGGATAATATATCTTGTATCTTTATTGCAGTAACAATAAATGTCATATGACGTCGCGAGAAACGAACACACGCGTCCTTGACGGTTGTTTCAGTGTTTTTGATAAACACAGTGCCAATCCTTTCAAACGTCGATAACGCTGCATTGAACCATGATTCAAGTTTCCATGAACGTGCATTCCATGTCAGTCGATAAACAATCCACGATGCGAACCCCTCATCCCACTAAAAAAAAAACGAATCGGAAAACTTGAAAGCGATAATGAGAGAACTTTGAAATGTAATGTAACTTTCTTCATGATTTGGGCCCTTCTGCAAATTCTGAATGAAGTGATGTTTTTGAAGAGAATCTTCCCATCGTTTCACGATGAAAAAGCTTACATAAATCGAATTTGATTATTTTTATCACTTTATACAATTGCTCTGGTGTTGAATGAATTTCCTCATGTGCCGTTGGGTTGAAAGAATTGAAAACCGAGTTCCGTTATTCAGCTGAGTCTAGCGTTTTTGTTTGTCAGCTACTATTTTCGAAAAGACATGGTTATAGATTTTGTGGACTCAATGGGAGATAATAGTATTGTGTGCTCATTGTGCTTGTATACTATTAGTTATCCTTGTGTTTTTCAGGGTGTATGGGAATTTACACCGGTCTGGGAACTCATACACCCTGAGGTGAAGCCGAAGGGTGTATGAGTCCCCAGACTGGTGTAAATTCCCATACACCCCGGAAAACACAAGGATAACGGATTTATTTCCAATAATTTTGATGTACTTAATACTTTAACCTACATTGTGGGCAAAAACTGATAGAAAATGTGTACTTTGTAAGTTTCTTAATAAAACCCGACAAATATGGATGTCATTGGAACTGGCTCAATGAGCCAGTTGCAATCACATCCATATCTGTAATATTTTATTACACATAAATATAAAATTTCCTGTATTTTTATGTTTGATCTAACATAACCGAGCAGAAGGTATGAATTAATAATTAAAAATGGGTACATTTTTAGCCACATAGCCTGTTATTATGTATTCTTGTTTTTACACCGTGATTCCGAACGAAACTGAATGTATACATATGTAATTATACCATTCGCCTCTGACTAACTCCCCCTGTTCAATTGGCCTTTTGAACCCTGATGGTTCCCTCTATAGCCGTTGAATGGAATTAACCAGAAGTGTCCATAATCACCAAGGGTGGAGAGTGGACCGGTCAATATTTTTAGCGTGCAGCTTTGGGGCTGCACATCGGGGATATTGTTTGGTTTACCCTACAAATTCACAGAGCAGCCATTATACCTTTCAAATGTACGGTGTGTTATGATCCTGGACCGGAGAAGCGCGCTTGCGGGTTCAGGGGGCTAAGGCACAGTGGTCGGATCAGATAAACGTAAACAGATCAGAACTGAAAGAATTGTAAATAGTAACTACATACATCATAAGTAGTAATTGCCGACTTTGTTGACGGCCCGGTGTGGTAACCGTGGGGCCGGTTACTCACAACATGACTGTCATATGACAAATGCCGTATTGAGTCGCCAATGAGCTGCGTGACTATTCTCCCCGAATGCTGAACTCATTGTTGCATCCGAAGGGAGGAGAGAAAATAGATATTTACGTATATGAAGGTATGAGAAGGATGTGTGCGAGAGTGTATGTGAAAATGCCGGTGAGTGGTGAGCATAGGGTTGGAGGGATGGTGGTGGTTGTGGGGGGGGGGGGGGGGGGGTGGCAGGTCTGGCGTCAGCACAGTTCAATAGAGTTAGATATATTTTACCCTAAACATCTAGCATTCCTGGCCTCCTTCCCTTGCATTGAGGCGCGAACATAAAACACTTTCGCTGTAAGAGCAAATGCTCTTACATTATTTCGCATCAGCGTGCCTTGCAAGGGATAGACACGACGGGTAAATGCCACATGTTGTTATTAAAGAGCATATGTTGCAGGTCGTTCCATAAAATCTAGCTAGTATGAAACACAACCCTTGATAATGATATATCACTTGCAAATGTGAGAGAGAATGCCCATACAGTCCTCCTCCTATAAATATGTCAACTCCCTTTCTTCCGGACATGTGCCTGTATTATTTTCATGTATATATGTATCAAATTATGCAACTTCCCTCCATGCATGTAATTGGAAAAAAGTTGGGAAAATAAAAATGTATGTAATGTATGTTAACCACGGTATAAAAAAGCTACTGTGGATTGTAAATTACACCGTACCTCTCAGCCAATCAAAACGCAGTATTTTGTTTCATTTTGGAAATAAAAGCTTTTATCGCGACTCAGCACGTTTATGGGAGGTATAGCTATACTCGTCACTCAAGCGCGACTCGCAGCTATACGTTCCGCAAAACGAGTCTCAGCGCGATAAATGATTCCGCATACAGCACTTACGTACCGTGCACGTTTTGAAAAATGTTATTCAATACTCTGTTCACAGTATGTTTCCTATTTTCGGTTGACTGACCTTTTTTAATGATGTCCTGGTTATAAAAATACGAATATGGATAATAATCGAAATGATAAATTTTGATATAGTGTGTGTTGAATAAAGCGTTAACGCATGCGTGATGCAACAATTGAAAAGTGTTTCTGACGTTACTTCTTTGGCATTCTAAAACTTCAACTTTGCGCGGCTTTGTATTTTACAATGTGTACAATGTCCATATGCCTTGACAGTTCATTTGATGTGAAAAAGTGAAGAAACAAAATATGTGTATATATATATGTTTGGTTCCATGTAATCAACTTTGCCCCCCCCCCCCCCCCACCCCCCACCAGGACAAACTGAAGAACTAGTTTTCGTTTCCCGAAGAACCCAAATTTCTTTATGTTTATGGACGGCGCACGTTTTTTTTTTTTCATTTGTTGGAGGATCATATGTCAGATATTCGTCGCCTGAGTGCGAGACTGTCCCATGTCCCCTATGGGACATAGGACAGTCTAGCACTCAGGCGACGTATTTCTTCACCCTCGGTGGAAAAAAGTAGCCCGTCTGCTAGGAAATCTTGAGAGCGACGCACGTTTGGGACATCTCTCCATATTTCTTTTTTTGTTGAGTGTGTTGCCTGATTCGTCAGGTGAAGTGTTAGATTATAAGAATTTGAATGAAACCTTTCCACACGCACTTTGCACTTATTGATTTCGATAATTATCCGGACGACTACTTCACAAATACGACAACGTTTGACTAGATGGTAATAATTAAACTAACAAGCTCATTAACAACGTTTAATGAGTGGCACATAAGAAAAGGGAGAATCGCATCGATTTTAGAGGCTTCTCTCTTGATGGCTTTGTACAGAAAGCTTACCTTTATACGTTGGTGTATCATATTAACCCTAAATCAAGCGACACACAAAATAATCAAAAAATGAAAAGAAAAAAGGAAATAATGGCATAAATGAATTTGTTTCTACAACCACCAAACTGAAATCACAGGGAGCAACGGACTGATTGGAAGAATGTTTCATAATCCCGTTAGGGCTGTTTGATTAAATTAATATTGTATTAAATTAATACTGACCACTCCCGAGGATAGGGTCGCCCCTTTGTACGAAGCACTATTGCATTGTACGACCTCATTCAAGAGAAAGATGTGAAATTGTCACCCATTATTGGAACAGGCTGAGACGTCAATAACAATATATTCCCCAATCGCGATAGTGCAGATTTGGACAGACCATTACGTCGGGTATTTTGTGGGAAATATCGCATTATGAATGTTTTTTTACTTACAGCAATGGCATTCGTCATTGGTAATTGGGTGTTTATGTGGGTAGAACAACGACCCCAACTCCATAATCTGAAATATCAGCGTGAAAGTACGGTGGCTCAGTGGTTAGGGCATCAAACCGACAGGTACACAGTTCGATCCCAACCAGCGAATATTACACTGTGTCTTTCGGGAAGGCACTTAATCCAGATTGCCCACCTGGGGGCGATAGCGCTGTGTAATAAGGCATACTGCACGTTGATGGTGCACTTGCCTTAAACTAATGCTAACCCTGCTTGTGCGGAGTTAGTTCCTTGATAAGTTCAACAGTTACTTTTTCTCAGGGTACCCCGGACTCTTCCACCCGTAAAACTTGGCTGTCGAAAGTGTCGTTAAAACTCCAATAGATAAAGAAGTATATCAGTGCGAGCGAACTCTCTCTCTCTCTCTATCTCTCTCTCTCTCTCTCTCTCTCTCTCTCTCTCTCTCTCTCTCTCTCTCTCTCTCTTCCGTTTGTCCACCCATGATCACAAATGCGTCTGAATGTCTTGAATGCCGATTCGCCCTTTCTAGACATCATGCACTTTCTCACGAGACTAGGTTCGCTACATGGATTTATGTGTAACTACTCCGTCACACACAGCCGTTAGTCGCACACAGACGGCCATACAGAAGGGGTCATGTATTCTCCGATACGAGTTTTTGGTGGCCAATCATGCCCACTTTCGTGTAGAATCTTGGACGTCTATGCGTCACGACTGCTACATGTATTTATACACAGATACATTTCCAAGAACACGTGAGATTTTTAACTATAATCCCGGCTGAGAAATACACCACCTCCACCAACCAGCCTCCCCCAGACGGTCATCTTCGCGCCCCACCTAGCTGTTGCGCATTTCTGAAGAAAATCTGGTTTGCAAAAAGGGAACGCAGAAAAATAATCTTAACACATTTTATATGAACTTCAGAATCTTAATCTTTCCTCTGCGTCATAGGGTATTTTATTTTGACCTTTAACAGCTTTAAACATGCATACATACAGTACGTCCGCCGTGACTGGTCACTTTCCGCGAGTGAGCAATATTTTCACGGACACAATAATATTAGATTCCAAACACTAATTATAGGAATAATCGTCAAAAATGTAATGAATGAAGCACCTGGTAATTAAAATCTTGCTGCTGATGATTTTTATTACCCAATAAACGTAGGCGTGGACATCACTGCCCACGCGTGGATTACGATCAGTCCATGGCGATTGTTCTGTACATACTCAGCGAATAATTCTATTTTTTTACAGGCTAGGACGCGGTCAGCGTTCATTGAAGGAAACCCACCCACAATTTTTTTTTTTTCTAAATATTTCTTTATTTATTAGGGTTTAACTACACTTTAACAGTCAAGGTCATATCGTCCGGTGACAGTTTTACGGGTGGAGGAACCCGGCGTACCTGGAGAGAACCACCGAGCAACGACGAACAGCTTCCAGCTCCTCAACATCGTTACTCCGCACTGCAGCACAGGCAGGATTAGATTGGTTGAAGACGTGCGCACCATCGACGTCCAGTACGCCTTAGTACACGGCGTCATCGTGCCCCATGTGGACAATCGGGGTGAAGTGCCTTGTCCAAGGATACAACGCGGGAGTCCGAATCGATCGCTCAGACGATCACCCATCCAAGGAGTAACCGGGCTCATCGTTGCTTAACTTCGGTGATGTGACGAGAACCTGTTACCACAACGCATGGCAGGTAGACACCCAATCTGGCTGTGTCATCTCCCTGCGGTATTCATGCGTAATTATGAGTTATAGGTTATGAAGATCAAACTTGTAAACCCTTTATCCAATGGCAAAATTTATATTTGAGTTATTACTTTTCAATTTGTTCCAAATAAATTGATCAAGACTATATCATGTGACCCCCCCCCCCCCCCCCCTTATTGCTACAGGGTCGTTCCAATGACGGGTCACATGATATTTGGGGTTTTTTTTAAATATTTTGAAAAATAGTAGTTTTTCAACTGCACAGTTTGTAAATTACGCGGGTGGATGCCGCATTTTCGTTAGGTGAAGGGTTAAATCCCCAATGCATTATAGGGAGAATTTGTAGGTTGAGATTTTGACACCAACATGCAGGAAATAAAGAGTTGGCCCGTTCGATGCGAATATCAAAAGGGTTATTATCTTCCACCACAGACAAAAAGACGATGCTCCCTTCAGAAGTGGGGTTTCGGCGCCAGTGTTTTCACATATTCCAAACATTCCGTTAGGTGAACTTCAGATACATGCAACACCCATACGTTGTAGAACTCGTGCGCAACAAACACTTGAGGCATAATACGTGCAAATATCCCAGCAACCACTTTTAAATGAATTGGCTTGTTTAACGAATTTCACTTGGGATATCATGCACATAGTCAGGCTAGTTTCTGTGTCGAATTTCCACTTACGAAAAGTGAAAATAGCTCTATTTCCTCAGACGTTGTGGTAAATCAATATATCGTGTACTAAAGACATTGAACTTGGAACTAAGAGACTGATATCGGGAAAGTAATACTCCATCCTTGTAAACCTCCGTGCTAATTGAGACAGGGGAGGCTTATTAAACAAATAAAGCAAATTCTTTTATTATCATCACCAATCGATATTGTCAGTTCTTGTAGGTTTAGTAAATGGACTTGGCTTGTGTGGTCTGTTGATGGTTATCGCGATGCTGGTTCCAACACACCCAATGTCTTTTGTGGGTGTTATGGAAATAGGAAATACCTTTACTTTAACGTTGGCTGACAATAATGCACAGTGTAATAAAAGAGCTAAAAAAATAGATCACTGGCCGAACATAAGAAAACGCCTCTGAAGTGAGAAAAAGGCTATCAAATTTTAACTAAATGGAGGCAGAGATGAAGGCGTGGTTGGTACAGCTATGCAAGTAGTATGTCTCGGGCTTTTGAGCCATAAATTGCAGGACCCCGGGCAGGATCCGGAAGTGACGTCATGTCACGTGACCCAGTGGCACCATGTTGCGTTGTCATAGTAACCCGCGTGAGCGGCCATGTTGTGACGTCATCCCCATAGTGATACGTGGTATTAATGCGCAGTGCGTGTTGTTAGGGTGACACGTGTTTCCGTCGTCCATTTTGTATACTGGGGCCGCCATCTTGGCTTCTATGGTAGCAGGTGGTTGCTATGTTACCCAAAGGCCTACAACAAAACAGGGGTATGTTCGGAGGGTGTGTTCGATTGAATAGGAGTAAATCCAATTACCAGAAACAACCCGACAATCCATCCAAATCACCAAAATCCACTTTATTTACTACGGATTTCCCCCAGAAGCCTATTTAGGTCCGCCATACCATGGTACCGAGAGGCTCCCAGGTACCGAGGGGGGACCCCGGAGTACGTTCGACTGAACAAGAGTAGTTTTTCTGATTGGTATTCCTCCAGAATACATTTTTATGACTTCTTTGTTTTATTTATTCTAACTTCCCTAAACATGTTCATGTTCTATTGTACACATTACATATAGCACATAGGCACATGCTGGATGTGCCAATATGTGCTTATGTGAAAAGGCACAATGTGACACAATGTGCACTATCACATAAGCACATGCTGGATGTGCCGATATGTGCTTATGTGAAAAGGCACAATATGACACATTGTGCATTAGCACATAGGCACATACGAGTATTTGAGGATACCTATAACCTGGTATTGTATTATTTGAGGATACTTATCGGGAATACCTTATGGAGAATCCCTTTTTTGCCATATCTGCTTATGTGAAAATGCACAATGTGACACGTTGTGCACTTGCACATAGGCACATGCTGGATGTACCGGTATGTGCTTATGTGAAAATGCACAATTTGACACATTGTGCCCTAGCACATAAGCACATACGAGTATTTGAGGATACCTATTGTATTGTACTACTGGACTATTAGAGGATACCTTTTATAGGATACTAATTTGAGGATACCTATTGGGGTATCTGAGAATACTTGTCAATCGGGTTTTTACATCCGGGTACATTGTGCTACATCCGGGTACTTCTGTTGGATAGTTGATAAAAAACCACAATATATAACATTTCATTCATATTTATTCCGTTCACAGTATACATCTCTTATATCTTTAAAAAAATGACTCCTTACAGTTTAAGGATCAAGACTGCAGTTTAGTCGCTAAACTGACCAATCAGATCAAAGTTAATCAACCAATCAGATTAATGTATTCCCATTGTGTTTTTTTCTCATTGACTTCTATACTAATTTTCTAACTTTCCCAACTTTAACCTGTAATCCTACAGGAAACAAACACTAACCCCAACCAAGAATCAAAACTTCGATCAAAATTTGCTGAACGGGGGTGGTATTTTCAAACACGTCCGCCAGAGGTACACAAGATTAGGCGAAGCAGGGACTTCACATCATTCACGTTCGAAACATCGAACAGAGAAAATGTTCTGACTTGGCGCCAAGAAGACGTATGCTAAGGTTACTCAGTATCAGGGTGAACTAAAGCTACATCTCCGAAGATACCTCGAGGGAAAAGACAAAAAGCCTTATCCAATCAAGACTGGGATTGCATTATCTCTAGAAGAATGGGATGGTCTGAAATCCCAACTAGAAAATGTAGATGCAGCAATCAACACCCAACAAACAGCTTTAACTGAAGCTCTGACCAAACACACTAAACCTTCTAAACCTACTAACCATGAAGACTTCAAACAAACAATTCAAGAACCACCTTTGGAGAAGAAGAGGATCAAAGTGAGAATAACCAAACCACGACCATTGATCGTTGATGGAATTGATATTGAGCTCAGACAAGTTCGCTTGCAGCATGAACTTTGCTTGGTATATGCTCATTATGTCGAAGAGAACATTGACGCTGTAGTGAAAGAAAAATGCTATGGATATGCAGTTGATCACCCATGCCTCATGATGACTCAAGAAGAGAATGTCATTACATGTTTTAATGAAGCACTTGAAAGAGTTAACAAGAATGACGTCCATCTACTGTGGCACCATAATACTTCTTGAATGAATCCACCACCAGTACAAAAAAAGTATGATGATATGTTCGGGAAACCTCTCACAAATGAACAGAGACGTTGTATTATGGATTTGGTGATTGAATTCATGACCTTCAAGAAACCACTCAGTCTGAAGATGTAAATAGATGTTGAAAAACATGTTTGTTTTTTAGAAAAAAGAAAAAAGAAGAAAAAAAAGTATAAAAAGAAGAAAAAAAGATGGTAATGACGCTTAAGTTATTTGATGTTTATCTACTGACAAATATCAAACAAACTTGAACTGTCCCCAGCCAGGAAGTCAGAAGGCCACCCACGTGAGTCATTTTTTAAAGATATAAGCAATGTATACTGTGAACGGAATAAAAATGAATGAAATATTATATATTGCGGTTTTTTATCAACTACCCAATAGAAGTACCCGGATGTAGCATAATGTACCCGGATGTAAAAACCTGTATGACAAGTATTCTCAGATATCCCAATAGGTATCCTCAAATTCGTATTCTATGAAAGGCATCCTCCAATAGTCCAGTAGTACAATACAATAGGTATCCTCAAATACCCGTATGTGCTTATGTGCTAGGGCACAATGTGTCACATTGTGGATTTTCACATAAGCACATATCGGAACATCCAGCATGTGCCTATGTGCTAGTGCACAATGTGTCACATTGTGCATTTTCACATAAGCACATATGACAAAAAAGGGATTCTTCATAAGGTATTCCCGATAGGTATCTTCAAATAATACAATACCAGGTTATAGGTATCCTCAAATACCCGTATGTGCCCATGTGCTAGGGCACATTGTGTCACATTGTCGTTTCACATAAGCACATATCGGCACATCCAGCATGTGCCTATGTGCTAGTGCACCTTGTGTCACATTGTGCATTTTCACATAAGCACATGCGACAAAAAAGGGATTCTCCCGAAGGTATCCTCGATAGGTATCCTCAAATAATACAATACCAGGCCATAGGTATCCTCAAATACCCGTATGTGCCTATGTGCTAGTGCACAATGTGTCACATTGTACCTTTTCACATAAGCACATATCGGCACATCCAGCATGTGCTTATGTGATAGTGCACATTGTGTCAAATTGTGCCTTTTCACATAAGCACATATTGGCACATCCAACATGTGCCTATTTGCTACTTGTAATGTGTATAATAGAACATGAACATGTTTAGGGAAGTTAGAATAAATAGAACAAAGAAGTCATAAAAAGGGGATTCTGGGGGAATCCGAACCAGAAAAACTTCTCTAGTTCAGTCAAACGTACCACGGAGTCCCCCTCGGCACCTGGGGGCCTCTCGGTACCATGGTATGGCGGTCCTAAATAGGATTCTGGGGGAAAACCGTAGTAAATAAAGTGGATTTTGGTGATTTGGAGGAATTGTCTGGTTGTTTGTGGTAATTAGATTTACTCCTATTCAATCGAACACTCCCTCCGAACATACCCCTGTCTTGTAGGCCTTTGGGTAACATAGCAACCACATGCTACCATACAAACCAAGATGACGGCCCCCAGTATACAAAATGGGCGACGGAAACACGTGTCACCCTAACAACATGCGCTGCGCATGCCAACTAACACCTCGTATCACTATGGGGATGACGTCACAACATGGCCGTTCACGCGGGTTACCATGACAACACAACATGGCGCCACTGGGTCACGTGACATTACGTCACTTCCGGGGGCCCCCAGAATTGGGGTGTCCGGTTACATGACATACTACTTATGCAACACACATAAATCGGCGTACTTTTGCATGTCTCCGATGTCAAACATTTTAAAGGTCTGAGAGATTGACACGAAGGTTATTCTTTGGATGATGAAAGACAGGTTTTTTTCAGGACGGAGATCAATTCTTCTATTAGATGCGCTGTTAAATGTTTCGAACTCGGAAAAAACAGTAGTTTAGTTTAAACATATTTTATTTGCAAATGTTTTACAGCAAATCGGATCGGAAGGCAAGTTCTTAACACTTAGCAATCCCTCCTTTCCGTTTCAAATAACATAAATATAAACTAGTGCGGCAAAAACAGTAATAAATATAAAATATGCACAAACAATGTTGAAGATTACAGAAATACAACAAGTAAGTACTGAATTTCGAATACTGAACTTCCTGCATAACCCGAGTAACTACTCCAGAGTTCCGGGTCAAAACTCTATATTGCCTTCTACATTCGAACATACCAGTAATAATAATAATAATAATATTAATATTTATTTATTGGGTTTAACGACACTTTCGACAGCCAGGGTCACTTCGTGTCGGAAATAATAATAATAATAATAATAATAATAATAATAATAATAATAATAATAATAATATAATTATAATATATTTCCTTCTCAGTCTCAAATTTCCTGAGACTATAGGAAATATGTTTTTTGCCATTTTTGGCTTCCAAACCTAATTTAATTATTATTTTTTGAGCTTATTTCACATTTAAATGTTCATTGGGGGGATCACACACCTTACAACACTGTTTAACTGTTTTGAAAAGTTATATTTTTGACACAGTCAGCAATAAAGGTTTTATATTACCCAAATAAGACTGTTAATACAAGCAAATTCACATCTTGAGCAAGTGTAGTCTCCAGTAGCACACCATAACCTCTGGCAACTGTCAACTAAGAGCCCATCTTACCCTAGTAACATATTTATTTAAACCATGGTTCCTCCTCATAGTACTTTCGGCGGGGGGATTCCAATCTTCCAACCCCCTCCCAAATCACCATTCAAACACACAGCCTGGAAACCTATACTGTGCTTCTATTCACTGGTATTTACAGGTTTTTCTCTATATTATGCTCTTAAAGATTTTAGAAAACAATTCCTTTATTGAAAGAGTATTTTGGAACAGAAATATTTTATTTATTTATTTTTTTTTTTTTTTTTTTTTTTTTTTTTGGCGTGGGGGAGGGGGGTGATACATGGGAAAAATAACATAATAAAGTAGCAAATGTGAATGAATGGCATTTGTTCACAGCTACCAATATAGTAGTCTAGTACAAGTGCTGCCATGGTTGCATGATACAGCACAGAACTACAATGACAGTTGTGAAATATTGTTCACTGCTTGAACCACGTCCCCCTCCACCCATACTGAACTTCTCAGCTGATGGGGAATATATGGAAAGACTGTACAGATATTAAGCCTTTCCAACATTATCATCTATAAGTATTGGACCAGTGTCTGAATTATTAACCCTTTACCTAACATGAAAAGCAGACGACACTTGCAAAAATAATTCTTGAATAACTAATTTTTTTCATTTTTTGTCTCAAAAACATAGGTTATGACCCCTCGTTGGAACGAGCTCGATGAGCTCGTTCCAACGAGGGGTCATAACCTATGTTTTTGAGACAAAAAATGAAAAAAATAGTGAAAATTAACTGGCGATTTTTTAGAATAGCGCTGGCCGGTTTTGGCCGTTACGTTAGGTAAAGGGTTAATGAAAGGAGGTATCTCAGGGCTTTCAATAAAGTCATGAAGGAATCGTTTTACTGTGCCAGGGATTTGAGCGAGGTGTGAATATTTCATCAATAAATGCGAAATATCGGGTTTTTTTGCAAATTGTTTCATATTATTTACACTATTTCGGAGGGACTTATAATTTTGCCAAAGAGCAGGGCTATCAGATTTGAGATCTTTTGTGCGAACTCTGTCCTTTTGTCGAATTGTCCGTCGTACATTACTGTCAAACCAAGGTTAGTCGTTTTACGTATTTGTGCGCGATGGCGCGGTATGCATTGTTTGTTCGGCTTTTTGAAGTATATTTTCCGTAAGGACTTAACCGCGTCATTAAGATAATTTTGGTCTACAATAATGGCCTTCCAATCTGTTTCCCTAATCAGATTATTAAAGTTTTCAAAGTCACCTCTATTATAATTCCAAATCATTCTTATCCGAATTAGTAACGGGACCGTTAATGTTAATAAATGAATAAGTCACTCTATGATCAGACAGTCCAAATTCAATAGAACCTGCATTAACAGAAGAGATAGTACCGCTTACAATGATCGGATCTAACAGGGACTCACAGTCTGGTGTGATACTTGTCGGTTAGGGGGCGCGGTGGCTCAGTAGAGGAGAGGTGCAGGCGGCAAGCCGAGAGGTCCTCGGTTCGAATCCCACCTGCGGCAACCGCGTTGTAAACTTGGGCAAGACACTTCACCCCCATTGCCTACGTGGGGGCACGGTGACGTTGTGTACTAAGACGTACTGCACGTCCATGGTGCACCTCTTAGCATTAACCAATGCTAATCCTGCTTGTGTGGAGTTCGTATGTTGGGGAGCTGACAGTTGCTCGCCGTTGCTCGGTGGTTCTCTCCGGGTACTCCGGCTTCCTCCACCCGTAAAACTGTCGCGGTCATTATTAGCCATTGTGCAGAAATATGTGACCTTAAATACCATTAAATAAATAATACGTGTCGGTTCTGTTATGGTGTTGACAAGATTTAATTTGGCTATAATGTTCTGGAGCCGACCATTTCGTCCATTTGATTTTAGAAGATCACAATTTATGTCGCCTGTAATAAAAATCGATGGGTTAATACAGAGTTCTTGTTCAACATTATCTTCCAAAACGTCTCAGTAATCGCTACAATAGAAGTCACGAGATCTATATGTCAAACAAAGGAGGACTGTCGGTCTAGTTTCCACCTCAAACCACAAGACATCAGCATCAAATTGAAGTTCTAGGATCTATTTATAATAAAGTTGTTAAGAGAAATAAACGGCGATGCCGCCAATGTATTGATTTCTATCCCGCCTTATGGGCCCGTGATGCCCAGACATACGTATTTGAGAAGATTCAAATTCCTCTTCGGTATGAGTTTCAGTAAAACAAATGACATCATATTCATCTAACGAGTCTCGTAGTTCATGTAATTTATGACGACTGCCCCAAATATTATAGTGGAAGATAGACAAAAAGTGGTCAGATGATACGTCCAGATCGGGATTCGAGTTTGTTGGTCCGGGATTCAATTCAATATCTCCAGAAAGAATGAGCCTGCCACATCCTAGTGTAGTTGAAATTATACAAATCAGGCCAGGAGTTCAAATTTTTGCAGTTTAATACAAGTTCGATTTTTCAAGACATGACTAGTGCTTTTTTGAGAGCGTGATCGAATATAAAAGGCCCTCACTGCTATCCTGTACTGATCTGTATTAATAGCCATTCTGATGAGTTAACCTAACTACGAGTGATGTTCGGGAGGTAGGCAGTGGTAATACTGTGATTTAATATTTAAATAGAGTTATTTAATATTTTACTTGGGCAATCGTACTTTCCCGCTCACAGGAAAAAGCAAATGTTACCCCTGTCCTGAAAAAAGATCCACCTAACATATTGTCAAATTACCGCCTAATATCCCTGATCAGTTGCTTAGGAAAAGTTTTTGAAAGATGTATCTTCAAAAAAGTTTGGTGTTTCATAGACAAAAACAAAATCTTAAGGCCTGCCAGTCTGGATTTACTGCGAGAACCAACAGTTCTACAACTTACCGACATCTATAATGCGTTCAGGTGTGCACTTGATGAAGGCAAAGATGTACGGGTTGTATTTTGCGATGTCAGTAAAGCCTTTGACAAGGTCGGGCATAAATGATTGATTTATAACTTGAATAAAATAGGTATTACAGGAGAGCTCCTTACTTTCTTCAAATCCTATCTCAGTGACCGCCTACAAAGAGTTGTTGTAAATTCTAATTCATCCTCCTGGAAAGAAGTTGTTTCTGACATTCCACGGGGTTCAATTCTTGGTCCCCTGTTGTTCCTGATCTATATTATCGACACAACTTTAGGCCTAACAAGCAGCATACGCTTGTTCGCAGAGGATACAAATTTTACTTACTTGTTGAAGATCTACACCAGGCCTCGTTTATTTTGAACGACGATTTAGCCACAATAGAACAGTGGGCTCATTTATGGTTAGTAGAATTCAACCCTGGAAAAACCGAAAGCATGATTATATCACGTAAGAGGGCCCCGGTTGATTACCCTTGTAGTGGCCAATATCCCCATTAAAGAAGTCAAAGAACATAAGCACTTAGGTGTAATCCTCAACCCTAATTGTACTTGGAATAACCACATAGAGCATATCTGCGCAAAAGCCTGGTCTCGCCTGGACTTTCTTAGGAAAACTAAATTTCTTCTAGATCGGAAAACACTTGAGAAAATTCATTTTGCTTTCGTGAGGCCCCTGCTTGAATATGCGGATACAGTTTGGGACAACTGTACAGAAAATGACTCACAGAATCTTGAAAATATTCAAATTGCAGCTGCCTGAATTATTATTGGTGCCACACTGAGTGCCAGCAGAATCTTATTATATGGAGAAACTGGTTGGGAGACACTGCAGACAAGGCGAAAAGAACATAAGCTGATACAGTATTTTAAAATGTATCATAATCTTGTACCGTCTTATATTCCCAATAGAATCCCCCCACCAATATCAGTGAATCAAATACGTGATTTACGTGATGCTCAAAATCGTCGTGTCCTTTTCTGTCGAACGAAAAATTATCAGCTATCGTTTATTCCATCAACAACCAAACTATGGAATGATATCCCTCCCAATATCAGAGAAAATAGCCTCTTTACAGATTTCAGAAAACATCTAAATCAGAACGTGCGCCGAGCACCACCATTCTTTTACACTTCGAGATCACGCAAATCGCAGGTTTTTTACACATACACACATACATATGTACATACACTCACACACATGCATATAGCCCTCCGAAACGCAGCCCACGCAAAAAACGTTTGTATCCACCACCCCCCCCCCCCCCACCACTCCCCCCCCCCCCCCCCTCCCCGTTCAGACAGATTCAATTTCCGGTAAACACCGCACTATCATTACGCATTAAAATATAGTTCCTGAAATTCAAAATTTTGACCAATTTCAATCCAATTTAAACTGAAAAATGGCTGAAACGGACTTTATGCATCGGGATTGCTAGATAATGTATTAGCGTGACCTTGTGTATGTCCTGTAATTTGTATCGGATTCTCGGTCTTGTTTACAATCGGATCGAAACGAGCCCGGACGGACGGCGGACGACGACGGACGCCAAGTGATGAGAAAAGTTCACATGGCCTTTTAGGCCAGGTGAGCTAAAAATGCTGAGGATTTATACAGGGATTGCTGTCAGTGCTCTTTCTCTCAGCGTCTCATATCCGTTCTGTATCAAAAGCATAGACTTTACAACCACGAGCAGTTTGCGACTTGAACTACTTGACTTGAACATACAACTTCCTAACACGCGTTGACTTAATTTTATGGAGTAGGGTGCCTTGCTTTGGACTTTTTTGAACCCACAAACGCATTTATTAGGTCCAATATCGCGACGCTTCAAGGCCATAAAGTAAATGGCTGCTGCGTGAATGTATGGGAAAGAACAATCCATATTTTCAACGTGTAGTCCTTGGTCTTCACCCAAATCCTGCATATGGCCTCTTCCAATTGCATTGGAACAGAAGGTACAGTCTGGGTTCAAATAGTTCAAAGAGAACAATATAAACCGACACTACTTCAAATACAATACCTTTGACAGACATTGATTCTCGTCGACATCTTAAAGCATTAAAGCATACTCAGGAGATAATTCCAACTATTTTATTACATTCAGGGTCGGTACACCGTGATCGAAGTTTTACTTCCAAGGTTGATCTGAATCACAATATTTCTTCTATTAGACTATTGATGTGCTCTTACGAGGAGCATTATTGGACAATGCCCAAAGAGCTCTTTCCAACAACGCGACTCAGACACGAGTACTAGAAATACAAGAATTTTGTGCGTATAGATCGCGCGGGGAGGGCGTTCCATTGTGTTGTTAGCCACTTGGTGTCACGATAATGGTTTCACCTCTATCAGTTGTGCTGTCTGAAATAGAAAGCGAGAAGGTCAGGGGTTCTTCAGCCAGATATTGTCTTTCCGTACGATATTTGAACGGTGGATGCTCATGGGCGGTTATTGTTTGGTAGGGTCGATGTGATAGATCTAGGTGATAGATCACTGAGTTTGTATTCAATGACAGCCGAACGAGAGAGGAAGAGAGAGAGAGAAAGAGAGAGAGAGAGAGAGAGAGAGAGAGAGAGAGAGAGAGAAAGATAAAAAAGAGATATATATAGAGAGAGAGATGTTCCGAAGTCTAACCACTCATTCCACCAACGTTGTTTTATTATTGAACCCACGGTTCTCAACTTCAAATAGATGTCAATGTTTGCTTTTACCTCTTGACCTCTTGATAGTGAACAGAAATGGGTGAATCAGATGATCTTATCAAAACTGTGTGTCACTATTGATTGAAATCTTAATCCGTCTTCGTAGGAATGATCGGATTGATTTGACGCAAATCAGGATATTGCTTCCACCTGAACCGTCGAGAAATCGAAGCACATGCCATTTCGAATCATCACATTCTGCTGTGTATGTGTATTATGGAGTCAGTGAAGAAGCCAATAACATTTTCAAATGCAACAATACTGCAATAATTAACACTTTTACCGCAAATGCCTTTAACTGATGGAGGACTCGATTATTGGTGGTCGATATTTGATAATCAAATTTGTTTTATTACAAATTATTGTATACAGTAAAGTCGCTGTGCAGTGGTGGTAATCCACGTGTGGGCTGTGATGTCCACGCGGGCGTTTACCAGTTAATAAAAACATCATTAGCAAAATTTTAATTAATGAAGCACCTGGTTGTACCCTGTGCTTCATTTATTAAAGTTTTGATGATTATTCATATAATTGGTGTTTGGAATCTAATATTACGTCCGTGAAAATATTGCTCACCCGTGGAAAATGACTAGTCCACGACGGCTGTCCTGTACATACATCATTATGAATACCACAGCATTCTATAGTATTTCCAAATGAAACAACAAAATGCTGTGTTTTGATTGGCTGAGATGTATAGTGTAACCTGCAGTCCACGGGTTTTTTTTTTTACATCGTGGTTAACCACAGTGTAAAAACAAGAATATACAATAGCAGGCTATATGGCTAAAAAAGTACCAATTTTTAATTATCAATTCATACCTTCTGCTCAGTTATGTTAGAACAAAAATAAAAATACAGGAAATTTTATATTTATGTGCAATAAAATATTACAGATATGGATGTCATTGGAACTGGCTCATTGAGCCAGTTCCAATGACATCCATATTTGTCTGGTTTTATTTATTAAGAAACTTGCAAAGTACAAATTTTCTGTCAGTTTTTGCCCACAATGTAGGTTAAAGTATTAAGTACACTAGAATTCTTGGAAATAAATCCGTTATCCTTGTGTTTTCCAGGGTGTATGGGAATTTACACCAGTTTGGGAACTCATACACCCTTCGGCTTTGCCTCAGGGTGTACGAGTTCCCAAACCGGTGTAAATTCACGTACCCCCTGGAAAACACAAGGATAACTAATAGTATTCGCGAAGTATATTGACACATTCACTGATACCATGCACCTTCCTCAGCCCTCTGCATCCGAGTCCCCCACTAGGTTTTCCCTGGTCATGACCGAGGTTCAGCACATTAGAAACTCTCACAACATTATTTACTACCTGTTTATTGGTTGAACCACTGATTGCCAGTATACGTGTTAAGTAGTTATAACAACTTAGCTCTCTTGTTATAACAACTGCATGGGCTGTCTTCTCATAACAAGTTAACTATCGTTTTATAACAACTTATCCATCTTGTTATAAAAAGTTAGTTATTTTGTTGTAACAATTTAGCTACCTTATAACAGTTTAGCTATCTTTGTTTCTATCTTGTTATAACAACTTAGCTATCTTGTATAACGACTTAGATATCTCGTTATGACAACTTAATGTAAATTATTGCGCGACGCTGCCGTGCATATCAAGGGACTTTCTGAGAACAGCTAAGTGATCTCGTTCTGACAACAAGATACACGAAAAAGTCGAACATGGCTCTGTAGAAGTTGCCAGATCACTAACAACATCAGAGGAAATTTTAAATGCAGTTTTGACACGTTTGTTTGTTTTATGGGTTTAACGGCACTTTCAATAGCCAGAAACCTGTCATGTGAGACAGTTTTGCAGGTGAAGGAAGCCGGAGTATATGGGGAGAACCACCGAGCAATGGCGCGTAACTGACGAACTCTATAACTTACAAACCAGACACGAGCAGGGTAACCACTGGTGGCAGACAAGTGCAGGAACGCCGGAAGCACGAGGGCAGAGGGGCAGCTGCCCTCTCTGCCTTCGGATCACGGAGGCGAGAGGGGCAGATTATGCGTCACTCAATTTTTTTCAAGAATTTATTCTGGAAGTAAAGTAAAATACACCTCAAATCCGTTCTGGGAGCTTTCAGAATTCAGTGGGGGAGTTTGTGGAGTTTGGGAGGAGGTACCCCCTCGATGGGAAGAGATCTCCTCTCAATCAAACTCGCCCATCTCGGGCCTTCGAGACATGCATGCTTCGGGGTCTGCCCCCCCTTCCCCCCCCCACCCCTTGCCCTGAAGTGCTTCCGGCTTCCCTGGACAGGTGTCCGGCAGGAGATAACCCTGGCTGTCGAAAGTGTCGTTGAACCGTTAACAGTACACATCGACGCCGCGCTTCCATTCAAGAAAGCTGGTTGAAGTGTCTAGCCCAAGGATACAAATCCGATGACGCAGATCAGAATCCCAAAGTCAAACTTTCGACCTCGAGTCCAGTGCTCCCCAATTTGGATTCGCCAAATGAAAGTTATTTGACGTTTTTACAGAACATGAAATAATATATTCTGTCATTTTATTTGGCAGTTTCTTCCAAACTTTCGTGGAACATTAACCCTTTACCCAACGCAGACGATATCAAAATTTATTATTTTAAATATCATTTTTTTTTCTCAAAACATTTCAACAAAACCATATCATGTGACCCCCTCATCGATCTCGTTCCAACCAGGGGTCACATGATATGGTTTTGTTGACATTTTTTTGAAAAAATACTATTTTTTCAACTACTGAATTTGCATATTACGCGGGCGGATGCGGCCGATTCGTTGGGTAAAAGGTCAAGATGTTTGTTATCCTGTACTGGGACAGTTCTAAACAAATAAAAAATATAACTATTGGTGAGTTTTGATTTTTCATTTCTCCTAATTTCTTTCATATCACTTTTCAGAATGATATATGTCATAAGACATATTATTTGAAACTCACATAAAATTAATTCCTTAATACGTATCGATATATTATATGTCGAAACATGAGCCAAATTGTCAGTCATTCTTGATCACTTGACCATCGCCTAATGTAACTTTGTCAACAGATCATAAAATGGCAAGGCGTTTCGATTCTATGAATAATCTACCCCAGGAGATTGACGCCAAATCGAAATAAAAGAATTCCACGTGTTTTGAAGATTGTATTTAATGGATTGTATTGCTGAAATAAAGTGTGCCATTGTCCTATATACTACTCAAAGTTTCTAAGCACCAAATATTTGACACAGCATTGTGAAATTTGCTTGCGGCATATTTGCGATATTTTTGGTGAATGTGATTGAGAAATGTATTGAAATGGTCCCCAGTGTTTACATTAGCTCTCTTGACAGGCAGATTTTTCGTGACAGTCGTGGAAAGCATGTACCCCTTGATTTCCATGATGTTTTCGTGTACTGTCTACATGTACATGACATGTGTAGGGAATTCAATCTTCATTTCAACACAAACCCTTGTGATTTAATGATTGGATATGGCAAAAGCAAATGTAAGAAGACATTTGTCTGAAGCAGAAATGTGCGGGCTGTAGGGATGGTGGAGCAAGGGGCTACCCATCGTCAGGTTGGTGAAGCCCTTGATGTGCACCATACGGTGATCACCAGGGCCTGGGCAAGATTTCAGCAGTATGGCACAACAGTAAGACGGCATGGTGGTGGCAGAGACAGGGCAACATCTGCAGGTGAAGACCCGTTTTTGATCATACAGGCCCGTAGGAACCGCTTTGACACAGCAACCCAGCTTCGCAGTGACCTTCAGAATGCATCCGGGGTAAATGTTTTGACGCAAACTATCCGGGCAAGGTTGCACGAAGGTGGTCTACGATCGAGAAGACAATGTATTCGCATTTCGCTGTCCCAGAACCACCACCAGGCACGATACGAATGGGCCATGGAGCACGTTGGATGGCCCAGAGAAGATTGGCGAACTGTTCTTTTTACAGATGAGTCAAGGTACTGCCTAGACCACACACATAGGCGTTCTAGGGCATGGAGAAGACCAGGAGAGCGATTCCATGCAACCAACATTGCTGAGCATGACCGCTATGGTGGAGGGTAAATTATGGTCTGGGGCGGCATCAGATGGGATGGACGTACAGAGCTCTGTGTCCTTGAACGTGGTACATTGACTGCATAGCGGTATATTGATGAGATCCTGGATGTCCACGTCAGATTGTATGAAGGTGCAGTGGGTGATAGATTCATTCTGAAGAACGATAATGCCCGTCCTCATGTTGCCAATGCTGTCGTGGAGTACCGACAGAGGGAGGGGACTGAGCGTATGCACTGGCCAGCAAAATCTCCTGACCTCACTCCAATCGAACCTGTCTGGAATGAGTTGCAGCTTGCAATTTCAGCCTGTCCAGTCTAGCCAAGAAGTGTGCCATGCTGGTCCAAGAATGGAACATCATCCTACAAAGGACCACCAGGAACCTGATTGGGAGCATGAGAAGGCGTTGTCAAGCTTTAATTAACAGTAATGGGTCTCATACTCGATAGTGAAGCCATACCAGTTCGCTCCGTCAACTTTTTGGCATATTGAAAAATGTCCTCTTTTACCAAAAATATCCATTTTCCAAAGTTATCGTATTCAAAAGCTAAAAAATAATGTCAAACACAAATAAAATCTTAATTTTTGGACTTAAATCATTAAAGATATAATTAAATAAAAAATATATACACTTTTCATTACAATATTTCAACTAAAACGTAAAACAGGTAGTTGGATGTACTTGGTGCTTAGCAAATTTTGAGTAGTATATAATGACATTCCTCATGAATTAAGTCAACTTTAGTCGTAACGGGACACATACGTTATTTTGTTTGTTTAGACGGGGAAAAAGCCCCACGTTCTCTGCATGGAATATATATTAAACCTTGGCTGACGCATCCGTTGAATATATATCCCACGCAGAGAACGTGAGACCATATCCCCTGTCAACAAAAAGACTGACTTTTATCACATAATCACAATCAAATAGTTCATTACGGAAACTACATTTCGAAACGCGTCCGATACCGCAATGACGTCAGAAGTCAAGTGAGTTGGTTTCGGAAGTAGAAATGAACTTATCTTCTCTTATTTTTCGTTAACTGTCAACCTACTACGAATAGCAGACGACTTTTGCAGAAAACATGTCTTGAATAACTAAATATTTTCATTTTTTTTCTCGGACATATATCTCCTCATTGGAACGTGCTCTAAGAGCTCGTGCAAAATGACGGCCATAATTTATGTTTTGGAGGCAAAAATAATACAAATTTGGTAGCGATTTTATAGGGCTAGCCAATTGTAGTCATTACGTTAGGTAAAAAATTAAATACACGAATGATAAAAAGAAACTCGTTCATGAAAATCGATTTGAACATCGGTAAACCTCGGCTCAGATCGATTTTAATCTCACGGGAACGAGCTCGACTAGCTCGTTCCAATGAGGGGTCTCATCATATGGTTTTGTTGAAATTTTTCGAAAAATAATATTTTTTCAACTGCAGAATCTGCAAATTACGCGGGCGGATGCGGGCGATTCGTTGGGTAAAGGGTTAAATCGAGAAACACTCATACACCACTATGTCGAGAGATGGGCCTAACTATGGGAGATGTATGTGGTGTGGCAACTCTCCAATAATTTTCCAGTCGGATTGGATTGGACTCTTACTTTCTGAGAATCATGAACTTCCTTACGGGATTAAATTTTGCTTTGATTTATGTCAGACTGTCGGTCTTATGCTAACGGGGTCTGCGGCTGATTTGGGATTTTGGGGTCCCAGCATGAACAATTTTGAGTCCGGTACGTGCTTATTAAACTAGATCGAGTTATTTGTGTGCAAAGCACACAATGGTGTATCCCCGCATTTCCTTAGCAACACCTTAGCATAGTCTTAACGTTTCGAATTAATACCCAAGGAGCCTTTCGATGAAAACTGATTTTGTAACGATAAAAGTGGTTCCACTGGAAGCACATGGGGCAAAATCAAAATTCCAAAACCTTCATGTAGATCTAGAAATGTTACCTGAACACATTAGCATAGTTTTAACGTTTCAAATTAAATACCCTAGGAGCCTTTCGATGAAAACTGATTTTCTAACGACAAAAGTGGTTCCACTAGAACCACCGGGAGCAAAATCAAAATTCCGAAACTTTCATGCACATCTAGAGATGTTACCTGAACACATTAGCATAGTTTAAACGTTTCGAATTGAATACCCTAGGAGCCTTTCGATGAAAACTGATTTTCTAACGATAAAAGTGGTTCCACTGGAACCACCGGGAGCCGAATCAAAATTCCGAAACCTTCATGCACATCCAGAGTTGCTACCTGAACACATTAGCATAGTTTAAGCATTTCAAATAAAATACCCTAGGAGCCTTTTGATGGAAACAGATTTTATAACAATAAAAGTGGTTCCACTGGAACCACCGGGGGCAAAATCAAAATTCCGAAACCTTCATGCACATCTAGAGATGTTAGCTGAACACATTAGCATAGTTTAAACGTTTCGAATTAAATACCCTAGGAGCCTTTCCGTGAAAACTGATTTTCTAACGATAAAAGTGGTTCCACTGGAACCACAGGGGGCAAAATCAAAATTCCGAAACCGTCATGCACATCTAGAGATGTTACCTGAACACATTAGCATAGTTTAAACGTTTCGAATTGAATACCCTAGGAGCCTTTCGATGAAAACTGATTTTCTAACGATAAAAGTGGTTCCACTGGAACCACCGGTGGCAAAATCAAAATTCCGAAACATTCATGCACGTCTAGAGATGTTACCCGAACACATTAGCATAGTTTATACGTTTCGAATTGAATACCCTAGGAGCCTTTCGATGAAAACTGATTTTCTAACGATAAACGTGGTTCCACTGGAACCACCGGGGGCCGAATCAAAATTCCGAAACCTTCATGCACATCTCGAGTTGCTACCTGAACACATTAGCATAGTTTAAACGTTTCGAATTAAATACCCTAGGAGCCTTTCGATGAAAACTGATTTTCTAACAATAAAAGTGGTTCCACTGGAACCACCGGGGAAAAATCAAAATACCGAAACCTTCATGCACATCTAGAGATGTTACCTGAACACATTAGCATAGTTTAAACGTTTCGAATTAAATACCGTAGGAGCCTTTCGATGAAAACTGATTTTCTAACAATAAAAGTGGTTCCACTGGAACCACCTGGGGCAAAATCAAAATTCCAAAACCTTCATGTACATCTAGAGTTGCTACCTGAACACATTAGCATAGTTTAAACGTTTCTAATTGAATACCCTAGGAGCCTTTCGATGAAAACTGATTTTCTAATGATAAAAGTGGTTCCACTGGAACCACCGGGGGCAAAATGAAAATTTCGAAGCCTTCATGCACATCTGGAGATGTTACCTGAACACATTAGCATAGTTTAAACGTTTCGAATTAAATACCCTAGGAGCCTTTCGATGAAAACTGATTTTCTAATGATAAAAGTGGTTCCACTGGAACCACTGGAGGCAAAATCAAACTTCCAAAACCTTCATACACATCTAGAGATGTTGCCTGAACACATTAGCATAGTTTAAACATTTCGAATTAAATGCCATAGGAGCCTTTCGATGAAAACTGATTTTCTAACGATACAAGTGGTTCCACTGGAACCACCGGGGGCAAAATCAAAATTCCGAAACCGTCATGCACATCCAGAGATGTTACCTGAACACATTAGCATAGTTTAAACGTTTCGAATTGAATACCCTAGGAGCCTTTCGATGAAAACTGATTTTCTAATGATAAAAGTGGTTCCACTGGAACCACCGGGAGCCGAATCAAAATTCCGAAACCTTCATGCACATCTAGAGATGTTACCTGAACACATTAGCATAGTTTAAACGTTTCGAATTGAATACCCTAGGAGCCTTTCGATGAAAACTGATTTTCTAATGATAAAAGTGGTTCCACTGGAACCACTGGGGGCAAAATCAAACTTCCAAAACCTTCATACACATCTAGAGATGTTGCCTGAACACATTAGCATAGTTTAAACATTTCGAATTAAATACCATAGGAGCCTTTCGATGAAAACTGATATTCTAACGATAAAAGTGGTTACACTGGAACCACCGGGGGCAAAATCAAAATTCCGGAACCTTCATGCACATCTAGAGTTGCTACCTGAACACATTAGCATAGTTTAAGCATTTCGAATTAAATACCCTAGGAGCCTTTCGATGAAAACTGATTTTCTAACGATAAAAGTGGTTCCACTGGAACCACCGGGGGCAAAATCAAAATTCCGAAACCTTCATGTATATCTAGAGATGTTACCTGAACACATTAGCATAGTTTAAACGTTTCGAATTGAATACCCTAGGAGCCTTTCAGGGTGTGACGTACGGACGGACGGACGTACGGACGGAAATCACGACAATACCCCCGCATTTTTGAAAATGCGGGGATAATGAGAAGTTGGGGAGCCCATGCATCACAACTACAACATATATTCACCCACAAACAAATCTCCAGAGTTTTTGTTTTAAATACACTCCCCATTGACAAATATTCCAACTACATCATCAAGGCTGGCCTTTGAGAAGTCATGTCTTGATAAGAGAGTTGGAATATTTCTTCAGAGGGATTTGAGTCATGACATTTGGGAAAATAGCTTTGCACCATCCAAACATCGGTCATCTTCGCGAGATTTCATAAATAAAAATCCAGAGAAATCAAGACCTTATCACAATAGACAAGCGAAAATGGGCCCCAGACTCAATGTCCTACATTTATTTTCAGGCGGGTAATAATCTATATTATTATTACTCATCTACAAATGTTATACTAATCCGCCGTGTAATCCCATTGAACATTTCACAATGTTCCATCCGCTGTGAATAATGCCGGTAAATATTTTTTGCATTATTACCTGCTTCAGCCGAAGATTCCCGACAACGTCAGCGGAGACACCCAAAGTATTGTTGAACGCGCGCTTGATGACGTAGTTTCTCAACCAAACGACACCCGCGTGTGCAATAATGTAAACACGCAAAATGTCTACCGAAAGATTTGTTGATATTTCGTCCCCTGAGTTCCAATGCGTTCTATATATATGTGCCAGTAGGCACTTAGAAACATTGGAACTCAGGGGACCATTTGTCAGTTTGAAATAGCGCAACTGTTCGAAAATAAGGACACTAGAAGAACTGAACAATTCAAAATGATTCGCTTTTTGGACATTCGATTGAAAAGCTAATTTACTGTGTTTGTTTTGAAGAATAAAAAAGGTGTTTCGACATTCACTTCTTGCCGTATTAAAAGTTAGGAACTTTGGTTCTTCTTCCATGTTTGACTGAGATGATAATCCACAAATGACTGTACCAAGACGGAATCTTTATTCGGTATAATAAAAAAATAATGACTGAGTTTGAGGGTAACAATGTGGCTTGTCTCCCCGAGGGATCATTATCTCCCTCTGCTAACGCCTCGGGAGATAATGGCCACAGTGTTACCCTCAAGCCCAGTCATTATTTTTATATTGCCGCGGGTAGAAAAGCGGAAAGGTAATTTCGAACGAATCGTAACAAATTGTAACAAATCCAGACTAAAGTTGTTTCATAAGATTTCTTTCACATCAAAATTAATTTTCCATAAGGTACTAGTAACGTTCTTGAAAGTGATAAAACTATTACAATACTGTGGTAAATCAAACAGAGAAAAGAAATGACGCGAGCGGCTACAAAATATTATTTATTGCAATCGATACAAATTATGACTTTTATATTTTTCGTGTGCGCATTCGGATGTAAAACAACATTCCATAATCATTTAAAAGATGGGTCTTGTAACTGGATCATTGTTCCATTAGATAAATCATTAAACAGTGGCATTTTCTATCAACGGATATTTTCCTTCAATGAATGATTTAGTGGAAGTTACCATTACAAAATGCAGTGTATTGATATCGATTTGTGGACCCGATTAAAGATGAGAAATGAATCAATATTGGATTAAAATAATAATATTTGCATCTGGGTTGACTCCATGAGTATCGTCAGTCTGCATTTAATACCACGCGAAAACTCATTTCGGGTCTTCACCGAGAAAGGTATGGCGAATTTCAAAGCCCTGGATATGATGAACTGAGTTGCATTATATTTGGTGATTGAACTACTTTCTCACACAATTCGAACCCCCATACGGTTATGGCTATGCCGTTGTATGCTGTCCGAGTTCCATATTTGTAAATTCGGTCTGGACGAGCCGCCAGATGTATTCACCGCATATTTATCGCTTAACATTAACTTATTAGATGCATTTCTAGAGTGTCTTATAAAATCAAGTAATGGATACTGATGGAAATACGGTGCACTCGACATCATGAAATTGTTGATCAAATGACTATTCAGGCCCAAAGCCATGATCTTAAAATTTACCGACATGGTGGTATATGGGTTTACCATTTCCTGCAGTGTTCCCGAGTCGTTTACCTTCGGTATACGAACAAGAAACCTAACTCAATATACTTCTTTAATCCTTTACATAACACGAAAGGCAGACGACACTTGAAATAAAATTCTTGAATAACTAATTTCTTTCATTTTTTTTGTGACAAAAACATAGCTCATGACCCTTCTTGGAACGAGCTCAACGAGCACATTCCATGAGGGGTCATAACCTATGTTTTTGAGACAAAACATAAAAAATATAATGAAAATTGAGTGATGATTTTTGTGAAGAGCGCTGGCCGGTTTTGGCCTTTACATTGGGTAAAGGGTTAAAACAATAATAAACGAAACAGGCCGTAAACGGTCGTTCATTATTATTATTTTAAGAAAACGAAAGTAATTTTTTAAAATAATATCAATACCCGAAATTTATTCGTTTCCATGACTACCCGATTGCTACATACCTATAACGAGTACTTTCATGCACAATAAATTTGAAACAAAAGGGTGTTTTTGTATAACGAAAATTTGTAGTTTAGTCAAATGGTCAGTTTTTAAATTTGCTGCGTTTAGAGAAAATGTTGGGATTCGAGTAACCAACTTTTTTCCAACGGACAACAAAAATTTTCGACGGACAAAGTCATGGAGGAGGCGCCACCGACACCTCCATTAGCATCGGGCCTCTAACTGCTCCTATTCGTAGGAGTATATACACAGAACGACACGCGTGTGTGAATGGGTTAATCGATATGGCACGAGTGCCAGCGCGGAAGGATAGAATGAGAGGTCGCAAGCCTCGAGTTTTATCCTTCCGCGATGGCACAAGTGCAATATCGATTAACCCATTCACACACGCGTGTCGTTCTGTGTTTATTACACGCCTTCACGTCTATAAGAAAAATATTAGAATGAAACTCAGCAATTCACTTGACAACTATCAACAAAAAGAACACATTTTATCGCCAAACTCATTTGCGAGGGGAACCCATGTTACTGTTTCGTCCCCTTAGTTCCAATGTGTTATATGTGGCTACTGGCACATAGAACACATTGGAACTCAGGAGACGATTTTTAGCTCTCGCTAGCGATTCAAATTGTAATTGCGTTGCACGATTTGTAGAAAATACCAGTGAAATTTCGCTTCTATTTAAAAATAGTCCGTCAACGATTTCCGTTCCGCACATATGTGCGGAACAGATTTTTATTTTCCGCATGGTTTAGTGTTGCTGTAGACGGCGATTACATAGACCAGTCATGAAATAAATTTCATTAGCGATAGCCAGGATTTTACCTCCTCTGGACAGGGATCGAGGTGGTTCACCGGTTACTGCTTTGGACTTCTAATCGAAAGATCCACAGTTCGATACACGCTGTGCCCATGGATAAGGCACTGAGTCCCGATTGCCTACGTGGGAGCACGGTGACACTTTGTACTAAGGCGTACTGCGCGTCGATAGTGCACCCATATTCAGCCAATGCTAACCCTGCTTGTGCGGAGTTAGTACATTGGGGGAGTCTGACAGTTGCTCGCCGCTGCACGAGTGGTTCTTTCCGGGTACTCCGGATTCCTCCACCCGTAAAACTGTCCGACACGAGGTGTCCCTGTCTGTTTGGCCTGACTGTTGAAAGTGTTTTTAACCCTTTACCCAACGAATCGCCCGCATCCGCCCGCGTAATATGCAAATTCAGCAGTTGAAAAAATAATATTTTTAAAAAATTTTCAACAAAACCATATTATGTGACCCCTCGTTGGAACGAGCTCGACGAGCTAGTTCCAATGAGGGGTCACATGCTATGGTTTTGTTGAAATTTTTTGAAAAATTTGAAAAAATGATATTTAAAATAATAAATTTTGATATCGTCTGCGTTGGGTAAAGGGTTAAACTCCAATAATAAAAAAACTCTTCTGGTAATAGAGCAGTTTTGTACTATGATGGGGAAACACCATTCGCAGCAACATAACGTTAATACATTGCGACCGTGAAGGGTGTTCAGCGGCATCGCACAACTGTGTCTACAGAGACGAGCACACCCAATATCACAGTCGACTATGTACAAAAGCGCCCTTTCAAAGGTCATTAAAACTGTTCAACGCGTTAGCATAAATTTTTGCGTGATAGATTGACGGTCGATCAGTAAACAGCATAATGGACGACCAATAATTTCGGAGGTCCAGCGCTAATTTAGTTTAACAGCCATGTTGGGCTGTTGAATTAAGTTATTACTGAGCCTCCTCCAGCAAACAGTGGGTTCGGCCAATCGCTATATATAGCCAGTATTGTACAGCGGGAATCATATTCAGGAAAGTAGTGTTGAAATGGTTAACTTGGACTTGCATGTGTTTTTCAGTCTTTTGGTGAACACTCTGTTTCTTGGGCAGCTGAGAGGGAAGTGAAAATGAAATTGCATAATGCCACAAAGAAGTATTTTTCACTGATTGAGTGCAAGTGCTAGAAGCCTCTATGAGAAGCCTGCACCAGAGGAAAAGCCAACATTTACCTTGCTTATTTTTCATATTCAGTCAAACGCTAATAATATTTTGTTTCTATAAATTTGGTTTGTCCCAAATTATTAAAGAGGACCCATGGACACTCTTCAATAATTTGTAATAAAACAAATTTTGATGAACAAATTCAGACCACCCCCACCCCCAATAATGTTGCCCTCAACCAGGTAAAGTTTGATTCTTTGATCCGATACAACTATTGCGTACCAAGATGACACGAACTACCACCTTTACTAAGCCAATGAATCCACTGGCTTCCTCCATCAGTGCCTCTCTATTGTTAAAATGCCGTTTCGTGTCTTTGATGGGTAGAGTATATTCGGTGTACAATGGGTTACGCAGAATAGACCAGCATGATTCAGAATTAGTGCTTACTTTAAAATCGATATGTTAGGAAGTGGAAGCTGACAATAACATGCACATGCAATTGAATAAGTGAATAACACGTTGCGCGGGAAGAAGAGAGCTTTAACAATGAAGTTCATCGCCTTTGCAATTACCAGTTTACCCTTTGCACGCTGGTCATATCTATTGTGAATAAAATAATTATACTTAAGGTTTGGAGGCGGCGCAGTCGCTGAACACAGATGGCATGTGCCCACCCCAACCCCCACAAACACACTTTTTACCACAGATCACCATGATTACACAATGAGTTGAAAAATTGAAAGTATTCAAATTATAAGTTATTGTGATGAGTTGACGGTAACATGGGCTGAGGTTTGCGGCTCGGGGGCGAAGCGTCGAAGTTGAATATACGCTCCGAGCCGCAAACCTCATCACAATAACGTATATGTTCCCATAAGACACTACCCATAGCCTAAAACCTACATCGTGAAATACGAGAGGCTTATTTACTAAACTTGTGATCGTTAATAGTTTCCTTGTTCAAGGCAACTTTTAACGATCACATATTTAGTAAATAAACCTCTCGTGTACCCCAGGACGGCACTGGAAAGTATTCGATAAACCAACTAAACTCATTCCATCTCATTTCAAATCGTAAATCGGTTTGTAATTTAAACAACACTTCAGCCGGAACACGTGTGAAAAATCCAGAAAAATGAAGCGGCTTACTAGTAACTCCGTTGATGAAGCAATTACGAAACGGTCGACGACATTTCAAATATTTCGCGTTGTGACGTCCGACGGTAACATTTGCTATAGGAGCCGTAAACATAAAATAAACTACGCCAGCGTTCATCCAATCAGAGGGCGAGGATTTTACTTCTACTGGAACATTATAAGTTATTCTGTTTGTTGACAGGGGACATGGTCTCACGTCCCCTGCATGAAATTTATACTCCACGGAGGAGTAATGAAAAGAGACCTTATAATCTGATCGGTTTCATAAATAATTACCCATGTTTACATAACTAATCTTTTTGTACGTAATAACGGTACTTTTGTGTGTATTTTACTTCAATTAAATGCATTTGTCTCAGTTGATTTCAAGTGAAAAAGACATTGCGATGAACCGTTGCTCATGGGAACGAGATGCTTTCCTTGACAGTGGACATAAGAATCGCTGACAATAGACATATGCGCGTGCCCGGCGACATAAAATAAAATCAACGAGGCATTGACCAATCACTGCAAGGTATTGCGGTTGGTATCGGGATATATGTTAATGTGCAGACATTTCGGTAATATATTACCTGCAAATATATACACAATATTACAATCAGATACATGATTACGAGCTCCTACCAACTCACATATGAATAAGCGCGGGGTGCTCCGTGAGCAGTGGTGACTAATTGGATGCCAGGATAAACTTAACCAGATACGGGTTTCAGGATAGATGTTTTCTGCGCTGTTGAAGGATGTTTTTTGGACACGGTCGACAAGTTTCTTACTTGTGCCCTTCAATTTGAAAAAGGTGGGTGGAGGTGTCATTCTATGTTGGACGTCTATAGATTTCAATTGACTGGAAATAATGCATGTGCAGCTCGCATCGGACGGACGTCTTAAATCCGATAAAAATTACATACATTTGTGTGAGATAAGATATTATTGTACACAAGCCAGAGAGTATTCAAGAATCTGCAATGAAGGTTGCACGTGACAATCAAAGTCGCCTTATAAAATATTTGTCGGGTTCACATCGGCGGGACACTCGTTCATATTCAATTTCATGAACCGAACACACGAACTATCTGAAACTTGCGTCCTCTTGTTGACACCTCCCCATCCTGAAAACATGAATAACTAAAATGCTTTAGATATTCGTAAAATTTACTCTACCAACTGAAACAATCTGTAGAGTAATCATCGTAATGTTCATGTTGCGTTTGTTTATTGATCATACAATTCCCTTTTTATTAACCAGTAGAGTATTGGAAGCCCATATTGGGGCTTTATTCTGAACTGCAGTTCCCCGACATAAGAGTTTCATATTACGTGGGTGTGCTTAATGTTATGTTTGAAGTCAAAGTTTTTCCTCTGTGTCAATTTTCTCTGTTGCAATTTATTGGAGAGTGCACATAGGCACTCTCAAATAAATTGTAACAAGGCAAAGACACATGATCAAATACTGACAACCAGTCAATTAGCACTCCACCAGTTAAGGCTTAGAAAGTTTGAAAGCACACTTCTTAGAGCCTTCCAAGAAAATATATAGAACAAAATGGTGACGTGGCACGGGTTACAACCTCTATCCTTATTTGCTGAACCAGTAGAGCCTTGAATTTCCAACAAACAAATTTTCAGCTCGTGACTGAATTACCGGATGGAAAACCAAGTGGTTAGTGATCTATGAATGTGATTGTGTGGTTCTTAATGCAGTAATGGCCTATCAAGTCTCTATCCTCCGGGTGGTCAGGTACCAGATCGCCCTGTGCCTCGTGACAGTAACAGGGAATGTTATTGTTTGGAAAAAAGAACAAAGAAATGTTATTTGTATGTATTCTACAGCTTTTTCTCGTGGGTAATTTAAACAGTAACTGTTGATTATAAAGATCCTAAGCGAATTAAACTCAAAACGTTTTGTGCTTCACAGGCATTTATTGCACGGCTGTTCTATGTAATCCACATCTACATCGACAGTAAACCATGCGGAAAATAAAAATCTGTTACGCACATTTGTGCGGAACAGAAATCGTTCACGGGCGGTTTTTAAATAGAAGCGAAATATGTATTATTTATTTATTGGTGTTTTAAGCTCACATACTTATGCACAATGGCTAATCATGACCGCGACAGCTTTACGTGTGGAGGAAGCCGAAGTACCCGGAGAGAACCACCCAGCAACGACGAGCAGCTGTCAGCTCCCCAACATCGTAATTCCGCACTGCAGCACAGGCAGAGTTAGATTGGTTGAGGACATGGACACCATCGACGTGCAGTACACCTTAGCACACGACGTCATCGTGCCCCCACGTGGACAATCGGGGTTAAGTAGTGCCTTGCCCACAACACAACGGAGTCCGAGTCGATCGCTCAGACGGTCACCCATCCGAGGATTAACCGGGCTCGATGTTGCTTGACTTCGGTGATCTGACGAGAACCGGTTACTGCAACGCCACCGCACCCCCAATATAAAAACGAAATTTCACTGGAATTTTCTACAAATCGTGCAACGAATTACAATTTTAATCTCTGGCGATAGCTGAAAGTCGTCCCCTGAGTTCCAATGTGTTCTGTGTGCTAGTAGGCACATAGAACACATTGGAACTCAGGGGACGAAATAGTAATGCGGGTTCCTCTCGCAAATTTGTTTGACGATAAAACGTGTTGTTTTTTTTTTTTTTGTTGATAGTTGTCAAATGAACTGCTGGGCGTCCTTCGAATAATTGTTTTTATAGACGTGAAGGTGTGTAATAAACACGCGTGTGAATGGGTTAATCGATATGGCACTTATGCCATCGCGAAAGGATAAAATTCGAGGCCTGTGACCTCTCGTTTTATCCTTCCGCGCTGGCACTCGTGCCATATCGATAAACTCATTCACACACGTTTGTCGTTCTGTGTATATATGGGCGAGTTATGGGTCGCTTACACATTTGCGATCCTGGTGATGATGTTCAAATTCGTTTGTGCGGCATTGCCGTTAGAAATGTGGGTCTAAGAAAAGCTCAAAAAGACAGGTAGAAAATACGAAGTATCTTTCCTGCCAAATTCTTCTATCATGATGGTCATGTAGGGCGTCTCGTGGCGAAAATGACAGAATCAGCTGAAGAGGATTTGTTACTGCTGACATTTTCTCTTTGAACGATGCAAACCAGAAAACAATTTTTATCTTCACAAAATCGCCAAGGTGTTGTCACTCTTTTTGTCAAACTATTGAAGAAGCTTCGTGACGCTTTTGTTCCTAAAACATGTCTAACATCCGGATACAGAATGTTGTAAACTGAATTATCAATTGAGGACTGGCAATCGACATTTCACTCTTTTGTCACGCAAAGCAATTCTGAATATGTCTAGCATATGACGGTTATGTAAGTATAAAGCTTTCCTGTACGAAAAAGTCTACTGGAAATCAACATTTAGCCTCACTGAATCGATGTGCATCGTTTCCTGTTATGGTTATTATTGATTGTTGCGCAAAGTATTGGTGATGCAGAGGTCAATGCACCCTGCAGGCGACTGGAGCCAAGAGAAAGCCTTGTTTCAGAAATATTTATATTTTTATTTTGTATTTGGCAATTTAGACATGTTGCGATATTACCATTCTTGACTTTCTGTAAGACACAGACTAAGACAGAGACAGCTTACATTTCCGTCACAAATCCCATGGGTGAGACGTGACTTACTTATAGCAATATAACACTCATAGTAATACAGATTTACACAGACATCCCATAGTTTCCATATTGCAAGGTCAGAAAAAAATATTAGAAACTTTGTGACGTATCTGCATCGTTCACATCGCAAAATGTGTACAAGAGTCCGAAGTTTTATCAAATATCCGTGCTGCATCCATCTAGGGATCTCAACACACACACACATACACTCGCATTCGCACCATGATATGCATGCGCGCATGCACTGAATTAGATTTTTACCACTTCCAGTCGTTATGCATAATATTTTTGTGTGAAGAAAATAGCATTCAATGTCACAATGACGCAACACACAACGAACAGGAAAGGGGCTGGGGAGATTAAATTATTACTGAACCTCCATATATATACAAAATAGATTCGCACTTTCTGCTGTAAATTGTATTCTTTAAAGCAACTCCATTCAAAAGCTCAGTGTTCAAAGGGTTAATGTTCAACTATTAAGACATCTCAGGTTTCCATTTTTTGAAACACAAGTCTTAACTCCCCATTTTATTAATATCTGAAATGTGTCGTTCGAAGGTATTATATACAGGGAGTGATCTGCATCTAAATTATCATTTAAAAGTCACGTGTGTTGTGGGGGTCAAAGCAAGCAATAACCGGTGGTCCGCGGGAGCAAAATAAATACAAACATCGGTTCAGCCAGTGGAGATCCAGTTGACAGTATGTCCATTAACATATTAATATTAGCTGTACTTTTTAAGATCTTTCCACAGAATTTGCGAACTATTGTATGGATGAAGAAACTCTACTCCACGAGTGTTTTGATAGTAGTCCACTTTATACGTACTGAACACGCAGATGACTGATTCGTTTCGTCTGGGGATATGACGGGGGCAGTTTCAGCAGTAGGAAAAGTTCGGCCTCGAATCTCGAAACGTTGGAAATTATGAGCTATTAGTCGGAAAATTTGAGATAACCCCCCCCCCCCCCCCCCACCCCCTCGGAGTGGAGGTTGTGTTGAACGCAAATGAACTATCATAAATTTATAGCTTAAAAGCACTTGGAATTCTGCAGGTGGATTTCCCAATCCAAGACTCGTTAGCAACTTACCAGTGTAGGTGTTATGTCGTCATGCAACTTGTAATTGGGTGTGTCTGGTGTGGAGTGGGAGGAGTGAAGTGACTACTAGGATAACTTTATCAACAATATCAACATTCAGCCACTTTGTAGAGCCTGTTTTTGAAACAAGTGCTTTAGAGGTTTCCTTTCTCACTTGCTGGGGAAGTTTGCTAAGAATTTTATTTCGACCCCCCTCTCCCCCCCCCTCCCCCCACTCCACAAAAGCAAAACAAAACACATGATAATACAATTGGGTAGCATGGGTAGCATATTGGATACTGCTCAACAATATTAAATAAACATGTTTATTACATATCATTTCGGAACACCAAACCATTTACCACATCGTCAGCATCGACTTGACCTGTTAACTGCACAAAGGTTACAGAGAAAATACTTGTTAATTCTTGTAATCTGTCGAATAATATTTGGCAACTCCGAATTTACAGTTTTAACTGACTTCATTGTACTCAGGGCTTCCAATATAACCATCATGTCACTTACGGTTTGTCAGAAGGGGCGTTTGCCTGTATTCATGCAATAATTTAAGCAATTATTGTGTCATATTTTATGTGATAGATATTATAGAGCTCAGTGAAACAAAATCTGAAAATCCATCAGGATAATAGTTAATGCTGAAGGAGCTCGGTCAAACTCAACAAGAGAGAATAACTGCTCCCAGCTGGCATGAACGTATAGACAATGGACGAAATTATGCTTTCAATTAGATTTTTCTCACAGGCAAAGTGGCTGTTGCAAATTGCCCGAATAATTCTGCGCGCACGCACGCACGCACGCACGCACGCACGCACGCACGCACGCACGCACGCGCTCGCACACGTGGATATCACCGAGACTCTCGGTGTTGCTGAATAAATTTAAATGAGTAAAGAACGTGAACATTGGTCGGAATTTAGGAATAAGCGTAAAAAGGCCAGGTTTATAGCCTTCGTGGGGTATAATATTTCTATCGTAGGCCTTAATGCTGTCTACCTGTGATTTATGATTTGCTGCGTATACCGTAATGTATTCTATCTCCAGGACTAAAGAGGCTATGTGAGAGTTATCAACTTGGATTTGTTATCTTCTTCGCGTGACTTGATAACAGTTATGCAGGATATAGTGTCTCCTAGTTGGAACTTAGTATTACTAAGATATAGTAGCTGTTGCGCATGACTTAATATCTCATACTTATGGCATTGTATCTCCAACAGAAGAAATTACTCTCTATAATGTCTTGCATATGATACATTAAGTCATGCGCAAGATAATATGTCCTTCATAAATTTCACTTTGGCGATAATAAGTCAAACAAATGATATAATAAGCCCTACGGGATAATAAGTAGTAGTAGTAGTAAAATAGTTTATTATAGTATCACATTTCAATACTTCTTTACAAAAAGTACAAAACGTTTAGATGACATGGAAAATAGCACGAAACGCAGCCATTTAGGCTTATAAGACTCTTCAAAACATAATGTTCAACTTATAACATTTATATATGAACACGTACACGTTGCTGCAGATATACACCCCAACCCTTGCCCCCACCATTTCACATTCTACAGGCCACGCCTACAGTTCACATTCTTTTTTTACCTTTAGACACTCAGATACACTTATATACAGCCCGTGAGTTTAAGCGCGAGTGCACAACCAATACTGGTGTTTCACTTTTCGCTTAAATATCTTGTTAACCTGTTTTTAAACTGGCACCTGTACGAAGTCCACAAAACTGTACACATATATATGTTGCAATGTTACTATATACGTGTATGCATGAGAGCACCCCCCCCCCCCCCATCTTCTTCTTCTTCTTCTCTCTCTCTCTCTCTCTCTCTCTCTCTCTCTCTCTCTCATCACACTATACTATTTGCATGTTTAAACCGTTATATTTTAATAAGATAATATGTCCTAACTGGCTATATATCCGTGGGGTATATCAAGGTGACAAAAATTGAGCATGGCCTTGCTTCGCCTCAGTAACAACCAGAATGAGGTCAGCCATTGATTTATTTGTATTTTCCTTGTGAATAGTGATTCCAATGTTAACCTAATAAAATGGGGAATATGGGTTGTACCTTTACCATGAAACTAATTCGTATGATATGTTTCCACTGTAAACATTTTGCTGGCGATAAAACAAATAGCCAGTTTTTTCAAGTTTTAACTCTGAGGCCCATCAGCTGAAACATTGAAAGTATTTTGAATGCTTTTCTGGGAATATGAGATTTTATCTGGATGCAAACTACACTTTTCGGATAGTCAGCTCTCCACGAAGTCTTTGTTAATAAATAACCTTAAAGTTTCCGAACAAATCTTTACTTAACTACGCGACGCGGACGACGAAACAACCTTTTCGGAATCATTGATGTTCCTTATCAGCGTTCTCTGAAAAACATAGGATTTAATCCTTATAATTCAATTATATTCATTTTATTACTTTCCAAAGTGTGATTGACTGAGATTTCCCGGTTTGATTATAAACGATAACTTCACAAGTGAATTATGCAATCAACAATTGGGTCATGTATCCGTACGCGCAAACGAAGACGCTTTGCCGTGGGTGTAATGGAGACTGCATTGTTTTTTGTTTTTTTATCCCTTTACCTGACATGAAAAGCAGACGACGCTTTCCAAACATAATTCTTGAATAACTATTATTTTCATTTTTTTGTCTCAAAAACATAGGTTATGACCCCTCATTGGAACGAGCTCGTTCCAATGAGGGATCATAACCTAATGTTTTAGAGACAAAAAAAAATGAAAAAAATAATAATGAAAATTAATTGGCGATTTTTTAGAATAGTGGTGGCCAGTTTTGGCCGTTAGTTAGGTAAAGGGTTAAATAATATAAGTATCGTTAATAACGAAAAGTAATAAACAGAGTAATCGCTTGACTGGACTGGTTGTGTGAAATAATTCATTCGAGGCGAGAGACTATATTGTAAAACACTCGTGCGCATTCGCGCACTCGTGTTTGTACAACGTCCCTCACCTCTCGTGAATTATTCCACATAACCAATCCAGTCAAGCGATTACTCTCTATATATTTAGTATGTTTTGCCTGCATTCGATGCTACTTTAAATAAAATGTCGACAGTTATGGTGCTAAGAATATTTTTTAACATCTAACAACACCCGGTCAGAAGAAAATGACCTTCATCAATGCTTAACTCAATAGTTGACCTGCCAACAAACATAAAAAAAAAACACACACAGGCTTTTAGAAAGCGGATATTTGTCAGTAACCCGTTGACGGACTAATAATGAATGGTCTTGGCAGGAGTATATCGATGAATAACTTCAGGGCATAGAGAAAGAAAGAGGGGGAAATTTCTTTAAATGTTTCCGAAATATATTTGACTGAAACATTTTAACGTCAATGGTAACATGTTGGGGATAAGCGCGTCAGTAAAAAAGTAACACTTTCAGCTCATGTGATATCTACCACGCCAATTCAGTGCCTTCAATTGGAAGAGTTCGCAATCGTTATGGGGAGGGTAGCCCAGAGGCTGCACGTTAAAACACCGACTAATCTATCATACAAATTCACGGAGCAACCATGCACTCTCGGGTTCAAAGGGTAATTCGAGTTTACGTTCATGGAGATCCTCATACATCTTGAAAGCTGATATTTAAAAATGTAACCTCACAGCTTAGAATAAGCAAAAAGAAGAATATCTCCTTACATGACTGTGTAATAATGTCTGTATATCTGTAACAGTCTTGGTGTCGAATCAGTCACTCTGATCTACTTAACAGACCTGGGTGGATCAGAGTATCTGTTTATGGGTCATCGTGGACGTAAACTGTCCTTAATCTTGTACACCATCCTTAGAGTTGTCCTTATTGTTAGATTGTCACTTTTTTAAAAAGTATCATGAACCCCTTCCAACTGTATTATGCAGTATAGCCGGTGTAAATGGAATGGAAGTCCGTAGGAACGTTAGTCCCTCTGGACTATTATTCCGCGGAATTATAGTCCTAGGTCTAACATTTCTAGGAATAGTAGTCCGGCGGACTACTATTCCTAGAAATGTTAGACCTAGGACTATAATTCCGCGGAATAATAGTCCAGAGGGACTCATTTTCCTGCGGACTTCCATTCCTGTCACACCGGCGTAGACAGATCACTTTCCACGGGTGGTCAATATTTCCACGGACGCAATAATATTAGATATTAGATAATATTAAATTCCAAACACTAATTATAGGAATAATCATCAAAAATTTAATTAACGAAGCACCGGGTACAAGCCGGTGCTTCATTAATTCAAATTTAGCTAATGATGATTTTTATTACCTGGTAAATGCATGCGAGAACATCATTGTGGATTGCGCCCAGTCCACGGCGACTGAACTGAACCTATCAGAATTCAATCAGCAAATTAAAAAGTAACGTATCGCATGGGTTTGCGAGCAGAATGGAACAGATCATGGCCCAGAAACGGTCAAACGGTTAAAAATATCAAAATATCAGCCTGAAATTCTTTCTCCTAATGCAAATAAGAATGTAACCATTTCAATTGTTTGACAAAGCTCATGGAGCTCCGTCAAACAAGACTCAATTGGCCAAATTCTTAATTACATTTTGGGAAAAATTTGCTTCTTGAAATATCGGTATCGAAGCTATACTTTTTAAACTTTATTACCTTGTATGTATAGTACATGGAGGGTGTATTATCACCCGTCGAGTGATGATTTCTCTCGAGCACTAAATGCTAATTTGTTGCAAAGCGTAATTAGCATAAGCAAAGTTTCAGCCAATGGACCCCCGGGTTAAACCCGGAGGTCCATTGGTTGAAACTTTGCTTGTTCTTCTTGTGTTTCTGTACACAATTTGAGAGTAGCACCTTGGCTAATACGTCCACCCCATGGGTGAGTTGGTGACAATCCACCCTCCACGTACTGTATATGTAAATACTTTTTGGTACAAATATATTTGGTGTGCTATATTTGTAAGCACAAAAATAGCTCTCCATATATAGCACACCAAGCTGTAAAACTATATTTTGTGCTCAGTTTGAGTTGTAATTTGAATAAGAAGACTGACACTCTTTTTTTCATTTTCGTTAAGCCCAATTGTCCAGCAACTGAAAATTTGCTGATGTCTTTCCTTCCCGACTAAGCGCTTGTTAGTAACATTTTGTCGAATGGGGGTTGGGGGAGTTGTCAGAGTAGGATTTTGTCATGGGGATGGGATCTTGTCTAGAAGGGTTTATGTCGGGGAGGGGGGGGGGTGGGGGATTATGTCGGGAGATTCTGTCCGGGGAGCTTGGACTTTGTCACTATCCCCGAAGCTTTACCTGGATATATCTGCATAGGCAACCAAAATTTGAAAAGAAAATGCTGCCAACCATCACACTCATAAGTCATGGCACAAGGGAAGTTTTACAAAACTCTCTGGACTTTTATTGATGATTTAACCCTTTACCCAACGAATCGCCCGCATCCGCCCGCGTAATATGCAAATTCAGCAGCGGAAAAAAAATTATTTTAAAAATTTTTTTTAAAAAAAACATATCATGTGACCCCTCTTTGGAACGAGCTCGTCGAGCTCGTTCCAAAGAGGGGTCACATGATATGGTTTTGTTGAAATTTTTTGAAAAAATTATATTTAAAATAATAAATTTTGATATCGTCTGCGTTGGGCAAAGGGCTAAACAGTTTCACAATAATCGACGCATTAGTAATAAGTAGTTCAATTCAGATAGTCAATAAGCTAGCTTCACATCTTATATAATTATATGACCATGAAATTCCATTGATGTTTAACACAGACATTTGAGTATTGAATTTGTTCAACTGACATTATGAATAAATTTGTATGAACGTATTGACAGCGTAGCTTCTCATGGTGTGGATATTAGCCTCCGAGTGTATGGATTTCTATTCATATCGACCTCATTAGGAGTTTACAGTTTTCCCCTTTCTGAAATACGGAGAAGAAGGAAACAGTTCCTTCTTGTAGTTAGATCGATGGGCACGACTTCATCAGGTGTAACGACCGACTTGAAAAAAATCGATTACAGTTTGTGTTACAATTGTTTTACAATGGTTTCTTTTGAATTGCTATCAATGTTTTGTACATTTGCAGTTCATGCTTATATTGTTTTCCAAGATTTGCCTTTTCACAACAACTTTGATTTCCTCGTGATCGGTCGTGGGTTAATAAATGTCTAAGCTTTAAAGCGACAGTAAGTTTGCTTTTCACCCAATTAAACCGCAACTCTTAACCCTTTCAACACTGGCACCGTGGAATGTATCATTTCAGTCAATACTGTCAACGGCGAAATGAGCGAAACCATCACGGTTTATTTGGAGATTCAGTAATCATTCAATCCAACAGCTCTATCGAGCTGTTGGATTGAATTATTGCAGAGCCTCGCTTCAGATGTTTTGCTCTTTTCATCGTCTGCTCTTCCACTAGCAATGTAATAGGCGATTTTTTTAGAATAGCGCTGGCCGATTTTTCCGTTACGTTAGGTAAAGGGTTAACTCTTTGGATCCCATTTACAAACTTCATTGGGCGCCTCCATGGCAAACCTGGACCCTCGAAACACAGGGAAAACTTCAACAAGGGTGGTTGCTTCCTGTCTCCCGTACTCTAACTGGCTTGTGTTTTGTGTTCAACCACGATTAGATTACAATTTAGTGGATGAAGCTTATATTTTTGAAGAAACATATCATCTTCGGCGATCTGTTCACTATCTTTCCTGGTACAGTTTTTTTTGTCTAAGCATTTCATTCAGGTCATAACGTCACCTAGATGCGTGACGAAAAATCATTCCTCGTGTGTTGTATCTAGCACATTTCTCAATGTCTATACTATCGGATAAGGTTGAATACATACAACAACCGTGGAATAATACCAGTTTTCTCACAGGAATGAGTGTACATTGATACATTTCTACGTTCTTAAGGTCCTAAAATTACCGGGCAATCGTGCAGCATGTTAGTAGGAAAAGGTGTGGGGCGAAGGTGGTGACCCTCTGTACGCCAAATCCTGGTTCCATCGAATCTGCATGTGTCGAGTGGTGTATTAATTTCCGCTGCTTCTACAACTTTGTTTCCATCCATATGTAAACAACTATATGTTAAGTGCATGTGGATAGACGGGCGATGAAACATTACTGGATCTATTCATATAGGTGTCTGTAGAGGTTGGAGGGGTTGGGGATTTCACACAATGTATACTCCAACAGAATTAACGTCATATCCCGGTTTGTGACTTCGGATTTTGAAAATTGTTTCAGAGATTTGTTTTGGGGACCGCGATTACTAAAATGTGCCCGATTTCAACTTCCGGCATTGAAATGAAATGTTGACGTTTTCCGGCTCTCGGTGGGTATATACTTCATTGCGTTGAGTATTCTAGGACAATGTGGATACAAATGCGCGATGCACGATTTCAGGCTTTCTTTCAGGCTTTCTTTCAGGCTTTCTTTCGGGTGTACGTGAAATATTATAGTGGTATCTGTAGCGGTTAGAGGGTCTGGGGCGTCCAAAAATAGAAGGTGATACCCCATCGGGAGAAAAATTGGGATTTTCAAAGCTTTTTCTGACCTTGCTTTGGGGACCACTAGTACTAAAATGTCCCATAATTTCAACTCCCTGCAGTGGGAATTTTGCTGTTTCCCTAGGTCGGTGAGACGTCATAGTGTTAACTATTTTCCGAGAATGGCAATAACGACTGTGCAAGATTTCAGCTGTTGATTTAGACCTATGTAAAATATTGTAGCGAAAAATATACATTATCATGACCATGTACATGTCCTGTAATTTGTATCAGATTCGAGGTCGTGTTTATAATCGAATCGCAACGAGCCTGTCAGGGCGAGTTGCGATCCGATTATAAACATGGCCGAGAATCTGATACAAATTACAGGACATGCACATAGTCATGATAACACATTTATTTAACAATCCCGTTACATAAAGCCGGTTTCCCCCATTTGGCAGTTTTGGTAAACATTTTGAATCTCAGGAACTATAGTTTAATGCGTAATAACAATGCATGTAGGTGAATCGTCCATATATAACAGAAAAATTGAATCTGTCTGATACAGAATCGAAATGAGGAGGGGGGGGGGGGGAGCGCTGATGCAAACGATTTTTTTCCGAGTTTTTCGGTGCAAATGGAGTTGATTGTTAGATATATGTAAGAATTCAGTGGGCTGGGATGTCCACAAGGTAGGAGTGGGTGTAAAACCATAAATTGACGCAAATCACTGATTTCGACAATAAATAAAAATATCCAAAACAGTTATTTTTTTCAAGCGCTACATGATACTGAAATTTCATATGAAAATCGGACGTAATTTAATTTTTTGTGACGTTAATGTGAATTGCGTCAACTGAAAATTCGGGCAAACCTTTAGACGGGTTACTGGTGATTTGAAGTTATGTATGGACAGACTACATCGGGAAAAGTCCTCGTTGTGTTCTGTCTTATTCTTACATTTGCTGACATAGGATTGTAAAATGTGGCGTGACACAAAAGGACGTTGTCGGTTGTGTCGAATGTTTCAACTGGTGTCATCCCCACACCTCGTCTCCCAGCACGCGCATTGTAAAATCTAATGTAGCTCTCAGTAAGACCTAAGACCCCAAGAAGGACATGACGTTGCAGTGGGGTCACTTTACGGGTTTTTTTCCCATACCGAGCCGAACCTTAGTAGGTAAAGTCCGTTTGGACTGATCGCGATCTGCTCGAATTTACTGGTGGCTTTCCTTCCCTCAACACTGTAGAATCTCAATTGTCGAGAACAAAATTAAAAAAACGTTATATCTCAAAATCAGGGGCCGGTTTTTGTTTTCTTGGCTCAGTCGTGTTTTTATAAAATTTCTTTATAATGTCTCGATGCACTTGTGTAAATATATTGCGACCAGGGGCCAATACTATAATAAATATATAATTGCATTCTCTAGAATTGTATTTTCTGGTTATGACTTTAAATGGGTTGAAATGAACCATTATCAAATGCAAAAATGTGGCAATTTTCTAAATATCTTTTAAAATGCTAATGATTCATTTTAGTCAGTTATATTAACAGGTAGAAAATACAATTCTAGAAAATACAATTGTAGAAGTTTTATAGTATTGGATCCAGGTCACCGTTCGATCGCCGTACTCTACGTTAAATTAAAACTGATAACTAACTGTTCAGATTGTATTCAACCACTTCCCCTGAGTTAAATCGAGTATAAACACAAATGCATGAAGTATATATCAAAGAGAATTTTTACTGCCCAGTAGTGATCTACCTATTTTGGTGTCCAGGGCTGTCTGGGCACCCCATAACCTATGCAGCCCCCTCCCCACAACTTAAAGCAGATTGTCAAAATGGAAGCGTTCCTGCATTAACGATAGGAGGTGTATCAGAGAAAATGATATGCCAATGGGACATCGGTGCGCAGAAGGGTTAATCATTGAAGGATAGGCTTTCGATCTACACATTTTTTCTCATTATTTAAACAATTCAGTCTTGTTTGACAGAGCTCATTGAGCTCTGTCAAACAAGACTGAATTGGTTAAATTCCCAGTTGCTTTACGGAAACATTTTAATGCTAGAAATTTCGAAACTTCAACGTCAGCGTAGAGAAAGATCATACCTGCTGTATAGGAGTTTGACGTCTCGGGGTCAACTGCCCATGTTTGAACGTCAATTAAAGCAGATTGTCAAAATGGAAGCGTTCCTGAGATTAACGGTAGGAGGTGTATCAGATATAATGATACGCCAATGGGGCATCAGGGCGCAGAAGGGTTAATCATTGAAGGATAGGCATTCGATCTACACATTTTTTCTCATTATTTAAACAATTCAGTCTTGTTTGGCAGAGCTCATTGAGCTCTGTCAAACAAAATTGAATTGGTTAAATTCCCAGTTGCTTTAAGCTGCGGTCCCACCGACGACGCTGCTGGCCGTTAATCGGCGTTTCATGAATTATCGTTTTTTTTAAAAATCTGGCGTTTCTCCAAGTTTTATTTCAAACTTGATGAAACGTAGGTATCTACGTTAAGCTAACGCTAGATGTAGGTTTAGCCAACGTATGTCTACGTCTAAAAAATAAGATGTAAGTTCGCTTGAAGTTTCTCTGCGTCCAGATTGTACGTTTCATGCGCGTTTCATGAAGTTTGGGTCACGTTAGGGTGAAGTTTGCAAAGTAAGTGTTACGTTTCTTTAGACTTTTCATACGTTTTCACACGTTCGGTTGACATACGATGTACGTTAGGTGTAAGTTTGTGTGCGTTCATCTTACGTTTACCCTACGTTTTCCACGTTTTACTCAAGTTTTAAGACGTTTGCAAAGTACAATGTACGTTTAGCTGACGTTTAACCCGTTTGGGGTACGTTTCCAAAGTACATTCTACGTCAATCCTACGTTTATTTTTCAAAAAAAAAATTTTTTTTCCTTTTTCCCTCACGTTTGCACCAAGTTTGGTGACGCTTGGTCCCTGAGTATATATATTTCGCCAGCTCTCGATGACATTTCATTTGTGAATGTGATGCTGAAGAGAATACATCAGAATACCCAAAAATATTTTTGAGATTTCGACATTTTTTGGTGAAAAATGGCAAATGATGTGATACAAGTTGGACGTGTGTTACAAGCTGGTATGCATATACAACAAGAGGGGCTTAGAAATGCCATCCAGATGGTGAATGTGTTACAGAGGGAAGAACCAAGGCCTAGGGCAGAGAGGCTACATTTGGTGCGACCCTGGTTGTTGCGTACACCAGAGTATTATTTAAAAAATAATTATTAATTTAGAGAAAATTATTTTTTGTCATAACTGATCCACTACGTCTATGTCAAGTTTGAAAAGTACAGGCTACGCTCACAAAGTACAACGTACGCATGTAAAGTACAGGCTACGCTTTCACTAAGTTTTGTCAAGTTTTTAAGGTCACCGGGTACAAACGCCACGTTTGGGGCGTAATTTTAAACTCTTCAAAAGTTTGGAATTTTGACCCTACGCTCGCAATCATCTCCACGTCTCATCTCGCTTGTTGAAGTACAACTGACGCTCCCCTACCGTTTCTCAACGTTTTGACAATTTTTTTTCCATTTTCAGACGTAGGGTTGCCGGCACGTTGGTGGGACCGTAGCTTTACGGAAACATTTTAATGCTGGAAATTTCGAAACTTTAACGTCAATATGGAGAGAGTTAATCATTCAATCACAGGTAACTGAAGATTTTTAAAAAATAATTTCAGACCACACCACTGCCGTCCACAAATGTGGGTGAGTTTAATAAACACTAGTTCTTAACACGTTCCATACAATTTGTCTCACAAGACTGCACAAAATAAGATTTCATAATTGGACAGAAATTGTATAGAATACGTGCCTCTTTTGCAATATGTCACAGTTTTAAGGTTTTGTCGGATGATAGCATGAATCCGCAGCTGTTGTTGGTAATAATCATCTCTTCACGTGTAACGGTTTTTGTGGGAGATATTTTTTCCAAAATCTGAAAGAGGACGGTTTGATGCAGGAGTTGATATTAAATATTTCAGAAGAACGCGTAAATTGGACGTTGTGTTGGTTAAAGGCGCGAAATCAAAAATACAAGCCTTCTATGCGAACTAGATTATAAGTGTACCAAATTTTATGAGAATCGGAGCTGGATAAGTACCCTAATCTGTTGAGGACAACAACAAAAGACTATCAAAAACTGTAAGTCATTTGAACTTCGCTGAATGACTAAATTATTTAGGTTGGGTGTCTACTACCACAGAGGTCTGCAAACGCAACATAAATTATTTTAACCCATTACCCAACGCAGAGAATATCAAAATTTATTTTAATACTATTTTTTTTAATTTTTCACAAAACTTTCAACAAAACCATATCATGTGACCCCTCATTGGAACGAGCTCGATGGGCTCGTTCTAGTGAGGGGTTTCATAATATGGTTGTGTTAAAATCTTTTTAAAACTTTTTCAACTGCTCAATCTGCAAATTACGCAAGGTAGGTAGAGGGTTAACCTGGTTTAATTATTTTGTAATATCGCCTTCAAAAAGTACTGTGATCTGTAAATTGTAGCCGTTTACTTTTTTTCTTTTCTTTTCTTTATTTTTCCTGTTCACCGAAGCTGTTTTTCTACAGTCTCGAGTGATGAAAAATGCTTATTCTCTCTCTATCCATTTAAACTTCGATCCCCGTCCGGGACGACCCGCGTTGTGTCCTTGGGCAAGACACTTTATCCCGGTTGCCTACATGGGGGCACGATGGCACCGTCGACTAAAGCGTACTGCACGTCGATGGTGCACATGTCTTCAACCACTGTCACCCTGCTTGAGTGGAGCTTGAATAGAGTTAGAATGTTGAGGAGCTGACAGTTGCTCATCGATGCTCGGTGGTTCTCTCCGGGTACTCCGGCTTCCTCCACCCGTAAAACTGTCACGGTCACGATTAGCCATTGTGCATAAGTATGTGACTTTAAAACACCAATAAATAAATAGCAGTAAATAAATCCATTTAAACAAACGTTATCAGAAGTTTCTGATAAGCATTGGCAGTGCTTTGTTTTCAAGGGAGCGCAGTCTCTCTCAAACACCCATGACGAAGCTCATTTGCAACCGTGGTCCACTTTTTCTCGCACTCTTAAAATATCACCAGTGCCACACAGAAGACGAAACACACAAGCCAACCTGGGATTAGAGGTATTCATTAATTTCAATTTCCAAGCTATGCCTACCTGACCACGGAATTCACGTCAATTTGTCCTGCGATAATCATTCATATTTTCTCCCACCACCTTCTAATGACATACATGTGTACCGCTTGAGATGCCTGGGTGAGACAGATCTATATTATCCACATGACCAAGCTCATTTGAACTTTTCGGTGATCTTTAGAATATGCAATTCATTTTTCTCTACGATCGGTCTGTACAACAGTAATTTTTCATCGCACGAGCAATAGTTTGATTTCGCTGACGTCATGTTGTGTTCGCGTGGTATAAAAATTATCCTCGAGTGGTATGAGGAGAAATGGGTCAAATCTCACCCAAGCCTCGGGTCTGTCCTAATATCTTCCACCTCGGGTGATATTTCCCGATCCCACCCTTCCACAACTCGAGGATAGTATAGACAATAGTTCTCGGCTCGGATTCGAATAGGATTGTTATCCTCGAATTGGGCGCGCGGAGGATTGTTTCACGAGGCGTTAGCCGAATCCGAGCAGTGAATTTTTTTTTATTTTTTCCTTATTTGTTTTCCTAAAACAACCCTTTATGGTTGATTCGACACAACCGATTTGTAAACAATAAAACAATAGTGCAGCAACTACAACAGAAGGTTTGCATTAAATGTCTTGATCACTTTACTTGTCGTTATAAATATACGCGCAGCGCTCAGTAAAATTAAAAAATTATAAAAACACATTTTCATTAAGGTTTTCAATTTTCTAACACACCGCACACACTGGTGACATGAACAATAATAAAATATTATCAGTTGAAATCAAGGCGACTACGCCTTTTAGACATCTTTCTGTCAACCCTTTATGAGATATAATAATGTAATCACAGAAAAGGACAGACAATTTTGACCGGCACGTTGCAGGGTTACTATCCGGACGAAATTCTCTGTCAGTTTTCCTGTTCTCAAAACTATAGAATAACCCTGTCCAGAAAGAAATGTGAGAAAAATGCATCACAGATACTACCATTTTCTTTAGCCCTATTGGACCCTGATGGAATATTCCACGACAGTTTCGATTCATCAGCTGGTAGAGTCTATATTCGTTACTTGTAGGAAGACGAATCAATATTTGCAACGTGCAGCCCTAATACTGCACGTTGAAAATCCTTTTTGGTCTACCACACACATTCACTGAAAAAAATATGTACTTTATGAATTCAGGTCGTATCTCGATCCTAAAGGCCTAAAGGGTTAATTGATATGTTTTACGGATTTAGTCTCGATTTAACAATATGTTATTGGTGTAAGCGTTAATTTTGTTAAAAGCCAGGGGCCAAGTGCAGCAAAGATGGCTTAGTAAGAAACATTCTAATGAAAAGTCTGATGTTTCTCACGTCCCCCACCACACTTCCGTTAAATCACTTCGATCCCCACCCATTATTCTATCAGTCTTTGTCTTTTTTGTAAAACCCCTGTCCATATTCTTATTGTGCGCACGACAAACCCAGACCAAGCTTGTAACAAACTGTTTTTTTTTCTGAATTAATACAACTGCAATCATCTAAAGAGTAATAACACGATGCAACCTTGTACTTAGCCAAATGTTATATACATCATTTACAGAGCAGACAAATTATTTGATCCGATACGCTTTCACCGAAGGGATATGCCATATGTATTAACTGTTTTATTACCATGGAGTAGATAACATCACGTCAATTGTACATTCATAGCCTATAAGCAGCCTGTCATTAACGAAAGATATTTGTGGATTCTTTCGATTGATGGCAGCTCTGCCTCTCTTACCCTGTGAATAACATCACTTCCGGTACATAAAGGAAGACCACACTGCCACTAAAACGGACATATAAAGGGATTTCGTTGCAGAGGAGCAGGAAAAGCGAGAGGGGTTGGGTATTTGAGGGTGGGCGTTCCTCCCGATGACAGACAGCCTTCCCACCATCAGGAATTTAATGCAATTGTCCTTTTACACTGTTGGAAAGTTTAGTATTTATTTAGTTATTGGCGTTTGCCCGCTTTAACCCTTTACCTAACATGAAAAGCAGACGACACTTGCAACAGAAATTCTTGAATAACTTTTTTTTTTTCATTTTTGTCTCAAAAACATAGGTTTTGACCCACCATTGGAACGAGCTCGTTCCAATGAGGGGTCATACCCTATGTTTTTGAGACAAAAATTGAAAAAAAAATAATGAAAATTAATTGGCGATTTTTGAGAATATCGCTGACCGGTTTTGGCCGTTACGTTGGGTAAAGGGTTGAGGGACGTTCACGCAGGCGGCATTGGTGAACGTGCTCTATTTTACCGGTGTTCCCAAGGGACGAAACGAGAAGAGCCTTTCTATTCCCACCCAGTAGTGCTAGCAGTTGCGCGCGGAGATGCTGTGAACATCTAATTTATATCGCCAGATATATGGTCACGACTATCCATTCTCTGTCTATTACCAGGGACGTGGCTGGAGGTTTCCGAATGGGGGTGTGGGGTAGTGAATTTTCAACTAGGGAGAGGGACCGGGAGGGGAATCACCCTCCAGGCCCCTCCCCGTAGTTGGAAATTCACTTCCGAGAAACATTTTGAAAATGAAGCCATGAAAGGGGGCATAAAAATGATTCTAGTAATTGAAATGCCAACACATTTATGATAGAATTATCAGGTTATTATTATTTGGTATTCTTCTGGGAATTGAATATGTGCTAAACAAATGCTCAAGCTGAGAACTTTGAGCAATTCACACCCTCCTAACATTAAATCAGATCTTATGCAGGAATGATCAATTTTCGATGTTTCATGACTTTGTAACTGTGAATGATGGAATTAACTCAGGATAACGATTTTACATGATGTGGTTTTCTTGAAGTGCATTTCGAGGATTTTTTTTATTATTACGATAAGTAACGTACTATAGAAATCTCGTACCGATTGACATCACGCATACTTATGAAGCTCGATATTGCGTACACGGTAGTTGTAAATAGCAACAGAGTTTTTGCCGATTTGAAACCGAGTTGGGATTTTGGGAAGTAAAGGAGGCATCAGCATCACCAAAGGAGCTCTAAAATCCAGATGGATGGAATTTCCAACTACTCATGACTTTCCCTCCGAATTTCCAACTATAGGAAATGTTTGCCAGGTTGGGTGGGTGACCCCCCCCCCCCCCCCTGTCTCCACGTCCCTGCATATTACCACCAGGGAAGAACCCTCTCTGCCGTGTAGAAATCCATCAGATTTGTAAAGGAAGGCAAACATTTCTGACCTCATGGGGCATCGGGTAGCCTGTCTATATTTTTGGAAGCTTAGTATCGCTACTATGTTCTTTCATGAAATATTGTTCATGTTGGGGTGGGGATGGAGATGGAATTTGTCCCCTTCAATGGAATGAGGTGCCATCTACAATGCTAAAAGTTTGCACCATGTTGCACTCAAGCGGCTAATTATACCCTTGCGTTGTTTTAGACGAAGTTCGTTTTGTGTGTATATCAATATCTTACCTCCTACCAGTTTCTGATAATTTCATTGGGTTTGAAACGGCACATGCAGTTGTGTAAAATTATATGCAGTCAGTCGGTATCTGTACACTGACCAAAGTCAGAGTAATCTCCTCATTGTTTATTCATCTTTCAAAATGTCGAAAGACGAACTATGTAAGAATTTTATCTTTGACTATTTGTCGTAATTGCTTTTTCAGTATATAGCGCAGTTGCTAGTTCAGTATACTGAAGAATTAGTCGGTCAGAAATATTGGTTACATAATTTATAAGTGACCTCATATGATATATATTGTGTCAATTTCATAATTAAATTAAATGACACCGTATATACCATTTTAGGTCACAAACAACCAACTTAACTAATTATTATGCATTCTCAAATTCAAGGGTTTCAGTTCTCAACTGATATTTCAGGAAATCAAATTCAACAGTTACAGTTTTGAATGATCCCATCAAATCAGATGTCCAATACTTTTGGCTGCCACAGTACTATTTCCTTATTTCACACTTTCAACATTTACCCAGTTATAACTTGTTTGGTAGCTCTGTCAAATAAGATATTACCGGTTAAATGTATAATCATTTATAGACAATACATTATTATCAAGGGGAACCTTGGTGCTTTCAGATTAGTGGCGGATGTAAGATTCCGAGTTTAAGAGGGCGCCACATTTCAGTCATGGGTTATGATGTAGGTTAGGAGCGAGTACTAGAGGTTGTAGCCGACTGTCATCGCCAGGGTGCGTGACGTGGGAAATAATAACTCTTTGGTCGGCCGCTGATTTGTCGCGGTTCTCATGTGAGAAGGCCTTGGGTACCCCTGTGCTCCCAAATGCCTCCCTATTCCCACGTTTTTCTCCTCTCAATACCCGGAGACGAACTGCTTGATGACATCCCGTGCTCCATACTTCCCAATCTCTCCGATAAGCATATTAACCCTTTCCTTTGTATCACTCACTAACCACATGTCCTTCATTCTTCCACCCCATCTCCCCATTATACTCCCAGTGAATCTTATGTTAGACTGGTATTTTGAGCATTCTAGTAGAAAGTTTTACGGGGTCACCACCACGCCTAAATTATACATCTGGCACTGTTGTTGGGAAATGGCATCCCAGCAGATGGCCGCATGTTTTCCAGCCACAATATTCCAGTAATTGTATATAGACTCGTCCAATGTTTGACGAAACGAAGCCAATTTATAATGGATCACAGGTGACACGCACATGATCTACGGGGTTCGGTGATATCCACGATAACACATGGGCATCCACTACCTCCGGTAGTGGATGCCCATGTGTTATCGCGGATAATACCACCTCCCTAGGTATCGGTGCTTAAGAAAAACATTAAACTTACAAAAATATTAGCCGGTCGCACGCCGATTGGGCTAGCACTCCTGGATCTATCCATGAGAATACAGGGGTTAACCGGTGCCGTAGCCTGCCATTCGTTGAGATTCCATATGAAGTTACCAGTGGTGACAATAACGATGTCAATTATGTATAACGCCCTACTTTATCACAAAAAGGGTCGCCGCCAACAAATTGAAGGAAAAGGAATATATTGATCCTCGATTAATTAATTAAATATTATACGTACCGCTCGAGAGTGTCAAAATTATAATCCAAAGTACACAAACAAACATGTTTTTCTTGCTATGAATAGGCCTGTTGGCCTATATGGCATAATGAAAGTAATGAATTCACGAAGCAATCGGTCTCTAGTAGTAGACTATCCATATAAAATACAAACAGATGACGAGAACTAAACACTCGTAGCGGTTTTATGGGAAACTCCTCTGTTTAGGTTCAGAATCTATATTGGCCATGCTAATTTTCGAAACACTGTAAAGATATATACCGAAATAGATTTAGAAATCGGTAATTGCCAGTGCAATGTGAGAAAATCACTGCTTCAGAGTTCGATACGTCCAATCAAACTTTTCGTTACAGATGGAAACCACGTTATTGATTTATTAATGTACATCTGAGTTTCCATTGTATTGATGAGTCGGTAAATTTTTGTTGTACAGGAATTCCTTCAATACAATAATACAGGACGTGTAGAGATTAAAGTTAGCGGAAAACAAAGATAATGATTGCTGTGCCACCAACAAAAAGGTCACTAAATCGACACAGCGTACAGTAATACAAACTAATCAGGTGTTCTGAAAAGCTGAGTTGATTCACATTTCTACGATTGGCGTATAATATCTACTTTCGGATTAACCTTTGTGTATAACCTATTCGTTAATTGCCACTGCAATATATAAAATGTGGATTGGTTTTTACTGCTAATAGATATCCTTAAAGCTTTCCATGTGGCATATTTAACCCGTACAATAAGAAATATCTCAACAAAAGCAGCAACACATTCCTGGCAGTTTCCGATATTGCGTAATACACGAGCTCTTTAGGTCAGCTGTGAAGCTCATACACACAGCAATACATTCACAAATCCACCAACCCACCCATACACATTCTCACACACATCCGCACACACATGCACCTCCTCTCCACATTTTTCGGAGGACGACTCAAGTCATGGGAATGATGGTAAGTATAACGCTCAGCGGTGCGCTAGGGGCGGGCACGAGAAATATATTTCACTTTCGTTCGCTCGGTCCGGGGTCCTCCCAAGGCAACATTTTTAAAATAGTTCCCCCATACCCTGACTCCGGTGGTTTCTTTGCACACGACTACAATGTTCTCCAACCGAAATGATCCCACAATGTTATATACTCATTCAATTTTTGAAAAACGGAAACCAATCCATAACGGCTCATAGGATCTGTTCAGTCATCTCACACACGTTACAACCAAGGACATGCCGACAGGGGGGGGGGGGGGTTGCGGGAGGGGGTGGGGGCGTATGTCACCCCCTCCCCAATCCTGGCAAAAGTTTCCTATAGTTGGAAATTCGGAGGGCAAGTCACGAGTAGTTGGAAATTCCATCCATCTGGATTTTAGAGCTCCTTTGGTGATGCTGATGCCTCCTTTACTTCCCAAAATTCCAACTCGGTTTCAAATCGGCAAAAACTCTGTTACTATTTACAACTACCGTGTACGCAATATCGAGCTTCATAAGTATGCGTGATGTCAATCGGTACGAGATTTCTATAGTACGTTACTTATCGTAATAAAAAAACATCCTCGAAATGCACTTCAAGAAAATCACATCATGTAAAATCGTTAACCTGAGTTAATTCCATCATTCACAGTTACAAAATCATGAAACATCGAAAATTGATCATTCCCGCATAAGAACTGATTTAATGTTAGGAGAGTATGAATTGCTCAAAGTTCTAAGTTTGAAGAGAGGCTGAGGGTTACGTCCAAGTTCAGTTCTTGCAGCATGGTTCGACGATTTATTATTCACTCCCCAGTAAGGTTTTACAAAACTGAAGGTGAACATTTTCACATGGATAATTATCAGTGGGTACATTGTTGAATTCTGCGGCCCATATTTCGCTTCCGTAATGCAGGATGGGTTTAATGAGTGAATCAAATAATTTCAAGGATATGGACACTGGTGGAAACCATTTGTTCTTAAACGCATTTTGTAAATTGTAGAGAGCTTTTAGGCCTTTAAGTCTCAACTCCTTCTGTGCATTTTGCATTTTGCCATTGGCAATAAACGATAAGATAATATGTGTACTGTGGAGTGTACGACAGCAGCTCTGTACCGATAAAAAATTAAGGTGGATTTTTTATACTACGGGCGTGAAAAATTATAACTTTTGTTTTCTCGATATTTACGCCGAGGGCATTTTTTTGTGTATTCGTCTAGTTTTTTCTAGACACCGCTGGAGTACACCAGCGGAGTCTGCAATTAGAGCTAAATCATCAGCGAAAAGTAAATGGTTAATGTAGGTATTATTGATAGAAACAGGAGCGCAGTCTTTGTCCAAGTATGAATGCGCTATCAATTGTGCTGCGTCCCTTCCTGAACCCAAACTGATTATCGCTGATGAGACAGTTGTCCTCTAGAAAGTTATTAATTCTTTCATTAATAACTTTGTTGAACAGCTTTCCCATCGCGTTGCTTACGGCTATTGCCCTGTAATTGTTAGGGTCATGTCGGTCTCCTTTCTTGTATAATGTTGTGAGAACAGATTTACTCCACGTAATAGGATAATGAACCTGAATCGAAAACTAGATTAAACAATCTTGTAACATGATCTATCAGGTTAGACAGGACCGTTTTCAAGAGCTCATTGGATATATTGTCGCAACCTGGTGCTTTTTTTATTTTTCAAATGCTTGACTGCGTTGAGAATCTCAGTAGCAGTGAGTTTATCATTATTCAGGTGATATCCGATAAAATGTGAAGGGAGATAACTGGAAGAATGTTGGCATAACGTTCCACCATTGTTTTGCTCGACCCGAACCGTCCCATCTAAAAAATGGCACGTTTGCCGTTTTTTTTCGAATAAAGACGATACGTAATTTTTGAGAATATCCAGAAAAAAGCGAACTGTTAGCATTATGTCCTGACCGTATGACTGGGAAGTGTTAAAAGTTCAAGGGCTTTTCAAGACTTTCCCCCAACATTCAAGGGTTGCTCAAGGGCTAATCTCAAATTCAAGACTTTTTCAAGGCAAATGCCGTTTTGAAGGGTTTTTCATGAGCTGTGTGAACCATATTCTATTAATCAGCGTCGATTACGCCCGCGCTGATTGGAATTTTTCAACACTAAACGATGGCGCTGTGTTTGTTTAACTTTTTTCGTCACCGATAGGCACAAACTTACCAATAAATATATCATCTTCAGTGGGTGTGTTTTCAATTTTAACTGTAAACAGTGAATTCAAAACAATCAGAAATATAAAAAACTCACGTGATGTTCACCACTTTAGTGAATCATGAATGTGACTTCAATTAATTATATATCCACAAGTTTAGTATTCCTGCTCCTCATCCTTACTGAGTCTCTGTCTCAATCTCAAGTTCAAAATAAATTGTTTCACTTAGCTTAATTCTAACAACTGTCGTCGTCCAAGAAACATGAATTTATATTCCATTATACCACTTACTATCGCACAACCCTTAATAATGAACTATAACATGAACAGCATCATGCAATTGTAAACACTGACATTTGGTGATATAGAAACCCCCAAAGCGACGGCACTTGTAACCAGTCATTTTCGAAATTGGTGTTCTGGAAACTCCCAAAGAGACGCCATTCGTTCGAAATAACGTCACTAAAAGCATGTTTCTGAATTCTACCACATTGTTACAAGACTGATGGCATATTGCAGTTAACGCTTAACAATGAAAGCTATTTTTTTGTTCGGCATAATAAAATAATTAGAACGCTTCTTTTCATGTTCTATCGGTCGATAGTACCTGTGTTTGTGTGATTTCTGTTAAAAACCTTCAGCAGCGTCGCTGCTTCCGGTTTTATTTCAGAAATCAAGGTACCATCGACCGATAGAATATGAAAAGAAACGTTCTAATATTATATTAGGCACTTAAATATCGTGAAATACAGGAAACTCCTACTCGGACCAATGATCCCAGTCTCCCGTACCACACCCTCGTTGTGTTCTGTCTTTCTATTCATCCCCAATAGTCATCCAGACTGAGCTAGAACACCCCCCTCTGTAGGGTTGCGCCCACCCAAACGATGTCATCCTGGGAGCGGTCCTGCTTTAGTTGAGTCCATAATTGTTACGGGAAGAGATCGAAGTGGCCTTTGTGGTTAGAATATTGGACATCAAACCGAACGACCGGTTATTCGATCTTGACCAACAGTAGCTGCGTTTGGTTCTTGGGAAAGACACTTAATGCCGCTTGTCCATGTGGGGACACGGTGGCGCTGTGTTCTGAGGCGTAGTGTATGTCGATGGTTCACTTGTTTGCAACTGCTGCTAACTCTGCTTGTGCAGCGCTAATACGTTAGATAGCCTGACAGTTGCTCACCGCTGATCGGCGGGTCTCTTGCTTCATACACCCGTAAAACCAATGTGACCTTGGCTGCTGAAAGTGCCGTTAAACGCCGATAACCACACAAACAAACAATTCTGACTAGACAAACGATCAAATGAATGCAAAAGTCGAGGAAAGTGTTCTAGTTCGGTGTCTCATGCCCATATCGCAATTTTCCAACAGACCCTACTTTCCTTACTTTTCGTCTTCGATTGGCACCAAGGAAATCTACCAACACCATTCAATTCGTTCTTCGAAATCGTTGATTTCCATAGAAATAGAATTATTCAGCAATTCTGACTTCTTCGTATTAGCCGAACAAGAACTAAATCTACAGAAAAACTCCCACCGTATCTTTTCCCGAAGCTGTGGAACGAGCTTGATCCAGAAATATGTGCGATAAATACATATTATCATAACAGTGTGTTGATCCGTGTCGTGGTATCACGTCGAGTTGAGGTGGCCAGATTGTCGGATCACACGAGCTTGCGCAGACAGCGAGTGTGATCCGACAATCTGGTCACCTCAACGAGACGTGGTACTACGACACGGGTCAACACACTGTTATGATGATAGGTTTATTATATGACTGACACACTAGCAGTAACTTAATTTGCTTACCTCGATGTACTTATTCTCTTGAAAGCCGAACACAAAAATAGCAGACGAAACTGTGTAAACAACGGCAACCGCTTCCCTAGTTACGAAGTCTATTTTTAACGGATAAAAAGTCCGACGTTATTCATACGGAAATTCTCGGCAATTTCCGTAGGGGTGTGATATTGATTTTTGATCCGGGGAAATCTCACCTGATGTGATCCGACAGTTTGGATAAAATCGTCAAACAGTAGTGGTATTTAGGGTAAAAATATCTTAGTCATATAATAAATAACAGAAACATCTGCAAAAAAAACCACTATCATCTATGTTCATATCATCTTATTCCGAGAAAATCGAATGGAACAATCCACATTGTCCCAACTGTTTTATATAAACTTGGAATGGCCCTATGTACCTAACAACGTATGAAAAAATTGAAAAATCACAAATCTGATGCATCTGGTCTTCTCGTCATCCTGTGATTCAAAGACCTCAAGTAGATCTGTAGTTGGTGAACGTATAGCCAGTTACATACAAGACTTCATAGTATAGTATAGTATAGTATAGTATAGTATAGTATAGTATAGTATAGTATAATATTAGAACGTTCCTTTTCATGTTCTATCGGTCAATAGTACCTGAGTTTGTGTGATTTCTGAAATAAAACCTGAAGCAGCGAAGCTGCCGAAGGTTTTATTTCAGAAATCACACAAACTCAGGTACTATCGACCGATAGAACATGAAAAGAAACGTTCTAATTATTTTATTATGCCGAACAAAATATGACTTTCATTGTTAAGCGTTAACTGCAACAAGCCATCAATCTTGTAACAACAATGTAGTCGAATCCAAAAACATGACGTCATTTCGAACGAATGACGTCTCTTCGAAAATGACTTGTCACAAGTGCCGTCGCTTTGGGAGTTTCTTTATCAACAAATGCCAATGGTGACAACTGCATCATGCTGTTCGTGTTATAATTCATTGTTAATGCTTGTGTGAAAAGTGATTTAAATTAATGGAATATAAATTCATGTTTCTCGGACAACAGTTGATAGAATTAAGCGGAGTGAGACACAAGTCATAACTGAGACTCACTTTCAGGATTCACTGAAGTGGTGAACAACACGTGAGTGAGTTTTTTAATATTTCTGATTCTTTTGAATGCATTGTTTGCAGTTAAAATTGAAAACACACCCACTGAAGGTGATATATTTGTTGGTAAGTTTGTATCTACCGGTGTTGAAAAAGCTAAACGGACACGGAGCCAGCGTTTGGTGTTGAGAAATTCGAAGCTGATCAATGGAAGTGGCGCTTACATTTTCTTCGTTCTGTTGTCTCCAGGAAAAAACGTTCCGATAGTACCCGTGTTTTGCCCCAAAACTCCAGTACTATGACTTTTAGAAGGTGTCATATTAACCAATCACGGCTGATGTTACAAACGTGGGGCATAATAATATAGTATAGTATAGTATAGTATAGTATAGTATAGTATAGTATAGTATAGTATAGTATAGTATAGTATAGTATAGTCAGGTCAAAGCCAGTCTCAAAGGGAAGAGGCCCCCCTCCCCCACCTTCAAGTTCAGATATATGTATATATTTCTTATCTCTGTGTAGTACACACACGTGTTTTACTTAGATAATTAGCCTTAGGCGATTCACAGTGGGATACTTCTCTGGCATATTACTAGTCAGGATAAAATGTTTCCATGCTATCTAAAGTCAATTAATATCGAAGTGACCGACACTTTCAGTCGTCACGGCTATCAAGTATATTATTTTTTTCGGGATACGTTTGATAGCATATGCATTGGCACGGTGATTGTATCTTCAGAAATGTCGCGTGCCATGTTTTGGCATCTTGAAATATTATTATCTGACAGTGACAACCCCATGGCCAGGTATAAAGTATGGGGAACAAGCTAGTTCAGGGAGACTTGGGTTCCGACCGTTTAGGAGTGAGACTTGGGTTCGGCCGAATAGGAGACACCATATAGGGTCTCGTACGAGTGGAATTGTTGGGCAATCCCCGAAGCTCCGTTGTAAGCTGCTATTATCAGATTAGGTGGACGTAGGAGGGTTCAAGCCCGAATGTAGAGAGTAGATTACGAACCCAAGTAACGGCTAAGTTAGATGTCATTAGCGAAGATCGACTCCCACCTGTCGCAAGGTGTAGGCTGTTGTATTGTGGTATTGACCGTCAGGAACGCTGAGGTTGATCGCGTAGTGGCCTGTTTTAGAACCGGAGTGCTGTGAATATCGACCCAAGGTCGACAGTGACAATCCACGCAAGCTCGAAAGCGCACATTTAAGTTGTGAGTTCTGCATGAACTGTGTGTATTTCAAAGGACAGGAACATTCAAGGAGAGTTCTATCAAAGGACACATGTATAAGGTATGTGACCTAGACTTGCAAAACTAGCCGACAGAGTGGATAAACTGAATCCAAATCAGAACTATGTTGCCACAAGGTAATTAACATTGCTAATCAGGATCCCCCAGCAGTCAGAGATATAGACTAGGGCTGTCACGATTAATCGATTAATCGACTGTTGATCGGTCACGGCGAAATCGATTAGTATTTTTCGTTGTCGAATAATCGGTAAATTGTATCCCGTTTTAGACGTTTAATAATTAAAAGAAAATTGGATGAAAACACTATTGTTTCTAAAGGTAAAGAGTTAAGAACATCGATGTTAAACCCCAAGACGCTGTTGGAAGCAATAGTCTTCCAGGTACATTCATCAAAGCTTTGATGTTCTGAACTTTTGAACCGTCAGTTTAATAATCAAGACCGGTCGGCAGTTGCGGAGTTCGCAACTGCCGACCGGTCTTGATTATTACACTGACGGTTCAAAAGTTCAGAACATCAAAGCTTTGAATGCACCTAAAAAGGATCGTCTTCGTTGTTTCCTTGAGGTAGGTCAACTGACTTGAACTTCATTTTTATCGACTTCAAAGAGAGGGAGAGGAGGGGAGGGGGGGGTCATTTAGGTACGATTAATCGTCGATTATTTGCGAAGATTAATCGATTCCTAAATTAAAAAATCGTGACAGCCCTAATGTAGACGCGCACAGACGCAAAAAATTAAGACTCAGTGTTTTAAGCTCCTGTTGCGAGTCCTTGACAGTGACATTTTGAGGGTGTACTATAGTGCCAGTACATGGCTATAGATAGACTGAAGTGATGAAAAACTATTTAACCCTGTGATAAGTATACTATAAGAATCGTTGTTGCTTTAATCATTGTTTCCTTTCCGCAGCCTGAAGTGATTAGGAATCACACTCAACGAAGAACAAACCTGTATTTCGAGTTCGCTCGGCAAGGAAGAAGATCATAGTGCAGTCCCAACTCAGCTCTACGAGCCGAGTTTGGGCCGTGCCCGGACTCCGACCCTCCTTGCTGGCTCGTCCCCCAATATTTTTAATGGCGAGGCTAAACAACCCCATGTCACCCCTCCCACGTGGATAGAGGTGTTTGATAAGTATAGTATAGTATAGTATAGTATAGTATAGTATAGTATAGTATAGTATAGTGCAGTATTAATTAATTTATTTATTTATTTATTGGTGTTTAAGGTCACATATTTCTGCATAATGGCTAATCATGACCATGACAGTTTTACTGGTCGAGGAAGCCAAAGAGAACCACCGAGCAACGGCGAGCAACAGTCAGCTCCCCAACATACTAATTCCACACAAGCAGGGTTAGCATTGGTTGAAGAGAGGTGCACCATCGATGTGCAGTACGGCTTAGTACACAACGCCCCGTGCCCCCACGTGGGCAGTGGGGGAGGTGGTGAAGGTGTAGTGTAGTGTCGTATCGTGTCGCGTCGTGACATGTCGTGTCGTATAGTGTCGTATCCTATCGTATCATATCGTATCGTATGGTATAGTGTCGTATCGTATATTGTCATATCATATAGTGTCGTATCGTATAGTATCGTACCGTATAGTATCGTATCGTATCGTATAGTGTCGTACCTATAGTATCGTACTGTATAGTATCACACCGTATAGTATCGTACCGTATAGTATCGTATCGTATAGTATCGTATCGTATAGTATCATATCATATAGTATCGTATCGTATAGTATCGTATTGTATAGTATCGTATCGTACAGTGCGTATCGTATAGTGTCGTATTGTATCGTGTCGTATCGAATAGTGCCGTATCGTATAGGTGTCGTATCGTATAGTACCGTATCGTATAGTATAGTATCGTATCGTATCGTATAGTATCGTGTCGAATAGTATCGTGTTGTGTCGTGCCGTGCCGTGTCGTGTCGTCGTGTCGTGTCGTACCGTACCACATCGCATCACATCGCATAGCATAGCATAGCATAACATAGCATAGTAGGTGGTCCGAGCGGGGAGAACAGTTAAATCTCCCAATTTTTCTTAGAATCATATATTGATATTACTGAAACCGTTGAGCCTGACTTTGCATTGCACCCCAAATTAGCCCTGAACACAATGGCCGATGACACAGTAACATTTCCTGCTCATCAGTCAAGATGCACAACCTTTTTTTCTCATTCATAATTTTACTTCATAGGAGAAGTCAGGAAGACAGCCAATTTGGCTGTGACTTCTCCTAGCATTATGCTGCCCATCTAAATGTTTCGTACACATGTATTTTCTTTTTCGTTCAGTTTATATTTATTTTGTATTCAGTCATTGTAATGTACACTGCTGAATAAAGTAATCATCACCTACGTTTTTCCGGGGGGGGGGGGGGGGGGGGGGTATTTTTCGAGGTCATCCAATGGGAGATGCCCCTCGCCCGAGCGGATTCCACAGTGGAGTGCTAAACTGCATCGGTTGTTTTCTTATTGGAAATGAGTGGACCTGCAGCGCTTATTTCCAGAGAACTGAAGAGCCGAAAACCGTAACGCTGGTTTCAAAGCAATTACTGCATTTGTATAAAAAATTGGAAAATTATCCACCAGTGTGTGAGTTTAGAAAGCCGGGAGACATTCACCAGTCTGTCACGGGAGATGGTATTTGGAATAGTGAGTTGTCTGGTCTTCTTTCGGACATCCCCCCCCCCCCCCCCCCACTCCACCACAAAAGTAGCACAAAGTGTGTATGTGTAACTGATATAGTTGTAGCTGTTGTTAGTGGTGCAACTAGTGCCAGATGGAGGAACGTGACACTCTTTTAAGAGGACAGGGGCGGGGTGCCACCATAAAGCTTATCAACGCACGCTGTGCTCCTTGTCCCTAGGTTTTCTTGCTAGCCTGTTTGTTTGTGTGGGTGGGTCTTGTGATAGCAATTGACTCAGCTTGCGGCTGGGGAGGTGACAGTATCGGTTATGGGAGCACCGTAGTCTCTTGAAGGGGTGGGTAGGGTAATTTCTATACAGACCGGTCGTGATTTATTATTCATAATTTTTTTTAGATGTGGTGGTGCATTGTGATTACTTTACGCCTCGGAGTATGTTTGAGGTTTTATCGGCAAATGGTTCAAGCCTAAGTCTAAGAGTCCACAAAAAACCCTGTTTACAGAGGTCTATTTCATATAGTCCGACTCTATGATACGATTGTGTTTATAGAATCCATGTTTTTTTTTGACGAGACATGCGAAGAGTCACGCGAAGCGACCATTGCTCTTACTGCAATATATCTCTTTTTTCTCAGCTGTAATGGAACTTGACGGTAGTTCTGAACGGAAGCATTGGGAGTAATGAATGGGACAAATAGTTTTGACCATGAACTGGTCAATAGTAGTAATAGTGTTCCTGTCTCGAAGCCAAGAAAATACTGCTTTCCGAATCACTTTCTTAGATTTCATTTCTATGATTCATCTATAATCATTGTTGCTTGTATTACTCTTTAATTCATCCCGTTAGTAAGAAACCACACTACATGTTCCCTTGTCACATAAAGGTAATGACTGTGTGGGAATCTATCGTGGTCGGAGCTGAGGTGAATGTAGAAGCTTGAATTGGCCTATTAATTCTTGAGTGATTTATTCAATGAAGCAAAGAAAATTTGACATGTCCCGAGGACAGAATACTAGAGTAGAAATTACCCAGAACAGGGCCTGCGAATGGTGGGATAGTGTTGGTAATAGGCAGAAGTGGGTCCATCTGGGTAGCAGAAGGTGAGCGGTAGTTGAAAACCAGGATTCTGGGAGAATTCAAGCCTTATATAAATAGGAATCGTACCATATTCGATAATGCTCGTGGTTTCAGGTCATTTCTATAATACGACATACATTAATTGAACTTACCCCTTAAATTGGAACAGCCCAACAATGCATTGGGCTTTTGTACTACATACGAACTATAGTAACCACGTACACCACAGAAACCAAGATGGTGACCTCCATTAAACGAGCAGAAACAAGCACATGTCACCATAATATTGCGCACTGTGAAAGCGCACTAACACCGCCCATCACCATAAAAATGATGTCACGATCGCTCTCACGAGCTACCAAAACAACACACGTGACGTCACATGGCGTGCGACTTGTAACGTCGCATTTGAAATTATGCCAATGAGAGGCGTTTGATTGACATGCTGTAGGGGAGAACACGCAAGAGTTGTGTTGAAAACAGATCGATCAGGTTGACCAAGCAATAGGTTAAATTCTTACATCGCGGGATGATCGCGCTGACAACTCCGCGTCGATGTGGAGTGATATTCAGACTTAAAATGATGTTCGTCAGGCTGCACATCAAGCTCCAAGGCCACCAGTCAATTTCGCTTCGGAATTCAATTCTGTTATGGGCTGTTTGTTTACCCACTCTTCGTGGAGTTTGCGCTCAGTGTGATAAAGATAACATAACGATATGCGGATATTGTTTTGTTCTCCAGTTATAGATATTCCAATCAATAAGTATTTACTTCACTTTTAAACCATCATGGTAATTAGTGGAACTGAGCGGCGTGATCCTAAAACTACGGCTCTGGTGAGTTTTCATTCCTAATGCTTTTATGTTTTACTGAGGTTTAACGACACTTTCGACAGTCAGGGTCAAATCGTGTCGGATTTCTAATGTTCTAATCAAATATTTTGTCAAATTATGTCTCGATTGAGCAATTTCTAGCTTTGATTCACAGAAAATGGATGTTTATTACTTTTCAAAGTGTGATTTACTGGATTTCCGGGTTTGATTCAAAACGATAACTTCACAAGTGAAATATGCAATGAACAATTGTGTCATGTATCCGTGCGCGCAAACGAAGACGCTTTGTCGTGTGTGTAATGGGGACTTCATTGTTTTTGCTGTTTTTTTTAACCCTTTACCTAATATAAAACGCCTTGCAAAAACAATTCTTGAATAGCTATTATTTTCACTTTTTTCTCAAAAACATAGGTTATGACCCCTCATTGGAACGACCTCGATGAGCTCGTTCCAATGAGGGGTCATAACCTATATTTTTGTGACAAAAAATGAAAAAAATGAAAATTAATTCTCGCGATTTTTGAGAATAGTGCTGTTTGTTACGTTAGGTAAAGGGTTAAATAATATAATTATCGTTAATAATGAAAAGTAATAAACAGGGTAATCGCTTGACTGGACTGGTTACGTGAAATAATTCATTCGAGGCGAGGGACTATAACCTATATTTTTGTGACAAAAAATGAAAAAAAATGAAAATTAATTCGCGCGATTTTTGAGAATAGTGCTGGCCGTTACGTTAGGTAAAGGGTTAAATAATATAATTACCGTTAATAATGAAAAGTAATAAACAGAGTAATCGCTTGACTGGACTGGTTACGTGAAATAATTCATTCGAGGCTAGGGACTATATAGTAAAACACTCGTGCGCATTCGCGCACTCGTGTTTGTGCAACGTCCCTCACCTCTCAGGAATTATTTCACGTAACCAGTCCAGTCAAGCGATTACTCTCTATTTATAGTATATTTTAGATCCAATAGTCTGCAATATATCAGTTGGTCAGAAAATCGAATTCTAGGTTCGCTTTTCCGACCTACTTAAATATTCCCATTATTGAATCTAAACATAGGCGGTGAACTATTCAAGACCTAGGCGTGCGTCAGGCCATAACTGCGTCAAATTCATTACAGAATTGGACAGGTGGCGTGACAGCTTTTCTGCACGTGTCAGTCATTTAACATTCCCCAGCTCGTAATAGATGTTATGCAAGAAGTGCATCGATCATAACTCATTTTGATAGAAAATGACTACATGTATTTCACATTAGAACATTTGTTGTGATTATATGAATGAACCCTACACTTGTGATACAGGAGGTAAGCGAATTTGATATGAACTTGGCAACCACTCTAACCTTTCAAACGAAAGTATGCAAAATGCATGTGTAAAACAGAGAACGTTCAGGTGTATGCTAGCTTTGGCAAGAAGCGTGTCAGTAATTGCAATTTACACATAGAAATGAAAATCCACATCACGGGCAACCGCAATGTGTCAGTTGTATGACGCCGGAAGAATGAATTACAGGTTATTAGTTTTATTTGGTACCAAGGTGTTCACTAACCCTTGACGCCAATAATGCACATAAAACCTGTTTTTTGGTGGTATTATCTCTCGCTTATTACCGAGTTCAGTTAGCAGAAATTCTACTCAACATTTCTTGGCTGATAGCACTAAAATAATGTCCTGGAACAACGATTAAGTTAATGCAGAACTATTCTTAGAAAGTTACGGAAATAGACCCAGAGAAAAAAATGTTGAGCGATATACGCAATCATTCATCGAGAAACCTAGTGAAACCGGGCACGAATATCATAGTACTGTGACATTTGGTATTTCTCTCGATGAGGTCACGATCAGGTCCCGACATACCTATTCCTCAGTGGGTGAGACTTTCTCAACTTATACACTGTGAAATTAAGACCGAATCACGAAGAACAAACGAAAACCGCATCCCAGATTCAGTGTTTTCCCTTTTCTTGTCCGCAGAATGAGATTCTATAGTAGGGGCGTAGCTAGGATTTCCTATTGGGGAGGGCCATAATTTTTGTAGGGGTGCCAGGGCGATGTAGGTCACAGGCATATCCGAAGGCCAGAGGCCGGAGGTGTGGTTAGGTATGGCCCCCCACATTGGTGGGGTGAGGGAGGGGGTCTCCCCTAATACCACAAATGGGAGGGTTATATCCACCTCAGCTCAGACCTACGGCACCCCTTCCCATTGGTGGTGGTTGGTGGGGGGGGGGGGGGTGCTCCAGTGAAAGTTTTGAGAATTCAATTCCCTCAGAGCGAATCTGGGACCCTCTGGTGCTTTAATTTATCCATTTTGAGGGAGGGGCACTGTAATTTTATGGGCCATGCCCCCAGCTCGAAATTTTCGGCGTTTTTGGTACAGTACTGTTTGTTCTCAAAGTAATACAATGAACCACATCTATAATATGTATGTTAATCCTTTCACTCCTGTACCGAGGCGCCTGCCGAGATGTTTTCTAAGGATTGTCACAGGGGCGCCGGAACCGGAGGAGGGGGGTACAGAAACACTCGCTCCCTGTTGTTTGTCGAACAAGTGAGTTAAAATATAATTTGAGAGTATACAAGTGTTTCATTGTTTGGTTTTTATTGGGGTTTAACTATACATCCTGCCGCCAAAGTCATACCGTGTCATAACAGTCTTATGAGTGACGGAAGTTTGAGTACACAGAGAGAACCACTGAGGAGCGACAAGAATCTGTCGTACTTTCCAATTTAACTCGACACACGCAGGGTGATTGATGGTTGAAGTCATGTGTATCATCGACGTGTTTAATGCTTTGTACACGGCGTCACCGTGCTCCAAAATGGGCAGTCGGGATTATATAATGACAGACTAATATTTTTCTTATTGGTTGAGAGGTCATTGCAGTAAGATGAATGGTCGTAATTTTATTTTGGGTTATCGTACTGCATAACTGGTTATGCTGAATGATACCCGGGGGCGCGGTGGCTCAGTTGGTAGAGGTGCAGGCTGCAAGCCGAGAGGTCCTCGGATCGAATCACCCCTGCGGCAACCGCGTTGTGTCCTTGGGCAAGACACTTCACCCCCATTGCCCACGTGGGGGCACGGTGGCGTTGTGTACTAAGGCGTACTGAACGTCGATGGTGCACCTGTCTTCAACCAGTGCTAACCCTGCTTGTGTGGGGTCAGTATGTTGGGGAGATGACAGTTGCTCGCCGTTGCTCGGTGGTTCTCTCCGGGTACTCCGGCTTCCCCCACCCATAAAACTGTCATGATTAGCCATTGTGCAGAAATATGTGACCTTAAAACACAAATAAATAAATAAATAAATGAACGATACCCAAAACTAAATTACATCTACAGCCTAGCATTAACTGTGTTATGCCCCATGTTATTCAGTATTGTGCTGTTCATATGGAAGCCACAAATCATTAATTCGGATTCATCTTCTCATGCTTAATTAAATATAAATATTTTTATCGACTTCGTGTAAATCATAATGTACAACTCGTAATTGTCATTATGTTCATTTATTTGTTTGCATTCGTAGTGCACAGAAAAAAAAACTGTTGCTCTATTGGAAATAGGTCTTGTAGGAATCGATCTATAGGAAATCGATCCTGATTATTTTACAGTAAAATATGCGGAACGGGTTCACTAAATTAGGTCTGGACCGAGCCTTTGGCTCCGCCCAGACCTAAGTTACTTTGCAAGTTACGTATATTTCCCTACAAATTGGGTGCGAGTTGAAAATTCTCTTTGTCGGTATATTCAAAACCGATAAACCTACTTAACTGTATCTCAGAACATTCCGTACTCCCTGTGGTCACGAATTTTGTTGTTTGATACAAAATTAGTCCCGAAGAGCGTAGACATTTTATAGCGTTCAGGAACAGAAAAGTTTTGAAACAACGCTTCAAGAACACAAAAAACATATTTATTCGATACATGCGACACATAATGTAAACAGACGACTTGCGATCAAAGATGCAGTATCTCGCAAGAATACGACAGCGTATTGCTGATGTTACTTTCGGAATGTTATCGAATGATCGTGATTTATCGCTTTATTTATTTATTTATTTATTTACTTATTTATTTATTGGTGTTTAAGGTCACATATTTCTGCACAATAGCTAACCATGACCGTGACAGTTTTACGGGTGGAGGAAGCCGGAGTACCTGGAGAGAACCACCGAGCAACGGCGAGCAACTGTCAGCTCCCCAACATACCAACTCCACACAAGCAGGGTTAGCATTGGTTGAAGACAGGTGCACCATCGACGTGCAGTACGCCTTAATACACAACGTCACCGTGCCACCACGTGGGCAATGGGGGTGAAGTGTCTTGCCCAAGGACACAACGCGGTTGCCGCAGTTGGGATTCGAACCGAGGACCTCTCGGCTTGCAGCCTGCACCTCTACCAACTGAGCCACCGCGCCCCGATTTATCGCTTTTAAAGTGTGAGTTTAACAGTGTTGGAAAAAGATCCAGTCATGTGATGAATACCATTATCATAGCGTCTCGCTTAAATGGTATAGAAGGTTGCAGAACATTGTATCAAAATAGTTTTCGTAAGATAAAAACTCCGGTTGGCATCCCCGTGTCCCAGAATTGTATCTCCTTATACAATACTGTTGAATGCAAATGAGATATTCCAAATTTTTGATTTGTGGTAAATATTAGTCATACTTCAGTCTTACAAACCTATAAGGCTATAAGCTTAAATTACAATAAATCCTACATTACTTGTCAATTGACTGATCATAGTCCCTAATGTCGGATATAGGGGCGCCAAGTTGGGTGGTCCACGGTTGTCCGACCGATTACCGGTTATTTGAGCTCACACTCGGCCGACTCTGATGCCGAATCCGATTGTAATACTTTGCACTACTTGGCGAGTCGAGGCTTGAAAAAACTATATTAAATTGAACTCATTCCACAGAGTTAAACGTCGTAGACTCCGGTCGAAGTAAAATGACAGACGCGCACACTTGGGCGGTATACGTGGCTCTCAGAGCCACGTGTACCACCCAAGGGGGGGGGGGGCGACTGGTCATTTTACTGTTAACTGAGTCAATAGGGTGTAACCTTCACTTTCTCTGATATTTGAAATTGCCGCAAGTGTCATCAGCCGAGTACACACCTCTCATCCAGGCCTCACAGTTCACCCAGAACAACTCTGTTCTTAACTACAAGACTACTGTTTTATTAAACCTCCCTCATTCACAAAATACATTACACTACTTTTTACATATCTGTGTCTTTTTCTTTTCGTTCAGGAACAGAAAAGTTTTGAAACAACGCTTCAAGAACACAAAAAACATATTTATTCGATACATGCGACACATAATGTAAACAGACGACCTGCATTAAATTGATTTCAGTCGTCACGGATATCAAGTATATTATTTCTCGGGGTACGTTTGATAGCATATGCATTGGCGCACGGTGAATTTATCTTCAGAAATGTCGCATGCCATGTTTTGGCATCTTGAAATATTGTTATCTGACCATCCTAAGACCAGATATAAAGTGTGTGGAACAAGCTAATTCCGAGAGGCTTGGGTTCCGAACTTCCGGTCGCTCAGGAGTGAGACTTGGGTTCGGCCAAATAGAAGACGCCATATAGGGTCTCGTGCGAGTGGAATTGCTGTGCAATCCACGAAGCTCCGTTGTACACCGCTATTATCAGATTAGGTGGACGTAGGAGTGCCACAAGCCCAAATTTAGAGGATAGATTACGAACCCAAGTAAAGGCTACGTTTAGATGTCATTAGCGAGGATCGACTCGCCCCTGCCTCAAAGTGTAGGCTATCGTATTGTGGTATTAACCCTTAGGAGCTCAGAGGTTGGTCGCGTAGTAGCCTGTTTCAGTATCAGAGTGCTGTGAATATCGACTAAAGGTCGGCAGTGACAATTCTCGCAAGCTCTCGAAAGTGCATTTTGAAGTTGTGAGTTCTACATGAACTATGTGTATTTCAAAAGGACAGGAACATTCAAGGAGAGTTCTATCAAAGGACACATGTATAAGGTATGTGACGTAGACTTGCTAAACTAGCCGACAGAGTGGATAAACTGAATTCAAATCAGAACTATGTTGCCACAAGGTAATTAACTTTGCTAGTCGGGATCCCCCGGCAGTCAGAGATGCAGACGCGCATAGACGCAAAAGATTAAGACTCGGTGTTTTAAGCTCGTGTTGCGAGTCCGCGACAGTGACATTTTGAGAGTGTACTATAGTGCCAGTACAGGCTATATATAGACTGAAGTGATGAAAAACTATTTAACCCCTGTGATAAGGCTTTGATTTATGTTGATAAAATTGTTAAATGTGTTGAATATGGAGTGAGTTTATTTTAAATGTAAATAAAAGAACCATTGTTACTTTAATCATTGTTTCCTTTCCGCAGTCTGAAGTGATTAGGAATCACACCCAACGAAGAACGAACCTATATTTCGAGTTCACTCGGCAGGGAAGAAAATCACAGTGCGGTCCCAACTTAGCTCTGCGAGCCGAGTTTGGCCCGTGCCCGGATTCCGACCCTCCTTGTTGGCTCGCCCCCAATATTGTTAATGGCGAGACTAAACAACCCCATTGAATATCCCTGGCCAATAAAAGCTTTGCAGTAGGCGGTTGACAGTTTCATGCCTGCCGAGATATCCAGGTAATGGGATATCATGCGCAATTCCCAGTGCATACCTGCGATATTCTGAGGGTAAAACAAGTTGCTCAGTTGTCTCACTTACAATTTCTCTCCTCGGCTGCCTGAAAAGTGTTGTCTTTCAGGTGGGGTCCTATCCCGTCTTATACACTGTCTGATGAGCTCTAGTGACAAGTCTGTCTCCAGCAGCGCCTTAAATCGATCCTTTGAAATTCCAAAATCATTATAAGTTGCACTTGCACCTGCATCGTCTCTTTCACAATGCGCAGAGTTTCCTGACACCTGTATGTTGTGTATTCTTTTTGCAGCCCGTCTCTCCTTGATACGGCTTTTCCGACATTTCCTGCTATTATCTAATAATTCATCTGAAAATGGAAAGGTTTTAAAAAAAAAGTCCCCACTCTCTGCAAACACTGTCTTAGGCACCACTCCATTCATATCTTTTGCCAATTTCATAGCCTCTTGTTTCTCCGCCTCCAGTTGCTGGGCTCTAGTCTCAACAAGAAACTTATCTTCTTCATGCTTTAACAGTCCAATTAAACTATCCATATCTCTTCCAAGCAAGACAAGTCGTGGAAGATTCGACGACACCTCAGCCTTGACTTTGCAAATCTTGCCATTTACATTACTTCCCACCAAACAAGTTGGATATTCCACAACATCTCCATGTACACATTTTACTGCAAGTCTCTCTAAATGATTATTTTTTTTGCGGGAACTAAATTCCTGTGAACCATATGTTGCAGGATTACGGGGTTGAGTGATGGAGGAAAATTTATGTTCTTATCGGTGCACAGTCGAAAGGCAGTGACTGTCGTCTGAACCCCAGTTCGAACGTAAACCTTGCCACCTTATCAATGCCCTATCCGCTTGGGACTCTTAGGATTCCTGAAGGTGCCTGTGGCTTACAACGCCAAAAGGTGATCAACGATAATTCACTGATTATTTACATGTACGAAGAAATATAATATCAAACAAATTACTCACAAAATTATCCATAAGAAGACAGTACTTACGCGAATAAAAGTTTATTCTTTAAGGCCCTCGATGTCTCCCACAGCCAGCTGTGTCCGCTGGATCAACCTCACATCATCTTCATCCTCTCACGGTTTGTGACAAATACAAAGTGTCCATTCACTTCTCGTTGCTTCCTCCTCGCGGGGTTAATTTTGCCGTCAGTCGGGCTTCACTCACATAATGTTCTGCTTGTGTGACTCTACTAGCGTTCTCACAGTTCAACCACAATTCAGTCGGCGTCTATCACAGTTCACGATAACTTTGCGCTTTGTCTGGCTCTCACGGGGTTAAGTTATTCTTCGCCTTCTGGTATATATACTTAACAAAGCTCACATAAAAAATATTCTGCAAAGTGTTCTCAATATCACCAATTCTCGCACCGCCTAAAACTATTTTAACCAGCTATTCAAGCACTTACGCAAGCTCCTAATACGGTTTTGAGACCTCAACGTTACAGCTTTTATTTCTTTGGCTACTATGCCACTACGGTTCGCAACCGTTAACAAACCACAATCGGTTCCTTACAACCCTCACAGGGTCACGATAATACGCGGACTTTCAATATCGGTGCCTATGACCCTCGACGGCCAAGACTAAATTCGGACCTTCTCTGAGTGCCCTCAGGCCAACTGCCTCTCAGAATTCTTCTTCACTCTTTATACAGTCGGAACGCAAAGTTTAAACATATTAATTCTGATTTAACGAGTGCTTTGTAATTCGATATGGATAGAGATATAAATGGGAATTTCGTTTGAAGTGAACCCTTTCGACATTTCGGAGACAGGATAGACGCGTAATATGGGTGTGTGTCCAGACCATTATCAGACGCCCATATGGCGTTGAAGACGTGTGCCATAATGGAATTAAACTTTCATACTTAATTACTAATGTTTGAATTATTGATTGCCTGTTTAGATGACAAGTGGTTTTCGGGGTCCGTTACATACCTATCCCCACGCTTTACATCCAACCCAGGCAGAAACATTATCGAAAATATTTACACTTTCATAAAATAAAATCGCAACTTTTAGCTATCACCTTGACACCATAGTCCTAGCAGTCCTAAGCATGTCAACTCTCTTCTCATAAACATAGCCTGTGCAATACAACTCATTCGCTTGAAGACATTTCCCAGCTGAACTTCCCTTAATTTCATTTAACTTATTCACAATTTCAATACGATTCTGTTCGCCAGCAAAGAATGCGTTAGGCCGTTTGAACCTGTGCAACGAAAAGGTATGTGACCATAAACCCCACATTTATAGCATTTAATGTCTCTACGCGTTTTCCGCTCTTTTTCGCTGTTCTCACGTCTCTTGTCGGCATTTGAACTGGCACTTCTCGATTTATACGTCGCTCAGAGATGTCCAAGTTGTTGGCACAAATAAAATTGCTTCTACTGAGCTCTAGTGGGTTTCCGCGCAAGAACCTAACAGTCGACGAGAGAGCTAGCTTCTCCCAGTGTAGTAGGCTTCTTCTCTCTCAGCCATTCTTGGAGTTCAAAGGGTATTTTCTCAATTATTTGTTCTGTTACTATAATGTCACACATTTCACTCGCCGTCACTTTATCAAGGTTTACCCACTTTTTGAACAAATCCTTCAGCTGTGTCCGAACTCAATGTAGCTTTCTCCTGTTTCTTCCTAGCAGATCTGAGTCGTTGTCGGTATGTTTCATTATTAATGTTGTACCTAGACAATATTGCTTTCTTTATTTCATCGTAATTGTTCGTATCCATAACATCCAAACTGACGAAAGCAGTACGGGCCTGTCCTGTGAGCAGTGCTGCTAACCGAACCACCCGAGTTATTTTTACCCATTCACACGAGGTTGCTACTCTTTCAAATGTCGTTAAGAAATGTTCAGTGTCCTCTCCCTCTGTCAGTTTTAGAAATTTCAGTTCATTCGTGAATAATGTTATACTACGTTCATTGGATTGATCTCCCGTTCGCTTTTCACCACACGCCATGGCCTATATTAACCCGTTTAGACTTTAGTTATCCTGACGTTCAAACGTCACTGGGAGTTCAGTTTCTTCAATGTTTTTTTCAAAATGCGACGTCAAACGTCGGAAAGTACAAATAACAAAATATTTTTCACATTAGTGATTATCTGGTTGAGGGCTAGATTATTTTTGGTGATCTGAACTTGTTATTCAAACGTGTTTTATTACAAATTATTGGAGAGTGCCCAAAGGCACTCTCCAATAATTTGTAATAAAACAAATTTATATAAACAAAATATTATTTATGTTTGACTGAATATGAAATTTAAGCAAGGAAAGTGTTGCTTTTGCTCTGGTGTCCTAATTTTTTGAAAGCCCTGATAGTGGCTTCTAGCACTTAACCAGTTAAGAAGTCTTGACCGCAGTATTATATTAGTATTTTAAGCTGCGATAAAATTTAGCTCAACTGTTGTCACTGAGCACTATTCGGGAGAAAATAGAAATTGAGGTTAAAACTTTAAACAATCGAAAAATAATAACAAAACAAATGACCACAAAGTATCAACGCGCTGTTTGATTTCGTACTTCATAAGACGTACAAAAGTATCAACGCGCTGTTCGATTTCGTAAATTCGTACGTCATAAGACGTACAAAAGTATCAAAGGGTTAACATGCGACTGTCCAATTCAGCCTGCTCCACCCACTTTCTCCTTTCATTCTCTTCTGATACTAATCGTTTCTGCTCTTGTCTACGGCGCCGCTCCTCCTTTTCAATAGCCCTGTGTCTCATCATTTCTCTTTCTGCCTTTCTGTCCTCTTCCATGTGTCTGAACATCTCCGCGATTTATTCCATCATTTTTACTTCTGTTTCTTCCTCTTGATCCTTTCCTCTGGTAATTGGCATATCACAAAGTTTATAACAACAATCAGTTATCAACCGTTAAAATGCACAAAATAGTTTTTCAGCTCTCAATCCCCCACGCAATTTGCTTACTAGTGTCTTTCATATGTTTAGCAATCACAATGATCCACTAAGGTCTCATTCCAGTTGATCTCACTTCTGACACCACATGTCACCGGCCTAATACACACCTCTAATCCAGGCCTCATAGTTCACCGAGGACAACTCTGTATTTACCTACAAGACTACCGTTTTATTAAACCGTTCTCATTCACAATATACATTACACTACTTACCCCAGTCCAGCATATGCTTCCCGCCAAATATATCAGGAAGACATTTGTCAATCTGTCATTCTGATACCAGCAAAAATATTCTCCCCCACAGAGTTAATTTAATATCTGTAATTCAACACCAGAAGTCAGGTTAAACTTTATTGTGGAATGTTTGCTATATTGGCTGGAAAGTCGGCCTGCAACAGCAAGTACGATCAATTGTCAGCTTTAAAGCTGTCACATATGATGCTGCTGCCGTGCGGTTGTGCGGTCTGCAGTTGGTAGAAGGGATTTATACAAATCATAGGGCTTTGTGGGCTGCGACCGCAGTGTTCACAAATGTTCCGAGCTCCGCACGGCAATCGTGAAAGTCCTGAAAAAAAAAATCCGTGAGGAGGCCGCAAGGCACCATTTAACAAACTGCGAGACGACCTCACGGCGATTGCAAGTTAATCAATCGCACGGCGCCTGGACGGTTGTTGCGGCCACCGCAAGGGCGCGGAATGGAGACCTTGCGGAAGCCTCACGGCGCCCTTGCGGTTTATAAGGTGCAGTGGCCTTGCGATTATACCTGCGGTGGGGTTGCGTCCTTCGGCCTTGCGATTTCCAAAAAAAAGTTTAATGTCAAGTTAAAAAAATCGCAAGCCGCTGCGCTGAGCACAAAACCTTGAGATCACCTCACGGCTGCCGTACTCTGCCGTGCGGACACCGCACGGTTATGGCAATTTTAGGGACTTACGGCCGCCGCCAACACGCCGCAGGCCATTTGTGACTTTACATGTCGTTAACCCGTATATCCCGTAAAGGGACGTCTATAGAAATTAAGAATACACATTGCGGTTGCTTCGCAACTTTATTGAATGGTATCATTGACATCATTTTACATTAACAATTGAACAATTGCAGAAGATAATAAAATGTGGTCAATGAATCATCACAAAAAAATGCTTGGCAACAATCGATTGAACCCATCTTCCGGGAGCCGTTGCTATTGTCATCCGATTGCCCAGAATCGGCCGATTGTATTGGCCGATTCCGATCATCGGTTGAATATTATTCAAAGACAGACTGTGTAAACAGTTAACTGACTTCAGAAAAATCATTTTCTTGATCAGGTGTGCAACGAACGAAAACTGTCTATCAACGGCAGCGACTCCTGTGTATAATTACTTTCGTTTTTACATCCCAACTTTTTTCCTTGTTGCGTTATAAATTAACCGTTTTTTTTCTACCGAAACGGAAAAGAACACATGTACTCGATGAATGGATTCGCCGTTCAAGCTTTATTATGATCCAGTTACAATAATTTACACCGATACACCAGAATCTGAAATGCTAGTTTTGAGTTCGAGACAAAAACGTTGACAGACAGTTTAGTCCGCTACATATGTTATAAATAACTGACTGACCAGAGAAGATCAAAAGTGCTCCGGATTATTTTGCTACGCTATAATACCGAGAGTAATTTCTGCGTGAAACAAATATCCAGTTTGAATGATTCAAGTCAGACAAACTATGAATTTCAAATGGTTTTTTTTTCTTGAATTTCATTTCTTATTACACGCAAATCGAAAGGATTGCTGATGTTGAATGGAGAAAATGCTAGCACCAAATCCTGTGAACAAGTCATGTATATTGACTGAATTATAGTTGCAAATTTTATTTGACTTCTCCTTTACTGCCTCAGTGCTAGATAGAGGATATCTGGTATTTTTGAGAGGATACCGAAAAAAATGAGTGACCGAGACAAATGTTTATTTTTCGCGAGCGCTTGAGCGAGCGAAAATAACCATTTGTCTCAGTCACAAGAGAGATAATTTTCGGTATCCACTCCAAAACACTAGATTTTCTTTTATTATACGCTTTTTACAAGAATCTGATAATTCCACTCGTTTCAACCTTGAACTGATGCATGATAGTAAACAGCGCATTGAATCGTCGAACGGGGAAGTCTTCAATCTGATTCAGTTGGCGGGATTCTAGTCCAAACATGGCCTGAAAGTCCGTAATATAAGTTTTTGGTTTGGTACGTCCTTTGAAAGGACGTACCAAACCAAAAACTTATATTGCGGACTTTCAGACCTATGTTTGGACTAGCGGGTTTCATGCATCAATTCAAGGTGAATACGTGTTGAATTATTACTGGAAATGATCGGTATCCACTCAAAACACTAGATTTGTTTTTTATTATACATTTTGAGAACCAGTTGATCATTTCCAGTGATAATTTGACTCGTATTCACCTTGGAGTGATGCTTTGAAAGCCGCCATTTTGATTGACACCGTGAAAATGAAAATTTCTATATCTTCACAATGGTGGATACGATTTCTATCTTTCCACATTTTCTCCGATAATCTCTTGTTTAGCGTATAATAAAAGCTACTATCAGGGCTTTCAAAACCTGAGGGTGCCAGAGAAAAAGCCAAAATTTTTCTTACTCATGTTTCATATTCAGTCAAACATAAATGTGTATATAAATGTGTTTTATTACAGATTATTGGAGAGTGCCTGTGGGTATACTCCAATAATTTGAACTAAAGAAAATCTTTATGAAGAAATTCAGACCACCAAAAATAATATAGCCCTCAACCAGTTAACCGCTTTGGGTAACAGAGAAGTATCATTTTGTTCATTTGGACTTGTTCCACCGCAATTTTCTGAAAGTGATCATGGGCAGTCTACAGTAAATTGTAGCTGAGCAATTTTTATGAAACTCATTCTGAACATGTAAAGGATTCTTGATGCTGAATGGAAAAATGGTAGCATCATTTCATATGGACAGTATACGTATTTTGGCTAAATTACACTTGAAAATCTTATTAGACTCTTTTGTAATATGCTAGCGTCATGGTAATGATGACATATTGTACACACTGTTTCGCTTTAGTTATCCAGGATATATCACTTTGTTCATTTGAACTTGTCTCATTGCAGTTTGCTGGAGAGAGCTCATGGGCTCATGGACGCTCTACAATAAATTGATGTTGAACAATTTTATGAACATCATTTCAAATAACCTATAAACCTGATGGATTACTGATGTTAAATGGAATAATATACTGGTAGGAAATCTGATGGACAGTATATGTGTATTGATTGAACTGCGGTTGTAAATTTTATTAGACCTTTGCATAATAATATTAGTTATCCTTGTGTTTTCCAGGGTGTATGGGAATTTACACCGGTTTGGAAACTCATACACCCTGAGGCTTCGCCTCAGGGTGTATGAGTTCCCAGACCGGTGTAAACTCCCATACACCCTGGAAACCACAAGGATAACGGATGTATTTCCAAGAATTTTGGTGTACTTAATACTTTAACCTATATTGTGGGACAAAAACTGACAGAAAATTTGTACTTTGTAAGTTTCTTAATAAATAACGCCAGACAAATATAGATGCCATTGGAACTGGCTCAATGAGCCAGTTCCAATGACATCCATATCTGTAATATTTTATTGCACATAAATATTAAATTTCCTGTATTTCTATTTTTGTTCTAACATAACCGAGCAGAAGGTATGAATTAATAATTGAAAATGGGTACTTTTTTGGCCATATAGCCTGCTATTGTATATTCCTTTTTACACTGTGGTTAACCACGGTGTAAAAAAGCCACTGTGGATTGCAAGTTCCACCATACCTCTCAGCCAATCAAAATGCAGTTTTTTGTTTTATTTGGAAATAATGGAATAACATGCTGGTATTAAATCTGATGGGTAGTATATATGTATTGATTGAACTGCGGTTGTAAATTTGATTAGACTTTACCTAATTCGTTGGCTCCATGGTAATGACGGCACATACGTTACACTAGTTTCGTTTTAGGTAACAAGGAAGTATTATTTTGCTCACGTGGACTTGTGCAATTGCAATTTACTGGAGAGAGTTTATGGGCGCTCAACAGTGGGTTGTAAATGGAGAATTTCTATGAGCAACGTCTCTAAATAACCGGTATATCTACAGGATTCTTGATGTTGAATGCAAAAAACTAGTATCAAATTATAAGGACAGTACATGTATATGGACGGAATAACAGTTGAAAATGCAATCAGATTCATACAAAACATGCAGGCACCATGGCAATGATGACATATTCCTTACACTTGTTCGCTTTATGTATCCAGGAAATAGTATTTTGAAATTGTTCCGTTGCAATTTGCTAGATAGTGATCATGGGCACTGTGCAGTAAATTGTAACTTCGCAAGTTCTGTGAACATCTTTCCTAACAACCTGTCAGTCTGGAGGATAGTTGATGTCGAGTGTAAAAAAATGCTAACACATAATCAAATGAACAGTAGCTGTATGTTGACTGAATTGCAGTTCTAAATCTTATTAGATCTTTATCTAATATACTGTTGCCATGGCAATGATGATATACTCTCTATCAGCCAGATTTACGACGCACGTTTACATTATGTACGCGTACATCACTAATACCGTGCTAAAACCGCGTTGTACGCGTACCGCTGATCACAGTTTGCACAGCTGATAAATCCTATTTACAACGGGTGTGCAAAATGCAATTATCAGTACGCGTACAACAGACGGACAACTTGAGCAAAGCGTGCAAATTGTACTCCACATAGATGATGTAGTTGTGTGTGATTTTCGCTTTCACGTTCTCGGAACTAAGTTTAAACCTCAACCGTGGTTGATATCTTGAATCATGTCGAAAAAGGCAAATAGAAGTGTCAATTTCAGTTCCGATGAGCGTTTAACCCTTATTCAGCTCATTAAAGAGGCCGTTAACATCGTAGAAAATAAGAAAAGTGATGTGAATAGCCAAAGTAAGAAGAAAGATGAGTGGATGAAAATTTCGACTAAAATGACTCAAATGTTCCCTGATAAAACACAGCGGCAGCCTGCAGACTATCGGGAACTTTGGTGCCGCATGAAGCAAAAAGCTAAAAAAAACATATACCGCCAATTTGTTTTTCAAAAAAGAAATGCCGGAGAAGACCCCTCATCCCCCACCCCAACACACACACCAGCCACCCCACCCCGCATGCTGAAAAGGGATACTTTCTGTTGTGATACCCACAATTCGTTTCTGCGAAGCCCGCGTGATGCTAAGCATAATGCTATCACCATAATTGGAACCTCCTTTGGATACCTCCCTGATACCCCTCCCTAATATGTTTTTTCGTTCTAACGTCCCTGTCGTTTCCTTGTGTAGCCTCACATTGGATGTGCTAATTTGTCAATTATATCACCTTTCAATTTCTGTCTCAAGAACGCTTAGAAATTTGTGACTTCTTCTGCAATCCACCATACATTTTGTTTCCATATATATGGAATATATTGTTTAAAAATGATAAAAATGCTACTAGAAATTCTGATTGCTGAACGTTGGTGTGTAGGGGTCACAGTGCCGTGGAGAGATAGAGAGAGAGAGAGAGAGAGAGAGAGAGAGAGAGAGAGAGAGAGAAAAGGGGGGGGGGGGTCTATATATATGAGCGATATAGAAGTCATTTTCCTGTCTGCACTTCAGTGGAAATCAGAGAGAACAACTGATCTCTTTTCAAATTCCCAGAGTGTGGTGGTGGGGCTTGAACCCACGCTGGAAGCAAGAGCTTCCTTCGGCGCCAATCGCCTAGCGTAACTTCGGTTTGCTGGCTGGCCGAGAGGTATGCGTCGTTGGCGAAGGAAGCTCTTCCTACCAGCGTTGGTTCAAGCCCCACCACCGCACTCTGGAAATGTGAAAAGAGATCAGTTGTTCTCTAATTTCCACTGAAGTGCAGACAAATATATATATATATATATATATTTGTGTGGGGTTGGGTGAATAGGAGGGTTATTATTCATTCAGGTGTGTGGGTGCGGATGTGTCTTTTGGTGTAAATGGGGGAGGGAGTGTTTCTGCGTGTATTGATGCGTGAATCAAGAGATATTATACGTAACACACATACCCGCAAACGAAGTCTGTTACCAAAAGCTATGCATGGGAATCTTCGCTTGTACACACCAAAAGCACGTTCAATGACATTCCTAGTTTTCTTGTGGGCTCTATTATAACGACGTTCCTCGTCGTTACCAGGCTGGCGCACAGGTGTTAACATATACCAAGTTCCCTCATATGCTGCGTCGCCGATTAGAATACCTCGATACTGACCATTCTCGAATTTGTTTTTAATTTGCGAGGAATCGAATATTCGTGCATCATGTGCAGAACCATACCATCTGGAGACAACATTCAGGAATTTCAGTTTATGGTCACACACAATCTGGGCATTGAGGCTATACCATCCCTTCCGGCTAACAAAACGCTGAGCATGTGACTCTCCTGGGTTAAAAATCGGGATATGTGTCCCATCAATGCATCCCACTATGCCGCTCATGCCAGCTATGTCGTAAAAGCCATCTTTGATATCATTGACTTCATTCTCATTATTGGGCATTTTCAAAAAGCTTTGTTTTCTCCTGCAAATTGCCTGGGTAACAGCATCGGTTAGGCAACTGATTGCCGGCTGTGATATTCCTTGTAAATCGCCGATGACGGCCTGGAATGATCCCGTTGCGTAAAATCGTAGCGCTGCGCACAACTGCAAAATGGGTGGCAATGATTGACTTCTTCTCGTTGGCCGCTCTATGTCTTCTGTGATAACATCTAAAAGATCCCTCGCAGACTCTTTGGAAATCCTGAAACGCTTCAGAAAACTTATATTATCAAACTGTTCTATAGGATTCCTGCGATCCCTAAATAATCTCATGGATCGTCGCCGACTGATTTCATCCCGCTCTTCCTGCCCCAATTCCATTACCTGTATGATATCCATGTTCGCAGGCAATATTTTGTTCCACAGCACACTCACAGATTCAAACTTAGACACGACGATGTCAGTTAACACCACGCAAAACATACCCCCGACACCATTTATAAATTCTTTTGTTATACTTTGCACGGGCGTTCAGTGTAAATCGATGAAATGGAAAAACACCTTTCGAAAATACCATTTCAAATTTGTACGCGCACATCTACGAGTTAATACCGGCTTAAGCCTAATCATATTTTAGCAGTGCGTCGTAAATCTGGCTGTATATTTTTAAACATAATTTGCTGGGAATGCTCGTGGGCACTCTACAGTAAATTGTAGGTGAACAGTTTTTACAAATCTCAGTTCTGTAATTCTTTAGGACTATTGTTGCTGAATGGACTAAATGCTATAGCAACAAATCATATGGACATTATTGCCTAAACTGCAGATTAAAATTTTATTAGTCTCTTACGTAATAACATGCCCTCGTCATGGTAATGGTAATGATGCCATATTCTTTATACTTGTTTCCCTTTAGTTAACAATGGAATACCATCCTATTCATTTGAACTTGATCCACTGCAGTTTGCTAGAGAGAGCTCTTGAGCTCATGGCCGATCTACAGTAAATTGTTGTTAAACAATTTTTATGATATCATTTCTAATAACTTGTAAGTCTGAAGGATTACTATTGTTGAATGGTATAAAATGCTAGCATGGACTCACATCGATAGGACATGTATATTGACTAAATTTTGTTTGTAAATTATATTAGACTTTTACCTAATATACTGGCGCCATTGTAATGATGGCATACTCTTTACATTGGTTTCGCTTTAGATTACAGGGGAGTAACATATTGTTCATTTGGACTTGACCCACTGCAGTGTACTAGAGAATGCTCATGGGCGTTCTACAGTAAATTGTAGTTGAGCAATCTTTTATGAGCCTCATATTTGGAAATCAAAAGGATTCTTGATGTTGAATGGAAAAATTGTTAGCACCAAATCATATGGACAGTATATGTATATCAACTAAATTGCTGTTGACATTTTTATTAGACAGTTACGTAATCTTCTGGCGCTATGGTACTGGCGAAATATTCTTTACGCTGGATTCGCTTCAGTTAGCAATGGAATATCGTGTTGTTCATTTGAATTTGTTCCATTGCAACTTGCGGGAGAGAGCTCATGAGCTCGTGGGCGCTCCACAGTAAGTTGTTGTTGGACAATCTGTATGAACATAATTTCTATTAACATGCAACTCTGAAAGATTACTGATATTGATTGGAATAAAATGTTTTTGTATATTGACCTAACTGCGGTTGTAAATTTTATTAGACTCTTAAGTAATTTACAGGCGCCATGGTAATGATGACCTATAATATACACTTGTTTCGCATTAGGTAACAAGGAAGTAACATTTAGTACATTTGGTCTTCTGCCATTGTAACGTACTGAAGAGAGTGCACGGGCGCTCTACAGTGAATTGTAACTGACAATTTTTTATGAACATTATCTATAATAACCGATAAGTCTAAATAATTCTTGGCGCTAAATGGAAAAAATGCTATCATCAAATCACAACGGACAGTCGATGTATATAAACGGAACTGCAGTTGAAATTTTTTTAGCCTCTTACGTAATGTGCTGAAGCCATGGTAATGATGACATATTCCTTACACTTGTTTGCCTTATGTAACAAGGAAATATAATTTTGTTCATCTGACCCTGTTTCCTTGCAGCTACTGGAGAATGCTCATGGGCGCTTTGCAGTGAATTGTGTAACTGAGCAATTTCCATGAACATCATTTCTAATACCCTATCAACCTGAAGAATTGTTGATGCTAAATGGGGAAAAATGTTAACATGTAATCATATGGGCAGTACATGTATGTTGACTGAATTGCAGTTCTAAAATCTTATTTGACTTCTGTATAATATGCTTGCGCCTTGGGAATTATGATACATTCCTTACCATCGTTTCACTTCGGGTAACATGGGAATGTCATTTTGTTCACTTGAACTTGTACCATTGTAGTTTGCTGAGAGTACACATCGTCGCCTGAGTGCTAGAATGTCCTATGCCCCATAGGGGACATAGGACATTCTAGCACTCAGGCGACGACATGGTTGTTCTACGGTAAAAAAACGATTTTTTTTTTGAAATACCATTTCTTATAACCTGTAAATTGAAAATATAGTCGACGGTGAATGGGGAAAATGCTAGCACCATAACATATGGACAGTACAAGTAGATTGACTGGAATGCCAATGTAATGATTAATAGACTTTACGTAATATGCTAGCGCCATGGTGATGATTGTATATTCCTTACACTCTTTCGCATTAGGTAAGAAGAAAATATCATATTGTTCATTTGAACTTGATCTATATGTTACACTGGTCTCGCTTTAGGAAACAGTGAAGTTACATTTGTTCATTTGGACTTGTTCCGGCCCATGGATACTCCCCAGTAAATTGTAAATATGAATTTCATTTCTGTAAATCTAAAGGATTCTTGACGCTGAATAGAACTCTAGCATCTAATCATGTGAACAGTACATGTGTATTGACTAAATTGTTGTTGAACATTTTATTAGACGCTTACGTAATATGCTGGTGTCATGGGAATAATGACGTATTCTTTCACTGATTTCTCTTTGGCTAACAGGGAAGTGACATTTTGTTCATTTGGACTTTACGTCATATACTGGCGCCATGGTAATGAACACATACTCTATTCACTTGTTGCCTTGGTTAAGAAAGGATTATCCTATGGTTCATTTGAACTTGATATATAGTAACTTACTGGGGAATGCCTTTGGGCACTCAGCAGTGAATTGTAGTTCAACAACTTTTGTATGTATATTATTTCCTTTAACTTGTAAATCTAGAGGACTCTTAGTGTTGAATGGGAAATCATCCTAGCGCCAATTCATACTGGCAGTACGTGTTTAGTCATTGAATTGCAGTTATTGATGGTAATAAACCTTTTCGTAATATGCCTCCATGGTAATGACAACATATTATTTAAGCTGGTTCACCTTCGATAACAAGGATATATCAGTCACAAGAACATGAAATATAAAGAATTGCTGTGTTGAATGGACAGATGCTAACATCAAATCATATGGACAGCACATGTATATTGATCGAATCGCTGTTGTAAATTTCACTAGAGTGTAGCGTAATATGCTGGGCCCATAGTAATGATGATATGCGAAAATCATAGCATTAAATCATATGGGAAATACAACGATGAAATATCAGGCTTTTGCGTTCGCTCCATTGTGACGATGACACATTTATAACACTAGCTTCACTTCTAAGAAAAAAGAAATATCAAATTGTTTATCTTGACTTGTCCCATTGCAATTCAGTTGAGAATGCCCACGGGCTCTCTTCAGTAATTCGTGTTCGAGCAAATTTTTATGAACATTATTTCTAATTTCTGTAAATATATAAGACTGTTGACGATATGTGGAATCGTGCTAGCATCTAACCATTATAATATGATATGATTATATTTTATTTGCCAGTATACAAGATTATAATAAATTATACATAAAGCGCACCCAATTACAATAATAATATTTCAACAACAGTTAAACTTGACCTAACATTGAAAAGTAGACGAAACTTGCACTTGCGAAATAAATTCTTGAATAACTATTTTTTTCATTTTTTGTCTCAAAAACATAAGTTATGACCCTCATTGGAACGAGCTCGTTCCAACGAGGGGTCATAACCTATGTTTTTGAGACAAAAAAATAATGAAAATTAATGGGCGATTTTTTTAGAATAGTGCTGGCCGGTTTTGGCCGTTACGTTGGGTAAAGGGTTAAAGGATATTGCCTCCAGTACATGTGTATAGAGTAATTACATTTTCCAAAAAGAAAATAAAATGTAAACTGGCAGGGGATGGCATAGCCAGTTTGGCTGTTTTCCTGCCTTTCCCTGGGAAAGATAGTAGGAAGAAAAAAATAAAAAGGAAAGAAGATCAGAAACATGAATGAAGAAAAGAGATGGATTGCTGCAACATTGTGGATTCCAATTCTATTGTTTTGAAGTGGCCTCACAGAGCACGCGACCATAGTGTCGGCTTTTGTGCAATATAGTACTGGAATCACAGTTGTAAATTGCACTATTCGAAACAATGTAGCACAAGTCATTTTAGGTACTTCGGAGATATAAACCTTAATTTTGTCCAGATTTGCTCGCATTTTAGGCAACTGTCGTCACTTTTGACGTGAAGTTTCATGAACATCTCATGTACATGCCCTTGTACATATTTCAATTACTTCGGTGATATAAGCCTTAAAATTGTTCAGAATTGAAAGCGTTTTACGCAAAGTTTGTCGTTTTTGATGTGAAGTTTCATACGCTTCTTATGTACATGCCCCTGACCTGTATATATGTTTAGATACATACACAATTGTTAGTTCACTGACTACCTCCCCTCCCAATCTCTAACTCTACTTGAAGCATGATCAATTCAAGTTCTAAATTTCCGTTTATAGTTTTTCTCTTTTTTACAATTTTGTCTTCTTTTTGGCAAATAGAGGTGCATGTATCTTTCATGGTAAGTGTTGCATGTTTGCTTTCCCAAGAATCAAAATTTTTATGACATTGTTTCTGCATTGCATTAATATAATTTATTATACCCACCCTACTTTACATCAAAGATGGCGATTGACAAAATAACTGTAGATGCACTAAAATCAACAGAAAGTTTTGATTTCACGGTCTTATTTAGGGAAAGGACCGAAGATGATTAAGAAAGTATGACACCCTTCAATATCCATCAACACTCCTGTGATTATTATACTAGTGAAAGTTCCACGAGTTCAGTAGCATCCGACACTACATTTTGCTTGTTTAATATAAACTGCAGAAACCTCATTTCAGAAACTGGGACTCACTTGTTAATTTACTCGAAGATTTACAGTATTCCTACAATGTATATGATGTGATTGGCCTCACAGAAATATTCAACATATAACATGGAATCGAATATAAGCTACAGAGTTATCATCAATTATTATTTAACACACGACCAGTTGATGATGACGGCAGAGGGGTATCGGGCTATTCATCAAAGACAATATTTCATATCGATTTCATAATGATCTGACAGTCTTTATACTGCATGTGTTCGAATTATTGTTCGTAGAACTATTTGGCAATACAAAAAAAAATTGGATAAACTAAATCTAAATAACACAAATGGGGCATTTCAGCATCGATCTTTTAAAATATGGAGTACTCGACAACGCGCGAACATTCGTTGACTGCATGTTTAACGAAGGATCCTCCCATATAATTACGGAGCCAATAGGAGTAACAGATTATTTGACTACCATACTTGACCACCTCTACACTAATACATTATTATCAATTTTCAAAGCCGGAATAATATTTACAGATGTTTCCGGTCATTTTGGAACGTCCTACTCTGCAAAATCACCAAGTGTCGGAATATACATATTATCTACTTCGCTCATCAAATAAGCTAAATGAAATACAATGTCTGACTAATCTTTATTTTGATTCTTTTTTGCCGTCTGCTGTAAGACTCTGGAATGATATGGATATAAATATTAGAAACTGTGAATCTCTACAGGTACTGAAAAACATTCTTAGGAGGAACGACCCAATCATTTCAGGGTATTATGTGGGCAGGCGAAAAGGCCGGATATTGCACTGCAAATTAAGATTAAGATGTTGCGACTTGAATGATCACATATGTGTCGCAGGATTGCAGGGGTTAAATTGATATTCGAAATGATGGAGGAAAATTTATGTTCTTACCAGTGCTCAGCCGACAGCCAGTGACTGTCGTCTGAACCCCAGGTCGAACGTAAACCTTGCCACATTTATCAATGCCCTGTCCGCTTGGGACTTTTAGGATTCCTGAAGGTGCATGTGGCTTACAACACCAATAGGTGATCAACGATAATTCACTGAAAAGATTATTTATCTACATGTACGAAGAAATAAAATATGAAACAAATTACTCACAAAATTATCCATAAGAATACACTAATTACGCGGATAAAAGTTTATTCAAAAGGGCCCTCGACGTCTCCCACAGCTAGCTGTGTCCGCTGGATCAACCTCACATCATCTTCACTTTCTCACGGTTTGTGATGCATACAAAGTGTATATTCACTTCTCGTTGCTTCCTCATCGCAGGGTTAACTTCAGAGTCATTCGGGCTTAACACACATAATATTCTGCTTGTGTGACTCTATCAGCGTTCTCACAGTTCAATCACAATTCAATCGGCGTCTACCACAGTTCACGATCACTTTGCACCTTGCCTGGCTCTCACGGGGTTAAATTATTCTTCGCCTTCAGATATATACTTGCAAAGCTTCCATAAAAATATTCTGCAAAGTGTTCTACTATCTTATCTCGCGAGCTATTCAAGCGCTTACTCAAGCTCTTAATACAGTTTCTAGACCTCATTGTTACAGCTTTTACCTCTTTGGTTACTATGCCAGTACGGTTCGCAACCGTTAACAAACTACTATCGGTTCCTTACAGCCCTCACAGGGTTACGACAATACGCGGACTTTCAATCTCGGTGCCTGTGACCCTCGATGGCCAAGGCTAAACTCGGACCTTCTCTGAGTGCCCTCAGGCTAACTGCCCACCTCAGAATTCTGCTTCAGTCTTTATACATTTGGAACGCAAAGTTTGAACATATTAATTCTGATTTAACGAGTGCTTTGTAATTCGACATGGATAGGGTTATTAATGCGTATTTTGTTTGAGTTAGACTCGCTTGACATTTCGTGGACACTTTTATTATTATGAGCTCATCTTCTGTGATGTCTGGCAACATATCTCGGAGCTCTCCTGGCTTGGTAAGATATGCCTCTTTTGAAGCAACTAGACATTTTAATGACTGTCTGAAACGGCCAGAACACGATTAAACTGTTTACATTCAAATTACCCGTGAACAATCGCTAATTCAAATCCACGATGGACAGGATGATACATTGGTTTAGTGCAACCATAAAGAGAAAATCGCTTGCCATGTTCCACACGTGTACGCTCACTTATCTCTGCTTCGAAAACGCGAAAGAATATTCTAGCTAATTAGAGGTTAAGTTGACCGCATTATTTCTAATTGACCATTTAACCAGATGGCGTGACACAAGCAAATAAATATTATTTAATCGAAGGCTCCCATAGATTTCGCCAGCAATCTTCGCCATATTAATGTGATTTGTGTCTTGGGACTTGTGTACACTTTAGTCCAAGTTAAATTACATAAAAAAATAATAAAGTTGTAATCCCAACTCTTGGCTTCAAATAGTGTGACAATATGAACGGTTTCTGCGCGACGACCCTAAATGTTCCTGTAATCATGAATACGAGGACTCTTAAGCACTACTTTCTTTTCTTTCCGATCTGTAATTCCTAAAGAGAAACTATGTTTCAAAGTATAGACTACACTATCGAAGTTATTAGAAGATATGAGCATTATCTTATCAGGAAATGAAACAGAAATAGATTCAGAAAATATTCGCATATCAGAGCTGCACATAACTATATCAAACAAACGATGAGATTCCAATGAATACCTGAGTGGTAGAATAACTTACCTCAATCAGTCATTACATATCAGACCGAACAGTCCTATCAAGACTCATGCCACAAGATAGTTTGACCAAAACTTTGATTGATAAGGGACTGTGTCTAGAATAAACTTCAAAACTCTGCACTTGTTTACGCACAATTGTTGGTAAAATAAGAATGTATATTTTATGTATTGGAGAGGTATTTACATGGGCACACGCCTGTTTACCAAACCCTTTCATGACGAATAAAATATTGTTTATAAAAAAAAAAACAATTTATTAAGATAAAGCATGTCGAGAAAACATGCCAAACGACCCCTTGATTCTCACAGTATAAGCTCCTTTAAATCACAACAAGGCAATGCTGATTCTGAATCGGTGTTTGAATCATCATGCCCAAATATGACTTATAAAAACTTAATGAAGACTTTCTCGAATTCGTTCGAAACTTTCTTTCTTCTGAGAAAAGTTAGCATTTCTAAAAAATACATCAAACATCAACCCTAGATGACAAATGGTCTAATCCAGTCGCCACTGATTAAAAACAAGCTTTATCATAATAAGATGAAACATTCATCGACTAAAAACACTGGCAGGTACAAATCATATTGTGTTATGTATAAAATAAAGCGAGCTGCTAAAGCATTGTATTATAAAAACACTTTGAATGACAATATAAAAATTATGAGAAAAACGTGGGACATTCTCTGTACTCCTATTAACAAAACAGATAACAAACATATCCCCCGACAGAAATTGTTATAAATGGGAAACTGGAATCAAGCCCCAATGATACAGCTAATCACTTCAATAGCTACGTTTCTAGCATTGGCCAAACAATAAATAACAATGTTGGCTCCCCCACCACATATTTCACTGGTTTTCTAATTGATAGTAATCCAAATAATGTATTTGTTGTTCCTGTACCGAAGGAAGAAGTAATATCCGTAACAACATTAATGAAAGCAAAAAAGATGACAATGACATCTCGTCAAAGCTAGTCCAAGAAGTAATAAATAAAATTGCAGATCCGTTAACTCATATAATAAATCTCTCATTTCTAGTGGGAATTGTGTTAGACGAGATGAAAAGTGCCAAAGTAATACCTGATAACTACAGACCAGTTAGTATTTTACCTGTTTTCTCTAAAGTACTTGAAACAATTATGTTCAGTAGAGTTCATGGGTTTCTGTCGAAATTTAATACCCAATTCCAGCATGCGTATGGCTTTTGCAAAAGTCACTCCACCTTTCACCGTATGCTGCACTTCCTTAATCATATTGCTGAAAACTGTGATAAAGTCACGAAAGATTGTATGCTGTCATTATTTGTGGCCTTCCCAAAAGCATTTGCCACTGTTAATCACGATATACGTTTATAAAAGTTAGACTTCTACCTGGATCAGAGGCACAGCGAATTTGTGGTTTCGCAGTTACCTCACCAGACGAGTTCAGCTTGTACAATATGTAGAAACTGTATCGGAATTACAACAAACATTATAAGGAATTCCACGGGGATCTATTCTAGGTCCAATACTATTTTTGATTAATATTAATGATATCAGTAAATCGACAACATTGAATGATCTTTCTTTTGCGGATGACACGACTGGATACACATCAGATAACAACATTGATCAGTTGCACAACCGCGTAAATAGCGAAATCGTGAAGCTGTGCGAATGGTGTAAGACAAATAAAATTGCTATAAACGCAAAAATATCCCAAAATATGATCTCTTTAACCTCTCACATATTAAAACTGATAATTTCAATATACGTTAGGTCGTGGAAAACAATATGCTTGAACGGGTATCAAATACAGCTTACAAAAAAGCTGTGAAATTATGGGGGTTTTTATTTTGAGGAATGTCTGTACTTTGAGCATCATATTACAGCCATTGCATCTAAAACATCAAGGGCAATATATGCTAAAAATAGAGTAAACAAATTCCCCATAATGCGCTTAGATCCTTGTACGTTGCTCTCGTGCATAGCCACTTGTTATACTGCATCCACACATAGGGACATGTTTATAACAGCAATAAGCTCTTTCTCCTACAAAAACGACCTTTACGCCTTGTTAATAATAAAAAAATTCGCACACATATCCCCTATTCAAGAAAAAAAAAATACTGAAATTTCCTGACCTACACATACGTCTTGCCTCAGCTTTTATGTATGATTGGCACAATGAAAATCTCCCAGTGAGCATTACAAATCACTTCCAAACATATGGCAGTGAGTCTGCTAGAATAACCAGAAAGACAGGTCAAGTGATAGGAGGTATCCCAAGATCAGACTTCTCAAAGAAACTCCTAAGACAGCCATTTCTAAAGCTATGGAACACCTTGACTAACAATATAAAAAATATTACATTGAGGTCGTTATTTATTAAAAAAAACAGTTACCCTGATTTCACTTGTATCCTATCAAAAGTCAGTACGCTGCCATAATCCTGTATGTCCCGACTGCCGCTCTAACTTTACATATTAATCTGTCCGTTCTGACTGCCGTTCTAACTTGACATCCTAAAGAGTCGTATTTGTGCCGCGACAAAAATCGCATCATTCAAATTATTTTGGTAAGATTCGCTAGGTAATTCGAATCTTCTCCACTCGACAAGGCAATGCAACCCATTATGTATCCACCTGAGCATACGAATTGTGTGATGAGCATTGGCTCTTAGTCGAGCAAGCATTCTACAGTCTACAATGTACCTTGTATGATACATATATGCAAATATCCACGTATCACTGCCGCTTGTTTTACCTTATAAACTGCCTCTCTCATTAACGACCTCTCATTTTCCCCCTTTTCATCATTCATATTCCAGTTTTACTCTTCAGGATGTAACGGGAAGACAACCAGTCTGCATGTTACCTCCTTACAATATGCATGTTATTTACTATACTTTAAAAAATCAAGATACCATTGTTAACCTTTTGAACTTTAGTGGTATCTTCCATGCCAGTTCAATGCCATCAATTAGAAGAGTCCATATTCATTATTTGGGGTAGACCAATCTGTATTGATTGGTCTACCCCACAGTATTTACTGAACAGCCATCCTATATAATGACGTTATGACGTATCATGTTCCTGGCCGGAAAAGCGGCCCCTGGTGTTCAAAGGGTTTTAATGTTTGTGCAACATTACATTTAAGCTTTGTAACATGTATATTGTTAAAGATATGAAAGAATTCAATTCAATTCAATTCCCTATTATTAATATCAACATCCACGCTCTTTCTAAGTGAAATGCTTACTACCAATAACAAGAATACTACAACTATTAGCAGGCATTGTAGTCCTCATTCTGCACAAATCTTCCGAACATAATTCCAACAAATATTAATTGTCACCTTACCTTTGTCGTCACCGTCGTCCTGTATTTCTTTCCGGCCGATTCATTTAATTAGAATTCCTTCACACGGGTTGTTTGTCACTTATACCAGTCTTTGTCAAAGTGTTTTATGTCGGCGTACAGTAGGGTTGGCAGTAATAAAAGTGGTTGGATAAGAGGAGATGGGATGAAATAGCGCGGGAAACTAGGAGAGTTGTGAGAACAAAAAGTTTTAGCAGTTGACTTTGTTTTTTTCTTCTTTTTTTTGTTTTTGTTTTCTTGTTTTGTTTTGGGGTTTTTTTTATCATGGTAGGGTAGTACTGGTATAAGAAATAACGCTTAATTTTTTAGTAGTGGTAGTAGTTTTTTGGTAGTCGTAGTTTCACTGGTAATAGTAGGAGAAGAGACAGAAATAATAGCAGTAGTTAGCAGTAAATAATCCATCTCCTGCTAGGCCTACAACTGCTAATATTACTGATAGTATTAGAAATAATAGCAGCTTTGATAGCAACACTAATTGAATCGACAGTATGGTGGTGATGGGCTTAGTTTGGTGAATAATAGATGGAACAGTATACTACGGCTGCCATGGACTGGTCACTTTCCACGGGTAGAAGTACATCCAGGAACACAATAATATTGGATAAAGGAATAATCATAAAAAAAACTTAATTCTATGCAATTAACTGGCTGAGTGCTGGAAGTCCATTTTGGGGGCTTTACTCTAAGATGCAGATAATGCCACTCCAAGGCGCTAAGCTCTGTGGATGTTCTTCATGTAATCTTGTTTAATATTTATTTAATCAGTGTGGAATTCCCTAGTTACAATTTATGGAAGAGGGCCGCCGAGAGAGGGTGCGAGCCGGTGTAGTAACCCTGGGGCCCGGCGGTCCCGCGAGGACGAAGCCTCGCCCCCCCCCCCCCCCCCCGAGACAGCTAGTTTGTGAGCTTTTTTCAATGCCCAGAGTGTGTGAATCGACAGGCGGGCCCCCGAATCCACTAGTAAGCATATATTCCTTTCAAGAACTGTCTAAGTTATTAGATACATCGTGGGTCGACCCGTACGTTTGAATAGTGGGTGTTCAACTTGTTCCTTTTCGTTAGTTTTGCATCTGTTCGATTGCATTTGATTCAATCAAGTAAACAGGTTTCTACATGCGCCCTCGAGAATGCCCAAACACTTCAACTGCATGTCGGGGTTTTTAACGATCAGGCTATTCTCATCCTTTCAGGCGAAAATAGCCCACCCCAGCTCTGAATGTTCTATTGGGGTATTTTATGTGAACGATGAAATATATTGATTTGTTTAATTAATGAATTATTGTCTCATTTACAATTTGCTAATTTTCTGTCCGTTACCGGATACGGTACTGTGACCGCAAATGGGGTCTCTTTGTGGATCAACTGCGAATCTGTGGCGTTACACTTACACCAGGGGGTTGTAATTTCCAAAATAAAATATTGCGGTTTCAAGATCGATAAAAACGTCGAGAAATAATAGTATCCGGGATTCAATGTTTGTGATTTCTTTTTCGATTGTAGGATTCGCCAGTGTTGCGGGGAGGTCTGCGGGCAGAGAATGACCACCTAATCGCGATCCAGTCACGATCAAGTCTAAATTCCCGGTCCGATGAAGTTTGTTTTTGGGGGTGTTTTTTTAGCATTTTTTTTTAAAATTGATCTTTTTAATATTATAAAAGCAATATTTTCTGCAATTTGCCCTTTGAAAGTGTTAATTGATCGAATAAACATACATAAGTGTCAGGTTCCAAGTTGTCATCCATCCACATAGTCCTTTCAGAATAAGGGCCCAGCATCAGTACATTACACATCCGTTTGCTCTTTAAACAAGTAGGGGCTATCTATCATCTGCAAAATAGATGTAGGTTGTATTGGCATTGTGTTTCTGGATATTGTAAGCCATTTCCAGATAAGAACACGGCTAAACAATGTTCTTCGAGCAATCAATAAGTAAAGTGACAATTATTGCGAAATCAAGCTCAAACTTCCAGTAAGAAGCAGTAGCACCAGGAAACGATCTGACATGTTTCTTTGTCCTAGGTGTGCTGTAAAGGTTTACTGAGCCCCCCCACTTCTATACTGGATGTCTCGGCACAACGTCATGTCAAAACACCCCTATTTAGATAATTACAGTTTAGCAGAGATCCAAGCAGGTAGATGTTAATGGGCATTGACTCTTATCATTTTATAACGTACTGGACAAAATTGGAGAAGTGGCATTAAGTTTTTAATTTAAAAAATGGGTCACTAACGCGTTGAAACTGTTTGATTTAAAAACAAAGGCTTCCTAATCTTTAACAACCATTGCTGGGCTCAAGAACAGAATCGATCACGCTATAAAATATCCTCAGTACTTCGATTTCGCAACAAGTGTCGAGCGTGTGTGTGTATTGAAGGACACGATCATGTTTTCGTAGAATCTGGAATGTTGACTTCTGATTTCCGACCGGGAATCGAACCGTCGGCAATCCCACTGTCATTCAGGGGTCCAACACCTAAACCACTGGACCATTGCACACCGTAAAAAAGAAGAAGAAAAAAAGAAACTATTGCTGGAATCCAACTGATTAGATGATATTCTTATGAACACACTGTCCACTTTCCTAACGGCAGCTACATGAATGTGTGAAACGAGCTAGCCACAACACGACGAAAGTACTCTGCTTGCCCTCAGACGAAGACTGGCACGGGCCTGTGTGTGAATATTGAAGGACACAATCATGTTTTCAAAGAATTTGGAATGTTGATTTCTGATCCCCGGTCTTGAATGGAACCGTCTGCAATCCCGCCTGGCATTCAGGGGTCCGACACCTAAACCACTGGACCATTGCGCACCGTCGCAAAACGATGCCTGGAATCCAGCTTAACCCTTTACCTAACCAATCGCCCGCATCCGCCCGCGTAATATACAAACTGAGCAGTCGAAAAAATTGAATTTGTAAAAAAAATTCGACAAAACCATATCATCTGACCCTTCATTGGAACGAGCTCATTGACCTCGTTCCAATGAGGAGTCACATGACATGGTTTTGTTGATATTTTTTGAAAAATTTAAAAAAAATTTATTTAAAATAATAAATTTTGATATTATCTGCGTTGGGTAAAGAGTTAATAGATGATGTTCCCGTGAATACTCGGTTCACATTCTGTCCAGGTGATAGCAAAAAGTTGCGATTTTCTTGTGAAAATATTTTCGATAATATTTCTGTCTTGGGTTAAATGTAAAGCGTAAAGATAGGTATGTGACGGACCCTGAAACCAGATTTGTCAAACTCTGCTAATTAGGCATGAAATTTAATGTCCATTATGGCGCAGTTGTTGAACGTCACATGGGCTATCTGATAACAGGTCAATAGTAAGAGAGACAATATTATCTTCTGTAATAATTATCTGGGTAATTAAAGCCAGTTAAAATCTAATTGTAGAATACAGTGCATAACATATGTTCTGGACACACACCCATATTACGCATCTATCCTGTCTCCGAAATGTCAAAAGATACCAAAATGCGAGTCTTTCAAAGGAACTTTAAAGCGAGCGTTAAATTAAGATAGATCTAAGCGGCCAAGTTCAAGAGAAGCGATTAACTGAGAATAAATGTTCTGGCTATCTAAATAAAAATCGGGGGATTTCTCGAAAGATTCATTCCAGCCAATTCCAGTCGGAAGGTGTGTAAGGCTATGGGCCGTTGCGAGTAGATGGGGAGGTCCCATGCTATAGGTTAGAGAAGGCGCCGCATCGGTGCGAACGTATAGGCACGTTGTGATGTATGGGGAGCCACAGAACTCATATTTAGAATAGGAGCAGTCGCGGGCCAAGTCGGTGGCCATATATGAGAATAGGATCAGGAACAGGAAGTACGAGCTCAAGGAGCTATACGCATTTAGGTAAACGGCATTACCTGTTTTAGAAGGCAAGACATACATAGGCAGTTGGCCTGAGGGCACTCAGAGAAAGTCCGAATTTAGCCTTGGCCGTCGAGGGTCATAGGCAGCGAGATTGAAAGTCCGCGTATTGTCGTAACCCTGTGAGGGTTGTAAGGAACCGATTGTAGTTTGTTAACGGTTGCGAACCGTAGTAGCATAGTAGCCAAAGAAGTAAAAGCTGTAACGTTGAGGTCTAGAAACCGTATTAAGAGCTTGAGTAAGCGCTGGAATAGCTCGCGAGATAAGATAGTTTTAGGCGGTGCGAGAATTGGTGATGTTGAGAACACTTTGCAGAATATTTTTATGTGAGCTTTGTTAAGTATGTATCTGAAGGCGAAGAATAACTTAACCCCGTGGGAGCCAGACAAGGCGCAAAGCGATCGTGAACTGTGGTAGACGACGATTGAATTGTGGGTGAACTGTGAGAACGCTGGTAGGGTCACACAAGCAGAACATTATATGTGTTAAGGCCGACTGACGGTGAAGTTAACCCTGCGAGGAGGAAGCAACGAGAAGTGAATAGACATTTTGTATTTATCACAAACCGTGAGAAGATGATGATGTGAGGTTGATCCAGCGGACACAGCTAGCTGTGCTGTAGAAGACGTCGAGGGCCCTAAAAAATAAACTTTTGTCCGCGTAATTAGTGTATTCATATGGATAGTTTTGTGAGTAATTTGTTTCACATTTTATTTCTTCCTACATGTAAATAAATAATCTTTTTATTGAATTATCGTTGATCACCCTTTGGCGTTGTAAGCCACAGGCACCTTCAGGAATCCCGAAAGTCCAAAGCGGATAGGGCATTGATAAGGTGGCAAGGTTTACGATCGAACTGCGGTTCAGACGACAGTCACTGGCTGTCGGCTGAGCACTGATAAGAACATAAATTTTCCTCCAGCAATTTCAACCCCGTAATCCTGCGACACTGGCGAGGCGTACACAGGATGTTCTATAATAGTCCAGGCACATTAGACATAAAAATGAGAAAGTAAGGAAAAAAATCGGAGAAAGCTGATTTTTTTATATGTTTCCGGGACACACATTGCGGATAAAATGTGAAAAGTCCCCGCGAATCCGAGTGGAGCTTTTTTAGTTATAGCGTTATTTTGATGAAAAAAAAATTTTAAAAAAAATTCGACCCAGCTCCATATTTCTCATTCTTATTCGCCTTAGTAGGGTGAGAATCATAAATATCGTGCTGAATTATATTGAGAATACATATCCCCAACAGAAAATGCCAACTTTGTACCAATCCTCACACTCAATGGTGAAATATTCACGAAAATGTACAAAATTACGAAAAAAAATTTATTGTTTTCATACACACAACGGTACACAACGTCCATTAAATCAAATCTACGACTACTTTGGGAGTTAAATTATATATCAAAAATTGCAGAAAAGCAGTGGCTTTATAATGATATATAACAATAGTCATTTATTCCATAATGAACTGGTGAAACGTGTGAAATATTAACCATACCCCCTAAACTCAAATTCAAACGGCATCGACTTTTCTCATTCAAATACCGAATTATAGCATCATTGTTTCAATTTCCATGTTCGATTAAATCACATAATGTGGTGTTCGCCTACACTCAAGTTGACAAAAGTTTTCGTTAGACTCGGCGGCTTCCATATGATTATGTCATATTTAGGGGCAATTGGTTCGATCATGGCTGGTAGCGGCTTGGATGAAATTTGGGGGTCTGTTTATGCTGGTGGGTCAATCCATCATTTGATCAGTGGCCATGCATATTCAAGAGCAGTTCGTGCCCATTTGCTAACACAAATTGCCATTACAAAACTTGTGTTTGAAGAAAGCCGAACACTAGATAACATAGACTGCACAGAAGTCAATGAAATATTCTGTGGACTTGCCAGAGTTGACTGTACAACATCTGACGCTGTCAATCAAGAAAGTGTCAACCATCTACTGTCAAAATTACACGAACTGCTCCAGAATGCGTCCGTAGGACGCACAGGAAAGCTTTGGGTACAATACTACGAGCAAATAGGTCTTCTCCAGTTGTTCTTGAGAGCAGAGCGCACAGGCGACTGGGAACTCCACACATATTGTGTTCGCAATATGATTCCAGTATTTCACGCAGGTGGTCATTTTGCATACGCAAAAAGTTCTCATCTCTATTTGCAGCAGATGAATGAGCTAACAGAAATAATGCAACAGGATGATTTGAAGTTGTTCACTGAGAAAGGTTACTTTACCATAAGTACCATAAGGCGCTCAGATAAATTCTGGGACGGGATATATTCTGATCAAACCATAGAGCAGTGTTTAATGAGAATGTTCAAGCTCCCTGGTGGTCTCACACATGGCAGGGGAATAACCGATAGCACTGTTGCGAAATGGGTACATGGACTACCTCTTTGCCTTCCGATATGTAATGCTCTCGAAAATGTTGTTCATGTTCACACTGGTCATGGCGAACAACATCGGGATCTCCGTCAAAGTTCGCATCTCTATTTGCAGCAGATGAATGAGCTAACAGAAATAATGCAACAGGATGATTTGAAGTTGTTCACTGAGAAAGGTTACTTTACCATAAGGCGCTCAGATAAATTCTGGGACGGGATATATTCTGATCAAACCATAGAGCAGTGTTTAATGAGAATGTTCAAGCTCCCTGGTGGTCTCACACATGGCAGGGGAATAACCGATAGCACTGTTGCGAAATGGGTACATGGACTACCTCTTTGCCTTCCGATATGTAATGCTCTCGAAAATTTTGTTCATGTTCACACTGGTCATGGTGAACAACATCGGGATCTCCGTCAAAGTTCACAATTGACTGATGCCATTGATATCACCAAATTATTGAACTGGCTCAGAGTGTATTCACCCTTTCAGAATAGAGATCCACTACAATTAGTCTCTATAGCGACCGGGCTTGTGGCCGACGAAACCGTGAACTGTGACCAAGTTCGCAAAATTGGTGAATGTTGCGTATCGAATGTTGTAAGCAAAACGTTCAACAGCATCAAACTAAGACGTGTTGACACTGTGAAGTCATTCGCATCGATGGCAAATAGCATCAAAGTCCGTGGAAGTAAGGTAGTGATTGACCCCACAATTCTGTTCAACCGCATCACATGTGTTATTCAGTCACAAGCAGCGATGGAAGAGTATCTCAAATATGAACTCGCCCCGAAACCACCAGCATTGTTTGATTCTGCTGGAATGAGGAAGACACAGAAAAGCACGCTCGGTAAGATCCTCAAAACATACGGTTCCGAGCAAACTAAAATCCCAGAACATTCTCTGTTTGTTGTAGATGGTGGATTTTTATTGAGGGCGGTTGTATGGCCTAAACAGTCGTCATATAAGGACATATGTACATCATATTCCAATTATCTAGTGAGACATTTTGGGGCGAACGTCGTGGTTGTTTTTGATGGTTATGCTTGTACAATGTCGACAAAGGGCATGGAACAAGCCCGTAGATCCAAAGACAGGTATTCCATTGATATCAATATCTCACCCGAGTTACCAGCCACCACACCCCAATCCGATTTCCTTGCAAATGGCAAGAACAAAACCCAACTGATCGATCTTCTAATGCAGGAGCTATCTGCTATCAATATTCAGTCCAAGCAGGCCGAGGCTGATGCTGATGTACTGATAGCCGAAACTGCACTTGACATCGCTCAAGATGACAACCATGTTGTCGTTGTGGGAACAGACACAGACTTGTTAGTCATTCTTACCTCTCGAGTTCAACCGGGATGTAATATTCACATGATGTATTCCATTACCCCAAACTTACTAGTTTCAGTTAGTGAAATAGCAACCAAAATGGGTGACCATAGAAGCAACCTCCTTGTAGCACATTCTATAAGTGGTTGTGACACTACTTCTGCACTCTTTCGAGTTGGTAAGAAGAAAGTATTCAGTACAATTGTCTCCGATGTTACTAGCGACTCACAACAGTATGTCAACACAATTTTGGCGGATGACAGTACACCAAGTGCAGTAGCCGCTGCCGGGGAACAACTTCTCCTGATCTTATTCGGGAGTAAAACTGTTTCCTCTCTCGACTAATATAGATATGTCACTTACAAGCGTTATGTAGCAAAATCTAAACTGAATAAACCCATCGACCTAGCCTCACTCCCACCAAGCAGCGATGCTGCACAACAACATGTCTACAGATGTTATCTCCAGGTCCAACAATGGCTGGGCACTTCGCTTCCTCCGACGGATTGGGGGTGGTCGCTAGACAATGGACTTCTTGTACCGACTGCAGCCACAAAGCCATGTGCCCCCGATAACCTACTGAATCTGATCAGTTGTGGTTGCAAGAGTGCTTGTACAAAAAGGTATGGGTGTAAGAAGGCAGGACTCTCTTGCTCAGGTTTGTGTAATTGCAGTTCGGATTCTTGTAACAACCACAGAAACACTGTCCTGTCGGACATTTCTGAGTTCGATGAATAATATGTATATAGGTCATGTCATTTCTGTATATAGCGTTGATAATAGTCAATGTAACTTAATCCATGTTAATTGATTTGTACATTCTGTAAATATTATTTATTGATTTTTGTACATTCTGTAAATATTATTTATTGATCTAATGTTGCCAGACACAGACGTGAAACCTAATGTTCTTGGGCTATAAGGTAACAATTTTTAAGGTACAGATCAACGATCCACTAAAAGATAATTTATTTCATGGAGCATGCTTTTTGAAGTTTACATATGAGTTTTTTGAAAATTGTTATCAACATGCTCTGTCGAAATAGTGGAGAGCCGTAAAGGGTTAAAGTTTTGGAATTTTAAATTTATGTGGGTTCAGAAGTAAATGACGCGGTAGCTAAATAATTATCCGCCGTAGAAGGGTTAAGCGCGACGATAGGCGCGAGGAAGTTGTTATTTACCGTAATTGTGTAGATTTTAATTATTTGCAAGTGAAATAATGGAGGCTCCCATGACTTTGGACCAGTTAATTTCGGCGGAGGAACGCCTGGGTTTTTCTGGGAGTGAGCTGCAAAAGTTTGTCAGGGACAAACAAAAACGAGTGGCGAAAGAAACCGCGGCCGAATGAGAGCGCCAGGTGACTTTGAAACGCGAGGAGGCCGCAATAAGGGCGGCCGAGCGTGAAAAGGAAAGTGAAAGGTCTGAGAGAGAAGCTGAAAGGAGGGCGGCCGAGCGTGAAAAGGGAAGTGAAAGGGCCGAAAGAGAACACGAGAGAGAGCTCGAATTGATAAGGGCTAGGGCCCAAGTTTGGGAAATTAACGGGAGGCAGGGGGGAAACGAACGGGGGTGGTCATGGTAGGACCCCTTTCCCAAAACTCCCTAAATTCTCAGAGGGTTCTGATGATATCGATGCATACCTTCAAAGGTTTGAAAGGTTTGCATCGTGTCATCAGTGGCCTGAGGATTCATGAGGAGTAAACTTAAGCCCTTTGTTGACCGGGAAATCCTTGCAAGTATATGCAAGTATGCCTCCTGATTTGGCAAATGATTATGGTGAGCTAAAGAAAGCTATTTTAAAGAGGTACCAGCTCACCGAAGTTGGATTCCGGGTCAAGTTCAGGGAATGTAAGCCCGAGAGAGGGGAAAGTGTATTCAAATTTGTGGCGCGGTCCACCAGGTATTTTGACCGCTGGGTTGAGTTGTCGGAAATCAACGAAGATTTTCCGCCCCTCAAAGATCAGCTCATCCGTGAGCAGTTTATTTCAACTTGCGCCCCGGAGTTGGCCCTCTTTGTTAAGGAGAGGAGGCCAAACAGTGTTGATGAAATGACTAAGGTGGCCGAACAGTACTTGGAAGCCCACGGAGGTAGTATAACCCAGTCCCGGCCGGGAAGATTTGGGGGGAACCAGGTTGCAAACGCAACGGTTAGGATTAACACTCCAGAGCCGGCTGGTAACAGGGGTAATACTGAGCCACAGAGCCCCAAAGATTTGTCTTGTTTTGTTTGTGGGCGGAAGGGGCACCTAGCGAGGGACTGCTGGAAGAAAACTCCTCCCTCAAAGCCAAATGGCGGACCCCATAGGAATGGAAGGAGAGACCCTTTACCAAAGAATTGGAGAAAGGAAGGTAGCGGCGGTCCGACCTGGAACAAAGGGCAGACAGCCGCGTTCTGCCAGACGGTTGGGCCAGAAAGTAGTCCACCCCGGGATACTATTGAAAAGGAGGAGCTCGTGTTAGAGGGTGGAAAGGTCCTTCCTATAATTAGTGGAATGTGCGAGGAAGTCACAGCCTCGTGAGATGAAGGGAAAATGCCCGTGTACCCGGGGTATGTGGGTAAACATGAAGTGCAGATGCTTCGCGACACAGTGTGCAGTTGCGTAGCAGTGCGTAGGCGACTAGTCAAGGACGACCAGCTATTGGGCCGCGACCACGTGTGCATGCTAATAGATGGGACCATTAGGAGGTTTCCCCTTGCGAGGGTGAGGGTGGATATCCCTTTCTATAGCGGTGAGGTAGAGGCAATATGTATTGAGGCGCCCTTCTATGACCTCGTACTTGGGAACATACCCGGGGTATGTTCAGAACCCGGCATGACATGGTCGAAGAGGAAGGCACCCAAAGGGGCATCGGGGCGGTCACCCGAGCCCAAGCCGCAGATGCAAAGCGGCCGGTAAAACCACTGGAGGGACCAGTGGAGTTGAGTGAGGAAGCACAGGTTGAGTGCAACGATGGAGGCCCCAAAGGTTAGCCCTTTGACGACGGAAGTCAAGGGAGTGGCTGAACGGAAACAGCCAATGTATATGGACGAGAGGGGGCATAATGAAGGTCGGCACGTAGAGTAGACCAAAGGTTAGGAACTTTTGTGTCGGTCAAAAGGTGACCGTGCTGCGGCCGACACGGTTAGGTAGACCGCGGTTACAGTGGAAGGGGTCATACGCTGTAACAAAGATAATGGGCGACGGTCATTATCGAGTGGACATAGGTGGATGTGAAGTGGTTTACCACGCAAGGTTTTTTGCGAAGATGCCGAAATATAAAGGACACTGAACCCACGCGAACAGCGGGGGAGGTACATTGGGCCAGGAGAGGCCACAAGAGGTGGATGGAGTAGCCACAAAAGGGCATCAGAGATGTAGAGGTAGGAGGGGCCCAGGAATTTGGAGTGGGCCACCTAAGGAGATATTGGCGGGAGTTAATCTACAGAGCGTTGCATCTGAGGCAGCGAGCTCTGGTACGGCAGGCATCGCCTGTGGGCATGTAGCTGTTGGACGTGAAGATGAGTGGGGTCCTTGGTGGAGGACGCGCCCAAGGAATAGGTCCCAGTGGAGGGTCAGAGGGGCTGTCTAGGGAGTAGTAAGGGTCCCACCATAGATAGGAGTATTTAAAGTTGGTGCCTAATAGGGCCGGTAACCCGCTGACGGGCATGAGCCGGGCGGGACACCCTATCCAAGGATGGGGGCAAGTTAGTGAGATAATGGAAGTTGGGGCAAGGGGCCTATCGGCTGGCTTGGGTCAGGGTGGAGACCCTTTGCTAATATTTTTACGCAGGTGTTGCATGAGCGTATATAGATGCAGGTGTATGTATGATAGAGTAGTATTATATTTTGCGATGTGGAGAGGCAGAGTTAGTGTATAGGGGGGACCTGTTGGCTGCATGTGTACCAACGGACCACTCCTATTGCGTGCCAGTGGAAGTGCGAGTTTATATGGGATGAGGATAGACTCATGCGTTCCAGTGAGGAACCAAGTCAAAGTACCGGGAGTTATTTGTGGTGCGCATCAGTGTGTGCATGTGTATGACTGTGTGTGTGAATGTTCTGAGTATATTGGTGTAATAGTAGAGCAAGACTATGAGATAGCTCTAAGAGAGAAGTATTAAAGTGTATGCACGTGAACTCTATCCCCTTGGTGTCTTTGGAACAACTGAGAGTATGTTCCTTGATAGGGGGTTGTCAAGGTGATAGCTAAAAGTTGCGATTTTGTTGTATAAAAGTGTAAATATTTTCGATAATCTTTCTGAATGGGTTAAAAATAAAACGTAAAAATAGGTATGTGGCGGACCCTGAAAACAGATTTGTCAAGCTCTGCTAATTAGGCATGAAATTTAATGTCCATTATGACGCACGTGTTCAGCGCCATATGGGCTTCTGATAACAGATCAATAGTGAGAGACAATATTCTCTTCTGTAATAATTATCTGGGTAATTAAAGCCAGTTAAAATCTAATTGTAGAATACAGTGCATCACATATGTTCTGGACACACACCCATATTACGCATCTATCCTGTCTCCGAAATGTCAAAAGGTACCAAAATGCGATTCTTTCAAAGGAACTTTGAAGCGAGTGTTAAATTAAGATAGATCTAAGCGGCCAAGTTCATGAGAAGCGATTAACTGAGAATAAATGTTCTGGTTATCTAAATAAAAATCGGGGGATTTCTCGAAAAATTCATTCCAGCCAATTCCAGTCGGAAGGTGTGTAAGGCTGTGGGTCGTTGCGAGTAGATGGGGCGGTACCATGCTATAGGTTAGAGAAGGCGCCGCATCGGTGCGAAAGTAAAGGCACTTTGTGATGTAGGGGAGCCACAGAGCTCATATTTAGAATAGGAGCAGTTGCGGGCCAAGTCGGTGGCCATATATGAGAATAGGCTCAGGAACAGGAAGTACGAGCTCAGGGAGCAAAATGCACTTAGGTAAACGGCATTACCTGTTTTAGAAGGCAAGGCATGCATAGGCAGTTGGCCCGAGGGCACTCAGAGAAGGTCCGAATTTAGCCTTGGTCGTCTCGAGGGTCATACGCACCGAGATTGAAAGTTTGCGTATTGTCGTAACCCTACGAGGGTTGTAAGGAACCGATTGTAGTTTGTTAACGGTTGTGAACAGTAGTAGCATAGTAGCCAAAGAAGTAAAAGCTGTAGCGTTGAGGTCTAGAAACCGTGTTAAGAGCTCGAGTAAGCGCTGGAATAGCTCGCGAGATAAGATAGTTTTAGACGGTGCGCAAATTGGTGATGTTGAGAACACTTTGCAGAATATTATTATGTAAGCTTTGTTAAGTATATATCTGAAGTCGAAGAATAACTTAACCCCGTGAGATCCAGGCAAGGCGCAAAGTGATCGTGAACTGTGGTAGACGCCGATTGAATTGTGATTGAAATGTGAGAACGCTGATAGAGTCACACAAGCAGAGCATTATATGAGTTAAGTCCGACTGGCGGCGAAGTTAACCCTGCGAGGATGAAGCAACGAGAAGTGAATAGAAACTTTGTACTTGTCACAAACCGTGAGAGGATGAAGATGATGTGGGATTGATCCAGCGGACACAGCTAGCTGTGGGAGACGTCGGGGACCCTAAAGAATAAACTTTTATTCGCGTAATTAGTGTATTCTTATGGATAATTTTGTTAGTAATTTGTTTCATATTATATTTCTTCGTACATGTAAATAAATAATCTTTCAGTGAATTATCGTTGATCAACCTTTGGCGTTTTAAGCCACAGGCACCTTCAGGAATCCTTTCGAGAGGTATTTGCGACAGACCGTATTCGTTTCTATACAGAAAATTAGGAACAGGGAAACATTATTCTCAAAAGTTTAATTATTAAATTGTTAAATAGCCTTACCTTTATGTCGTTGGAAACATTTTAGTTGGAACAAGACGCCGCTTACAGCGCACAGTCTTTTGGGTATGTTAAACAAACGCTCTCATTAAGTTTATCGTGGTATCGGGGCAGTTCAAGGCAGCTGAATAGTACAGTTTCCAGCGAAACGACCTGCGGTTTTTTTTTTTGTGAAAATGAAATCTTAAACGAAAAGGCTAGTTTGTCAAGTTAATGACACTACAACTAGGAATTGTAAAATAAATCTATCATCATCATTAAGTTTATATACCAAATGTTGTATCAGAGTCTCACTCTTGCTTCTAAGGCCATATCTCGACGAGTGATAATATATCGTGGCGTGAGAACCATAAGGTTCTATCTTCCACGCGACGATATATATATAGACCTCGGGTTTGAGCGGTGGTGAGCCGTTTCTGCACTTAGTTAAACTGGTTAAAAACTGGTATCATTTCACCTCGTGGCACCCCTATGCCGTCTATGTATCTTTTCGATACGAAACTGATGTTAGCATTTAATCTTTAGAAGCAAATGGGTGAAAAACCACAGTAACGTGATCACGAGGATGGCCTCTTCCTCGATCCGTTGCGATCCGGTCGAAATTCTCTTTCCATTTTTATATCCACAGTAATGTTTGCTGACATATCGGAACAGGTTCTAATGTTTAACAATCGAAAGAGATTTGTGTGCAAAGGGAACTAACTATTCGACCGAACAGCCTCCGAGTATCAGAGTACGAAATATTTTCCTACAGGCGACCATTATAATAATTATTAAACAAATTATGATCGCATCACTTAAAATTAGATATTCATCCCCACAAAAAGTACAGATCTTCACTCAAGCCAGAAAACGGGAGGTCATACATACATTCCAGGTATTAAACCCGTTCATTAACCCTTTACCTAACACGAAAGACAGACGACATTTGCAAATAAAATTCTTGAATAACTTTTTGGCGTCAAAAACATAGCTTGTGACCCCTAATGAGAACGAGCGCATCGAGCTCGTTCCCATGAGGAGTCATAAGCTATGTTTTGAGACAAAAAATGAAAAAATAATGAAAATTCAATGATGATTTTTGTGAATAGGTTTTGTCGTTGCGTTAAAAATGATAATGCACGGCCCACCAAGCGCCGGAAAATAATCGGAAATTCAGACTCTTGGGACGAGGAATGATAAACATTTGTTGTTTGTGCCAGTAGTTAAACGCTTATTTGAAAAGTATATCAATAATTGTGTGTCATTAAATTTTTCGCAATCTATTCTTTATCGGGAACTATGTCCTGACTCGGACCCTACGGACAAACACGCATCTTAAGTTGTAACGTAACCGCACGACCCGCGTTGTGTCCTTGGGCAAGACACTTTATCCCGGTTGCCTACATGGGGGCACGACGACGCCGTGTACTAAGGCGTACTGCACGTCGGTGGTGCACATGTCTTCAACCGCTGTAACCCTGCTTGAGCGGAGCTTGAACAGAGTTAGAATGTTGAGGAGCTGACAGTCGCTCGTCGATGCTTGGTGGTTCTCTCCGGATACTCCGGCCTCCTCCACCCGTAAAACTGTCATGGTCACGATTAGCAATTTCACGATTAGCCATTGTGCATAAGTATGTGACCTTAAACACCAACCAATCAATAAATAAGGTAATCACGGGCCTCAGAGAGACCCGAGTTGTTTTTCGTTCCATATTAGTATCTTTTGCGGTGTTTTTGAATCATATAATAAACAGAATCTCCAACTTCTCCCCATTTTGTATCAAAATTTACAAAACTCGTCCAGTAGATAACATCTGAACTCGTTTTGTAAATTTCGATATAAACTGGGTACTCTTTGGAGATCCTCTATTTAACCCTTTACCCAACGTAACGGCCAAAACCGGCCAGCGCTATTCTCAAAAATCGCCAATTAATTTTCATTATTTTTTTCATTTTTTGTCTCAAAAACATAGGTTATGACCCCTCGTTGGAACGAGCTCGTCGAGCTCGTTCCATCGAGGGGTCATAACCTATGTTTTTGAGACAAAAAATGAAAAAAATTAGTTATTCAAGAATTATTTTTGCAAGTATCGTCTGCTTTTCAGGTTAGTTAAAGGGTTAAACATATACAGCAGTATACGGCGCTGGTTGTTTCTCGTTCCATTTAAGTTTTATTTGAGCGGGGTTTGGATCATATAATTAACATAATTTCCAACATGCCCCCATGGGGCGCGGTGGCGTTGCGGTAACCGGTTCTCGTCAGATCACCGAAGTTAAGCAACGTCGAGCCCGGTTAATTCTCGGATAGGTGACCGTCTGAGAGATCGATTCGGACTCCCGCGCTGTGTCCTTGGGCAAGGCACTTAACCCCGATTGTCCACCTGGGGGCACGATGACGCCGTGTACTAAGGCGCACTGCACGTCGATGGTGCGCATGTCTTCAACCAATATAACCCTGCCTGTGCTGCAGTGCGGAGTTACGATGTTGGGGAGCTGGCAGCTGCTCGTCGTTGCTCGGTGGTTCTCTCCGGGTACTCCGGCTTCCTCCACCCGTAAAACTGCCATGGTCATGGTTAGCCATTGTGCACAAGTATGTGACCATAAAACACCAATAAATAAATAAATAAATAAATAAATAAATAAATAACATGTCCCCATTTTATATTGAAATTTACAAAACTCGTCCAGTAAAATAAGGTCTGGACCTCGGGAAAATTTACTGAACTAGTTTTGTAAATTTCGACTCGTTGGATATCTTCTATTTAAATTTACACTGCATTGCCTCCTTTGAGGCAGTCTAACGAAATAATATAGCTCATGAATAGTCAAGTCTGTGATTAATGAACTTTCTCCACACCCAGGTTTGTAACATCGGTTTAGTACTGAAATGGTTAACCAGATAATCGCTTTGAAACCAGTTAGCTACCTAACCGATTAGAAAAACCGTCAACCGGTTATCCGAAATATCGATAGTGATCGTCATTCCACTTTTAAAATGTAGTAAATCTGCCGCTTCTCCTTTATGATAGATGACACATCGAAGCCGCGGTGTTTTTATTGAGAAATAATCGTCTTTGGCGTTCAAGACTTCGTTAATGATCGGCAGTTTTCGAGAGTATTGAGTAATCGCAGAAACTATTCCGTAGTGTGTGTACAAACGAACGTTGTCGAGTACTCGACAACGATCGTTTGTTTACACACTTCGGAATAGTTTGAGAATACTGCTTTCCAATTCATATCGTTTTGATCCCATATTCGGTGAAATAATCGCCACGGATAACCGGATATTATCCGGTTATAGCCCTTGGTCAGTCGGCTACGAAAATGAGCCAACTGTTTCAGCCCCACATCGGTTTTCACATGACCTCACAGTTTTCCGTCCAAAATATTCACGCAATTTTATATAGACTCATTCAAATTTTGAAAACGTGGGGATGATGGGGTGGGGATTTATATCGTCTAACAGGAGACTCGCACAGGAGCTGTAGCTGTATGTATGAGACGCAGTATTATCCACAATTTCCGGGAGTGGATGTCCATATGTTATCGCGGATAACACAATATCCCCCGTTCTCAGCCCTTGTAAAAATAAATGAGCTACCCAACATAGGAGGAGAAGACGTGGCCCCGCGTCCGCCCATATCTTGCAAATAGGGATAAACTTTCCGAAAAATAAATTTGTTGTGGTATTTCAAGTCGATAAAACGATAATAAGCCACTTGGGTGTATGCTTTATATTTCCAGGTCCATGTAGTAGTAAATTAGATAAACTATCAATTAGACACATATTTTCACACACAGACACCCTCACGCACCCTCCCTACCACGCGTTCTTGCACGAGTCGTCTACATTTAGATTGTTTTACCATCCGTACACTTTATCCCGGTTGCCTACATGGGGGCACGATGACGCCGTGTACTAAGGCGTACTGCACGTCGATGGTGCACATGTCTTCAACCGATGTAACCATGCTTGAGCGGAGCTTGAACAGAGTTAGAATGTTGAGGAACTGACAGTTGCTCATCGATGCTCGGTAGTTCTCTCCGGGTACTCCGGCTTCCTCCACCCATAAAACTGTCACAGTCACGATTAGCCATTATGCATAAGTATGTGACCTTAAACATCAATAAATAAATTACCGTCCGTGTGTGGAATTTTCAGTTGATGGACACTTTGGGTCGAAAAAAGCAAACCATAGTTATTTCCCTTAGATCACATTCTGTTTATCGCGATATGATTTAGGAATATGCGCTGAAAGTATTTGAAACATTCGGACACCAGGTCAGCATTGCAGCAAAAAATATATTTTAATGATGTTTCTTCTCAGACTGCACTTGATAGACTGTTTTAGTTTTATTGTCGAGCAAGGGGGCGCGGTGGCTCAGTTGGTAGAGGTGCAGCCTGCAAGCCGAGAGGTCCTCGGTTCGAATCCCACCTGCGGCAACCGCGTTGTGTCCTTGGGCAAGACACTTCACCCCATTGCCCATGTGGGGGGCACGGTGACGTTGTGTACTAAGGCGTACTGCACGTCGATGGTGCACCTGTCTTCAACCGATGCTAACCATGCTTGTGTGGAATTAGTATTTTGGGGAGCTGACAGTTGCTCGCCGTTGCTCGGTGGTTCTCTCCGGGTACTCCGGCTTCCTCCACCCGTAAAACTGTCGTGGTCATGATTAGCCATTGTGCAGATATATGTGACCTTAAACACCAATAAATAAATAAATAAATAATATTGTCGTGCAAAGGATTGTCGAGCAAAGGCAATACTTACTGTGTAGGAACCAGTGATCCGCCAACACTAATATATTGTCTCTTTCTGTTTTCGCCTTATTGTCCTGCTGGTGTTTGTGGTTCTTCCCGTGGTTCTTAATCTGCCCCTGTCTGTTTTTGTTAAACTTTATATTTTTTTCATTATGAATGAAATATATATATATTTATTTTTTCAATTTTTTTTTGTACTAAGGCGTACTGCACGTCGATGGTTCACCTGTCTTCAACCGATGCTAACCATGCTTGTGTGGAATTAGTATGTTGGGGAGCTGACAGTTGCTCGCCGTTGCTCGGTGGTTCTCTCCGGGTACTCCGGCTTCCTCCACCCGTAAAACTGTCGTGGCCATGATTAGCCATTGTGCAGATATATGTGACCTTAAACACCAATAAATAAATAAATAATATTGTCGTGCAAAGGATTGTCGAGCAAAGGCAATACTTGCTGTGTAGGAACCAGTGATCCGCCAACACTAATATATTGTCTCTTTCTGTTTTCGCCTTATTGTCCTGCTGGTGTTTGTGGTTCTTCCCGTGGTTCTTAATCTGCCCCTGTCTGTTTTTGTTAAACTTTATATTTTTTTTCGTTATGAATGAAATATATATATATTTATTTTTTCATTTTTTTTTTATTTCATTATACATCGGCACTATGATATTTTGTTTTACAACCGTTGCGCACGTCTTTTGAATAATAAGATATTATAAAAAAGACAATATTTGTTCACCTTCTGCCCACAAATGCCAAAATATCGAACTTTTAAGGAGATAATATTTCCTATAACACAGCTTGAAATTTAATCCTTTGAAGCCTGGTGGTATCTTCCGTTTAAATTCAATGGAAGCAATTGGAAGAGTTCATATTTATTATTTGGAGGTAGATCAATCAATATTTACAACGTGCAGCTCCCAAGGCTGCACATTGTAAATATTGATTGCTCTATCCCGCACTTTAACTTATAAGCCACCCTACTTAATGAAAGTATGACGTATCCTGTTCCTGGACTAATAAAACGGTCTCTCTTGTTCAAAGGGTTAAACTCGTTGATAGCACAATGCGTTATATTTATTTATTTATTGGTATTTAAGGTCACATATTTCTGCACAGTTTTACGGGTGGAGGAAACCGGAGTACCCAGAGAAAACCACCGAGCAACGACGAGCAACTGTCAGCTCCCCAGCATTCTAACTCCACACAAGCAGGATTAGCATTGGTTGAAGACAGGTGCACCATCGACGTGCAGTACGCCTTAGTACACAGCGTCACCGTGCCCCCACGTGAGCAATGGGGGTGAAGTGTCTTGCCCAAGGACACAACGCGGTTGCCGCAGGTGGGATTCGAACCGAGGACCTCTCGGCTTGCAGCCTACACCTCTACCTATTGAGCCACAGCGCCCCCTCCACAATGCGTTAAAACTGCAAATGGTTAATTATAACTTTGGTTTTGCTCACCTAGTTCGCAACGCTCGCATCGTGTCCAATCTTGAAAATACCTATCCAGTGGTGCTCCTCGTGAGAGCTCATGGGAGTGGTACAGTGCTTGTTTTTCTTATTTTATTATATTTTTTGTCTGAACTGGACTCAGAGACCACCGTGTGATATGAAAATGCTCTAAATTGGTCAATATAGGTACAAACTATTGACTAAAGTTGATTTTGTACTTCTTGTGCACGTATGATATTGCCGCATATGCTGAAAGTCCCGCTAAACATCAATAAACAAACAAATAAAACTAGTGATGCAAATGCCACATGCTTCAAATTTGTTCATGACTAGCTTGGGTATTTACTCAAAAATGGATGCGAGTATATGAGAAAGTCCAGGTAGTGCCAGATTGAATGAATACTAACACGCGTTGGACTTAACGTAAGCTTGGATCACAAGATAACGAACTACATTGTAACTATTCGATATCTCCGGCACATTTCATGTGATTTATATTCAACCATTTTTCACATACACCCCCCCCCCCCCTCCCCACCACACACACACACACACACCCACACCTACACACACCTTATATACTGCCGAGAAACAGCGATTCTTAACAAGAATCCTCCCGACAATGACCACCATATTTATTTATTTATTTATTTATTTATTTATTTATTTATTTATTTATTGGTGTTTAAGGTCACCTACTTATGCCCAATGACTAATCATGACCATGACAGTTTTACGGATGGAAGAAGCCGAAGTACCCGGAGAGAACCACCGAGCAACGACGAGCAGCTGCCAGCTCCCCAACATCGTAACTTAGCACTGCATCACAATCAGGGTTAGATAGACATGCGCACTATCGACGTGCAGTACGCTTTAGTACACGACGTCATCGTGCCCCCATGTGGACATTCGGGATTAATTGCCTTGCCCAAGGACACAACGCGGGAGTCCGAATCGACCGCTCAGACTGTCACCCATCCGAGAACTGACCGGGCTCGACGTTTCTTAACTTCGGTGATCTGACGAGAACCGATTACCGCAACGCCACCGCGCCCCAAATGATCACCATAAAAAAACTCAACTGTGAAATTGTAACAGTATCGATTACACAATGTAACACTATATATACTGAGTCAAAAAGAAGGTACAATAGAAACAAATGTGAAAAAATAGCATAAAGGATGAAATATATTAGTTCTAATTTTGCATGTTTGTGGATAAGAAGTCGTGCAAAGAGTTTAATGACGTGTTGTTGTTGCCCACCCAACCGTATATCATTTTGCTACGGATTTAAAAATAGCACTTGCTACCCGACAATGTCAAATGGAATGGGTGACCGACGATTATTGAGAGTTATTAAGAAAACACGCTAGTTTTTGTCTTTCGACATTTTAAAAAATGCCAAGGTTAACCGAAATCAGAGGTTGCGTGCCATTGGTATGCACGAGGCTGGGATACCTCCAGATGAGTTCGCTGCTAAGTTCGGAGTCACTGTGGCCACTTTTTACCGTCTCATTAGAAGGTATAGAACTACTGGATCTACTGCCGACCAACCGCGTTCAGGTCGACCAAAAGTTATGACTCCTGCCCAAGACCGACACATCAGGAGGTCTCACTTGCGAGATCGCTTCCTTCTGGCGACGGGGAACAGCAGCAATTACTTCTGGTAGAACTAACAATAGAATCAGTGCACAAACTGTCCGCAACAGACTCGCTGAACACGGCATCCACAGTAGGCGTCCATACCATGGACCAATCCTTACCCAACGTCATCGTACTGTCAGAATGGAATGGGTACGTCGGTGTGTTCGCTGGACGTGTTGGAGCACAGTTCTTTTCAGTGATGAATCACGATTTTGTCTACAGCGCGCTGATGGTAGGGCAAGAGTGTATCGCCGACAAGGAGGGCGGTTTTCTGATGCTTGCGTGCGGGAATGCAACCGTTTCTGCGGGGGTAGTGTAATGGTTTGGGCAGGAATTTCCTTGCACCATAGTTTCCTTGCACCTTGGACCACCGCGCAACGACGAGCAGCTGCCAGCTCCCCAACATCGTAACTCCGCACTGCACCACAGGCAGGGTTAGATTGGTTGAATACATGCGCACCATCGACGTGCAGTACGCCTCAGTACACGGCGTCATCGTGCCCCCATGTGGACAATCAGGGTTAAGTGGTTTGCCCAAGGACACAACGCGGGAGTCCGAATCGATCGCTCAGACGGTCAGCCATCCAAGGACTAATCGGGCCCGACGTTGTTTAACTTCGGTGATCTGACGTGAAGAGGTTACCGCAACGCCACCGCGCCCCCAACAGCACTGATTAATTAAAAAAAACTATACCTGTAGTAATTGTTCATTCATAATGGTAACTTCATCAAAAAATCGGTCGAATCAAGTCTCCATTGAATTAGATTTCTTGCGTTGATTCGACCAAAATGAATATTTATCGTAGTTTTAGATTAACCCTTTACCTAACATGATAACAGACGACACATGCCAAAAAAATTCTTGAATAACTAATTTTTTTCATTTTGTGTCTCAAAAACATTGGTTATGACCCCTCGTTGGAACTTACTCGACGAGCTCGTTCCAACGAGGCGTCATAACCTATGTTTTTGAGACAAAAAATGAAAAAATAATGAAAATTAATTGGCGATTTTTGAGAATAGCGCTGGCCGGTTTCGGCCGTTACGTTGGGTAAAGGGTTAAAACGTCTAGAATATATCAGTTGAGCGGAAAAGCGAACCGTAGATTCCGACCGAACTGAAATATTCCAGACGAGTGAATTAAAGCATAGAAGATTAACTATTTAAGGCCTGGACTCGTTCCAGGCCATAATTGCTGTGCAGAATTAGACTAGTGCCCTTGGAGCCTGCAATAAACGTTGATGGAAATTTTAGATCTGTGCTATTGCCAAAGCGAATCAAAAGAGTCTTGCCCAAACTTATTTCAGAATCTCAGCTCGGTTTTATAAAGGGGGGATATATGGGAAAATCGACACGAATGACTTTTAACTCAATTGAAAAATGTGAAGAACAAAACATACGTGGAATACTTACATAAATTGATTTCACGAGAGCGTTGGACTTGTTAAGAGTGTTTTTTTTTTTTGTTGAAAGAACACTTTGAATTTGGTCGGTCTATAGTACAGTGGTTTCAAACCCTTTGTAAAGAAATGTATAGTCCGTCTTGAACAACATCCAATGCTGTAGTGGAGTGTTGGGCAAGGGACTCCCCTTTCTCCTTACCTATTTATTTTTTGTGCAGATGTTCCGAGTGTTGTACTCATATTCAACCGTGATGTCAGCTGAATCAAGGGATATGACTGAAGATTCAATACATTTCGTTAGTGGTGATAATCGTTCCCAAAATACAACCCCCGAGACACATCAGTTATTTTCAAACCTATCTGGAATAAAACTTCAAGAAAAAACGAGTTATATTTATTGGATCCGAAAGGGCTGCAGAGAAGAAATACGTACAATGAGCAAGTTTACTGGAATCAAAATAGCTTATTTTCAATTTTAGAAATAGAGTACAATTTAGTGAAAACTACATATTAAAAAATTACTCGAAAAATTGATAAAATGGAAAACCATCTTAATGCCTGGTCTTTCAGAAAGTTGACTCTAATTGGAAAGACTGCAGTTACCAATCCTATAACATTGATTGTAGGTTCTTTCAGACACGCCGGGAGATAACATTCACAACACACAGACTAGATAGTTTTAGCTTTTTTGTTGTCGGGCAAGCCATGTATGGTCAAACTAGCAGCAATAATTGATACTCTACAAAGTGGTGGAATTAAGTCCCTACTTCAAAACATTAGCTATTCGATAAAACTTTCCAGGATTTAAAGACTTTTAGACCCAAATATATTTGCCTCTTGGACAATAATCATCTTAAATGAACTTGAATATCTCGGTAGCATCAATATCTGGCGTTTACATTAAGAAGGTCCACTACAAAATAGGTGCACACTTGAATTCGTGTTGGAAAAATATGTTTTAGCTGCTTGGTCATTCTTGGACGAATATTACTTCTCATTCCTAGAATTTCTTTTTTTGTTCTTGTTGTTTTCTGGCCCAATCTTTATAATAACAACTTTAAAAAAATCAGGAATAAACATTTTTTGATCCAGGATAGATTTGGTTTGGCATCTTTTTCTCAACGATCTTTTAACAAAAAATAAGAGCATCTTGGCCTCTACTGATTTTTTTCCGAGAAATTCAATCCAAAATACAGTCTACATGGGAGTGCTTCGCTCCGAACATTAAAAAAACTGGAACACTCCACAATAGTATGCGGAACGTTTTATCCACTCTTCCAGCGACACGATGCCATGTCCCTTTGGAGACACTGGAAAAGAATGTTGACTATCAGCTTCAAGTCTTGTTTCTGGCAGACGATCTACGGAAAATCATTTATTGTCACCCGTGACTCGTATTATAACGCCAACAGTTTAAAATATTACATAGATTTTTATGCACCATTTCCAAACTTTACAAATGTAAGTTATCGGAAACATAGTTATGTACGTTTTCTAGCAACACTAAAGAAATAATATTGCATCTATTGTTTTCTCAAAAACAGTTCTATTAATCTTCGGCTATGATTGAATTAAAACAAGCAAGTGGGATCCCTCTACCATTTGAAAATATAATATATTCTTTTGGGGTTATAATAGCAGCGAAATAACAGCCGAACGACACATATGTGTTCTCATCTATTCCTGCAAAGTGTGAAGGTACCCTATCTCTCCACCCACACACACACTTTCAGAAGTAACACCGAACAACTAAAAGAGCATGAAATACTGAACTAATGTTCAACAGCTCGGTCTCTTCTAAAAGGCGGTAGCAGAATGAAGAACAAGATGGACTAGACTATCACCGCCCACATACCTGCCCTACTTCCAAGGCCTTCCGGCATCAGTTGACCTGCAATAGGACGGCTGTGGCCATGCACAATTTTGTTTCGTGGTTGATAACTGAACTTGTATCTTATATTGAGCCGGTGTGTTAGTTTTCAGACAGTTTGTATTTAATGTTGCTATATAAGAGTTGTTCAGATGCACGTCTGTGCCCCTCTTAGTGTTATATTCATTTGTTGTCGCCTAGTGCTGTGGACACATGAACTTCGATTTGTAGAAAAGTGATTTTTGAAAAACGACACGTCTGCACTCTAAATTAAGTTGAGTTAAAAGTTAACCCAAATCAACTGGGTTGAGTGAATATGAACCCATTTGGTTTCATATTCACTCAACTCAGTTGATTTTGGGTTGATTTTTAACCCGACTGATTTTAGAGTGTACGATGAATTAAATTTTCTTTTCAAGTTTCCTACGACTCTGAAGTTCATACTGCTGTCCTTTGTGGGGTTTTTTGTGTTATCGATAAACCACCAGTCAAAACCATTGTTATTTGTGTTTGTATTGGGAAAATATTTTTTTGTTTGATATCAAACGTTTATATATGTTTTTATCATCTATTTCTGAAAAATAAAGGATAAAAATTTATGAAAAAAGGTTTATTTGGTATTCCCAATACGGCAATGATTCTTGTTGATGGACATTAAATCGAAACATAAATCTGCAAAAGTCGGTACCGGCATAGCGGACCTTTAGAATTCGCTTTTGAAGGAACAACAACTCAGTTAGCGAACTCGAAAAATTAGTCCGTCGGGAAGATACTGAAACCTTAGCGGGTACTAATGAAGTGATTTATTCATGAACCTCCAAACATTTTTCCTACAATTCATATTTAAACCTGCAAGAGTGTGGTACGTAAAGTAATATGGGTAATGTGAGCCCCTCCCCATCCAAAATTTTGAAAGATTCACGCGAGTCCCTTAGTAAAATGCTGTTGAAAACCAGCTGGATTTTAATTCAGTCCACAAAATTGACTCCACTTCAATTCCCTGAAAAGGGCATTGGCAACCCTGATTCACTCCCGTGAGCTTGAGTTTCAAAACATTTTTTTTTCTGGGGAAGTTCCCCTAACACGACCTAAGAGAGAAAACGCCCCTCACTCGGAAACCCTTCGGGTAGTCCAAACTTGAACCTAAAGTCCATAATAAAATTGTTTGGTGTGATACAACACGTGGACCGGATGCACCACACCAAACAATGTTTACACCACAGCTGGAATTTTCTTAACTGAACACTTTCAACACTGCACTAGCATTGGATTCTCATGTGATGTTATTTTCCAATGAATACCAGTTATGTGATTGTCACATGCCGAACAGTTGATCATGTGACATTCAAACATCGCGCATTGATATTATGAAGTCGATTCGATTTTCTTTGCGGTTTATAGAATTTTCACGTGATCAATTTGTTTTATCACCCCGTGGATTCCGAACAGTCATGATTAAATTCTTAAATGAAATTTCGGTATTTAGATTCAAGTTTGCACTTACCCTCGGTCATCGATTATCCATAAAACCCAAATTATTACCCACCCTGAAAAATCCTGGCTACACCCATGACATGTAGATATATTTTTAAATACCGAACACAGCTCGTCCCCTGTGCTCCAATGTGTTCTATGTGCCTATTGGCACATAGAACATATTGGAACTCAGGGGACGAGCGGTTAATGTTGTAGCTGTTCTTCAAAGTCACCTTGAAAATCTTTCAGAACAACACATGATAATGTATGTTTGCCTATATGGATTTATTTATGCATAAAAATATCCCGACCACTTGTCACATCAAAAACTGATGGCGAATGTTATTTACAATGAACACCGCGGTATGAGATGAATAACATCACAACACATTTCAAGTCACTGGAAGAGCTCACACAGATTTTATGTTACAATCAAAATTCACGTTACCAGATGTCCCTATTCTGATAAAAGCACATAGGAATAATCAGATGTTTGATATGCAAATGACTATCGGATCAGAGTGTAATAATTAGTATGTGTGAAACACACAGACTATTGTTTTTGTACGGTTTCTTTTTCTTATTTTTTATTCTTCTTATTCTCGTGGTCTTCTGTCAACTTTCTTGTCCACACGGTAACTCGAATATGAATCTTCCTATCTCGCTTCTGTTGGCATACTGATAGATGCTCATGCTCATGCATATTAGGGGTGTTCTGAAAGTGAAATGTCCCTGGCATTACCTATGGACCATTGGACTAACATCAAATGAGTCGATAATCAATGGAGGTTCATAATGTGAGTCAAGGCCACTGAGATGCTGAAAATTGATTTTTGATTACCCCATAAAGCATTCCTGATGTTCATAATAGATTTCCAGAATCAAAACAAAGAGCGGGAATTCACAAATCTCATACATGTATTCTACACTCGTAAAAATGGGCGGGGCCAAATGTCGGAAAGATGGTCATGCTCATATTTCAAGCATTTTATGACCCATGAACCCAGGACTACCAAATGAGTCGAAACTCAATGCAGGTTCACTATATAGGTCAGGTCACTGAGGCCACCCAAGATCACTGAATACATTTCTCAGACTTGTTGAAAATCGCATTTTATGAAGCCCTAATGCATTCCTGGAATTGATACACACATTTCAGCACTCAAAAAGTGGGAGGAGCCTAACAATTTGTAAGTGTTTCACGCTCATATCTCAAGTATCATGTGGGTTTTGAACCACACCAATGAGTCGAAATGCGCCGAAGGTTCAAATTATGGGTCGAGGTTACTGCGTCACCAGGGTCATTAGTGTGGATTGTTTATAATTGTCGGAAATTGCACTTGTAACCACCATGCATTTCATCACTCAGAAAAGTGGACGGGGCAAGAAAAATTGGAAGTAGCCCACTTTCAAGAATTTTGCCCTCCGTCCACTGTTTAGCATTTAAGGCAAAACAAAAAGACAGAATCATAAATTTTATTTTGAATGATGGTCGTTCTGATATCTTAAGTACAGTATGACATTATCAACTCGGAGCCTTTGGAAATAAAGCTGAAAGACATTGGTGGTTCAAAATATGTGCCAGTGTCTTTCGACTTACCCTGTGGTTATTGGATGCAAATTGCACATATTGCTCATCACCATTTAGACCCTCTAACGAGTTTTAAAGTTCGTATGTAAATTGAAATGATCCAAAAAGTGGATGGGGGAGGTGAGTGTGGATAGTCAAACGATTGAAAACAGAAAACACTTGAATATCATATCAAGGTTTGAAATAAGGAAGAATATAATGTGTACATGTGAAGAATTTCAGTTTTGTTTGCAAATCATTTGTGGGTTTTTTGTATGAAACTCTTCAGATACAGCAGTGCACAACAATGTATTTCAGACTTCTTCAGTATCCATGTCTTTTACTTTTATAGAATACAATAAATGCGATCCACATAAGTAATTTCTGGTTTCTTGAAATATTTTATCTGATTCCTGTATGAAAATCTTTAAATACTGTTTACAAAAGCCCATATATGATTTCTTAAAATATATTTTACTCCTGAAAATAAGTCTTCGTATGTTCCTTTTGCTATAGTTTAGTATTGATCCTATCACTATATTCACACAGACTCGAATTTACTGATCAGCCTCATTCGATAATTCTAATTTGTTCAAATGAAGTATGCAAACACAGTTATTTCCCTTAGAACACATCACATAGTTTTATGGTCGTGTGGAATATGGGTTCAGAATTTCGTTTCAAAAATAAAAATGCAGAAACACTGAAATTGGCCTCGCATGTCTGACTCATAATCATTAATAAACAGCATACTAACACAACCGCTTGAGAACCCCGGAGCGTTGAGCAGTGCTTGTTTAGTTAGATGATAAGTTTTGCTCTGCTGATATAATAGAAGTTGATAACAAGTGGCGTAGCCAGGGAGGGAAGGGGGGGGGGGGCACATGCTTCCCCAAATTCCAGTCACCCCCTCCCAAGTGATGTGGCCTAATTATTGATGCCTTTCACAACTTATAAATTATGGACACAAACAGACTGAGAGTCAAGGAAATTGCGGGTTTTTTTTTGTATCGAATTTCAAAATGTTTCCCGGGGGAGGCCTCCCTCCAGGAAGAAGTAGAGTGCCCTCTTGTGCTCGCCTCAATCTCTCCGCCACGTGGCTGGGATGTTGCTGCGCATCCTATTCTGTATGCCCCCCCCCCCCCCCCCCCGTAGTAGTTCAGCGATGTGAACGTAGCGGCTACCCCCTACGTAGGCGGTAGCCGCTACGTTCAGATCGCTAAACTAGCCCCCACCCCCCCCCCACCCCCTAGATATTATTCTTGCCCCTCTAACTTTGATTTCCGGGCTACGCGCCTGTTGATAACAAACGGCTGTACCAACATGATCATAAACGATTGCTACTACTTTTTTTCTCTTCTCCCTTATTGTGGCGACGATATAGCCTTGGGTACTGAAAGAGACCCTAAAACCAAAATAATGAACAAACCTGGAACATTTGGGGAGGCCGGCAGTCACAAAGGGCTCGCGTTTTGCGACCAAAATCAGCTTGCGGATATAAACAGCGCCTTTATTTTGTGAACGAAATCGGGATCAAATTTCGACGAAAGACTTGATATTTTGATTATTTTCTAACATTGTTCTTGAAGCACTCAAAGAACGCTGTGCTGCCATTGCACGGTGAAGGTGTTATATACAACACGACCTCCGTGGACTGGTCACTTTCCACAATGTGGGCAGTATTTTCACGGACGCAGTAATATTAGATTGCAAACACTAATTACAGGAATAATCCCTCAAAATTTAATTAATGAAGTACCAGATCCAACCTGGTTCTTTCTTCATTAATTAAAATTTTGCTGCTGATGATTTGTATTACGTGTTTAACGCCCTGAGGCTTTAATTATCCTGAAGTTCAAACGTCACTGGGAATTCAGTTTCTTCAACGTTTTTCAAAAGTACAAATAACAAGATATTTTTCACATTAGTGATTATCTGGTTGAGGGCTAGATTATTTTTGGTGGTCTAAATTTTGATGGTCTAAATTAGTTATTCAAAACTTGTTTTATTACAAATTATTGGAGAGTGCCCTCGGGCACTCTCCAATAAATATGTATTAAAACACATTTATGTGAAGAAAATATTATTTGTGTTTGACTCAATATGAAATATAAGCAAGGAAAGTGTTGGCTTTTGCTCTAGTATCCTCGTTTTTTGAAAGCCCTATTCGTGGCTTCCAGCACTCAACCAGTTAAGAAGTCTTGGCAGCAGGATTATATTAGTATGTTAAGCTGCAATAACATTTGGTTCAACGGTTGTCACTGAGCACTAATCGGGAGCAAATAGGAATTTGAGGTTAAAACATTAAAAAATCGAAAAATATAATAACAAAACAAATGACCACAAATTTTCAAAGTGCTGTTTGATTCCGTACGTCATAATACGTACAAAAACATCAAAGGGTTAAGGCATGCGCGGACATCATTGTCCACGCATGGATTACGACCAGACAACGACCACTGTACTGTACATGTTCAGAGTCAGGTTGTATATGTAATAGTTACTAACTGAGCTGGAGGTATTCATGCATTTGAACAACTTGCCAACGTGTAGTATGTGACGCCGAGCCGCGAAGCGGCGAGGTGTTACAACACGTTGGCAGGTTGTTCAAATTCATGAATTCCTCAGGCTCAGTTAGTAACTTACTTACACGTCAATTCACAGAACGCACGGACCCAGGTATGGTAAGTGAGTGTAGGTGTTCAAGTGACGGAAGAGACGTCACTTGAACACCTAGTCCATTGTTCTATCAGATATTTCGCGTCTCTTACCAACCCGGAGAAGACAAAGGAATTGGTGTGTAACTTCGATTACACACCAATGCCTTTGTCTTCTCCGGGTTGGTAAGAGACGTGAAATACCCAATAGAGCAATAGACAAGGTGTTCAAGTGACGTCACATGAATACCTGTACTCACTTGCCATACCTGGGTCCGTGCGTTCTGAGAGTTGGCGTGTAAGTAAGTTACTAACCTCGCTGTTGGTATTCCTGAATTTGAACAACCTGCCAACGTGCTGTAACACGCACGTTGGCAGGTTGTTCAAATTCGTGAATACCTTCACTTCAGTTAGTAACTATTACGTATAACATGGAAAGATATTGACTGCATGTAGCAATCATGTAAAATGATCGCTGTGAAGGATAAAACAATACAGGCAGAGCGGAGGGAAAGGATGTAGCTCACTGAGATATAGTGAGTGGGAATGTACAGCGATGATCATTAATTACAACTGGAATGCAAAGCTACTTGGATGTAAAAATATACGTCAACATACACGTCATTACGGTAGTAGGTCCTTAACTGGTTGAATGCTAGAAACCACTATCAGGGCTCAAAAAAAGAGGGCTACAGAGAGAAAGCCAACATTTTCTTAGCTCATGTTTCATATTCAGTCAAACGCAAATAATATTTTGTACATGTAAATTTGTTTTATGACAAAATGTTGCAGAGTGCATGCAATAATTTGTAATAAAACAAATTTTGATGAACAAATCAGACCATCAAAAATAATCTACCCCTCAAACACTTAACTGGAAACATTTCTGAAACAACTTCCTCTGCTCATTGTTTTTCCAACGCCATATTCACATGCCCCAACCTACCCAGACACAGTCAGAAAACAATCTGTCAATCGTGCGCAACACCTCCTGTGTATTTTTTCTGGATCTACCTTCAATGTACTATAATAATACACAACGAGCAGTATGTGGAGGGTGTATTATCACTAAATCACCCGTATAGTGGAGATTCCACCCAAGCAAGAATTGCAAATTTGTTGCAAAGCGGAACACGCACAAGCAAAATTCCAGCCAGTGGACCTCCGGGGTTAAACAGCTGATGCCGCCCCAGACCATTATTGGCCCTCCACCATAGCGGTCATGTCCAACAATGTTGGCTACATGGAGTCGCTCTCCTGGTCTTCTCCATATCCTTGAACGCCTATCTGTGTGGTCTAGGCAGTACCTTGACTTATCTGTAAAAAGGACAGGTCGCCAATCTTCTCTGGTCTATCCAATGCGATCCATGGCCCATTCATATGGTGCCTGGTGGTGGTTCTGGGACAGCGGAATGCGAATACATGGTCTTCGCGATCGGAGACCACCTTCGTGCAACCTTGCCCGGATAGTCTGCGTCGAAACATTTACCCCGGATGCATTCTGAAGGTCACTGCGAAGCTGGGTTGCTGTGGCAAAGCGGTCCTATAGGCCTGAATGATCAAAAATCGGTCTTTAGCTGCAGATGTTGCCCTGTCTCTGCCACCACTATGCCGTCTTACTGGTGTGCCATACTGCTGAAATCTTGTCCAGGCTCTGGTTATCACCGTATGGTGCACACAAGGGCTTCACCAACCTGACGATGGGTATCCCCTTGCTACATCATCCCTACAGCCCGTCACATTTCTGCTTCATACAAATGTCTTCTTGCATTTGCCATTTTCAATCATTAAATCACAAGGGTTTGTGTTGAAATAAAGATTGAATACCCTACACCTACCATGAACATGTAGACAGTACACGAAAACATCATGACAATCAAGGGGTACATGCTTTCCATGACTGTCACGAAAAGTCTCCCTATCAAGAGAGCTAATGTAAACACTGGGGACCATCTCAATACATTCCTCAATCATATCCACAAAAATATCGCAAATATGTCACAAGCAAATTTCACAATGATGTGTCAAATATTTGGTGCTTAGCAAACTTTGAGTAGTATATAATGTTTTACGTGGAACAGAAGTTGTCACGAGGAGTGAAGTCGGTACCCTAGGATAAAATTCCACCTTTCTTCAAAGTTGTTTCAGCACCACTGCAATTATTATTTAAGAGCATTTATTTTATTGCAACGAGTTGTGTCACAACACTTCTACCTCTTCTGGTACCTTTGAGTAGAATAGTCGTTCGTTTCCGCGGAGGTTATTGCACGCGGCGATCTAGTAGTGTAAATTCAACTTCTAAGTTCAACTTTCTTCTTAGGCGGGATGGGTAGGGCTAATTTGGCATCAATCATTATTTATTTATTTATTTGATGTTTTAGGTTACATGCTTATGCACGGTGGCTAATCCTGACCGTGACAGTTTTACGGGTGGAGGAAGCTGGAGTACCCGGAGAGAACCACCGAGCATCGACGAGCAACTGTCAGCTCCTCAACATTCTAACTCTGTTCAAGCTCCGCTCAAACAGGGTTACAGCGGTTGAAGACATGTGCACCATCGACGTGCAGTACGCCTTAGTACACGACGTCATCGTGCACCCATATAGGCAACCGGGATAAAGTGCCTTGACCAAGGACACAACGCGGGTCGTCCCGGGCGGGGATCGAACTCGGGACCTCTAGCACAGAATCCCAACAGTCTACCACTGAGCCACCGTGCATCAATCAGAAATCGCATTACTGAATAACCGTCCACAACGGCTGTAATCGAGTATGCTCACAAAAAAGGTCTTTCAAACCTATTGTTTTCAGTTTTGTCGCACAAACATACCTTATAACCTCTAATTGGAACACTTTTCAATTTGGTGTCATAAGCTGTTTTGAAGGCAAAAATGGAAATTTTTTTGAATATCGCTTTCCGGATATGGTTATTATGTTAAATTTCAGACGTCTCACATGCGTAGAAACACCCACGTCCACGAAGTGTATTCACTGGGGGGAAGCGTGACCGTGAAAATTTGGGTGATTGCGCCGGTGTCCGGTTGATTGCCCTTTCTCTTCGACATCAAATTGTGGTAAGTGTACGATTTATCGTAGATTTCTCTAAATATCAATAAATTGGGAGCCCAGGAATATATGCATAGGTTGTGTGAATGTATCCTGAACGTGTACATATATTTTTTATACTTACATACCCGAGTATTGCCTGCTAGTGACTTCATATTCAATCCATCAGCGGGTCGTTTTCTTCAAATGTTGACAAAAATGGCTCGTACGCCTCAAACACTTTAACTACCTAATTTCTTTTTACCCTGCATGTAAATAAGGTGTAGAAGATCTTATAACCTGAACTACAGCAAACAATTTGCTAATTTAGTTGAGAAAACAAGCGAAAACCGCGTGTCCGGTTATTTTGTTGATTGTATGTAGTGACCGGTTGATTGCAGTTCTAAATCATGCCGATGTCCGGTTGATTGTTTTACTTGTGTCCGGTTGATTGACAAATACACTTAGTTCATGTCGGTAATTTTAATCCCATAAACACTTTTTATCACATAATCACACCATTATACAGTATGTTAAAGCCATGTAATATTTTTTTATAATACCCCTTATAAAAAAGTACCATGGTAAACCATGGTAAATCCCAAAATACCCTGGTAATACCATGGTATTAACAGGGTATTTTGGGATTTACCATGGTTTACCATGGTACTTTTTTTATAAGGGACAGTGTAATAAAGGTAGAAAGCCTCCAAATCAAATGCATATGGAACGTGAGTATGTGATTGAATCACATGCTGACATTCCATTTAAAGACTTTTTACAGGATTGACTGTACACGTATTACTACCCTGTGGTTTATAGATAGAACTGCACGTTTGAATGAGTTAACAATTAGCTACTTGCATATTACAGAGTTGTCGTTCTTGGCGTCAGGTATCCTGAGTTTGCTTGCTCACTTCAGTCATTAGAACAATGTAGTTTGCACTTTTTTACGTTCGATCAATTGCGATAACCATTTTTGTTCAACTCAGACAAACGTTTCGCCAACTGAAGCTTTGTGTCTCTGTGTTTGACCTTTCTGTCTCTTAACCCTTTACCTAACGTGAGGTACAGATTACACTTGGAAAAAATACTTGTATAACTAAATATTTTAATTTTTTGCTTCCAAAACATAGGTTGTGACCCCTTATTGGAACGAGCGCGACGCGCTCGTTCCAATGAGAGGGTCATAACCTATGTCTGGAAGCAAAAAATGAAAATATAAAAAAAAATGAAAGGCGATTTTTATGCATAGCGTTCGCCAGATTTTACCGTTACGATAGGTAAAGGGTTAAAAAATAAATACATATACATACCCACCTTTTTATAACATAAACTGTCCTCAAAATCGATTCAATAGTCAATTTTGAATTTGAGAGACAGTATCTCTGTTTTTATCGAAGAATGCGAAGTTATGTGGAAGACATACCTGACGCCAAGAACGATAACTCTGTAATATGCAAAGGGCCAATTACTGCACGAGAAAGCGTCGCGTAAGGATACCACGAGAGCCGTGAGGGGAGCCGATATGCGATCGAGTGCAGTAACCGTTAACTCATTCAAACATATGTGTGGTTCTATATTTATTACTCACAATCAGTTACTCGTAGAAAATGAATTTAAATTGATTGTGGGCGAAATGGACATTTTCCATGCTGACGAAGTGATATCGGCACGAAATGCTGGAGAACCAGTCTTCGACCCTGACACAAAAACGCGATCCTTTAAAAAGCCATCTCGCTTCACAAAGTAAAGTGTTAATTGGATGGTGTTGGAAATTAGGGGTGTGTTAACAATAAACCACAGACGTGTTGTTGTAATCCAGTTTTCCTTTAAGCAACCATCCTTGCTGTCATCCATTCGGAGGTTCCAATATTGCAGAAGTGGATTCTCATTCTAAATTTGAAACTTCGTGTAAACAAACGGTATACCTAAAAACTGCAGATTACCACAAGTTACCACAGGCAACCACAGGTCACCTGAAAATAAGTTTTTTGAAATTTATTGGCTAGTGAGCGATCATTTACATTGTTTTGTGTTGATTCTAAACTTATTCAAGTTAAGAATAATTCTCATCTGGTCGACTTTGCTGGAAAATTTCACCGTAGGTCAGTTCTCATGCCAAACTGACTTGCGGTAAAACTAGTTTAAACTACCCCGCAAAATCGACCAGATGAACATGTTTCCTAACTTTAATAAGTTTAGAACCAACCCAAAATATTGTGACTGACCGTTTAGCAGCCAAATAAAAATAATGTGGTAGCTTGCGGTAACCCTTGGTGACCTGTGGTATTTAGGAATACCACAAAAGAACGCTGCACGCGCTTCGGGCACTTTTTATCGGATCGCACTTGACCTTTCCGGTACTCCGTGACACAGCTCAAAAACCTGTGTGATCGAGTAAGATACTACTATGTATGTGTAATAATAACTTTTATTTCACAATTCATTTTGGGCTTCGTGCTACATCTGAGCGTCGTGAAATGTGCGGGTAATATTAAACTTTGTGATGAGTTCAACCAAGGTGCATGCATATCTTATGGAAGCGTATTGATGCCAACAAGTAGAAAAAAATTGGATGTCTTAAGTCCTAATGATGAGATATTATCTCATCATTAGGAGATATTATCTCATCATTAGGACTTATTATCTCATCATTATGAGATATTATCTCATCATTAGGACCTATTATCTCATCATTAGGACTTATTATCTCATCATTAGGACATATTATCTCATCATTAGGACTTTTTATCTCAGCATTACGAGATATTATCTCATCATTAGGAGATATTATCTCATCATTAGGACTTTTTATCTCGTCATTAGGAGATATTATCTCATCATTAGGAGATAATATCTCATCATTAAGAGATATTATCTCATCATTGGGACATATTATCTCATCATTAGGACTTTTTATCTCATCATTACGAGATATTATCTCATCATTAGGAGATATTATCTCATCATTAGGACTTTTTATCTCGTCATTAGGAGATATTATCTCATCATTAGGAGATAATATCTCATCATTAAGAGATATTATCTCATCATTGGGACTTATTATCTCATCATTAGGAGATAATATCTCATCATTAGGAGATATTATCTCATCATTACGAGATATTATCTCATCATTAGGACTTATTATCACATCATTAGTACTTTTTATCTCATGATTATGAGATATCTCATCATTAGGAAATATTATCTCATCATTAGGACTTATCTCATCATTAGGACTTTTTATCTCATCATTATGAGATATTATCTCATCATTAGGACTTATTATCTCATCATTAGGAGATATTATCTCATCATTATGACTTTTTATCTCATCATTAGGAGATATTATCTCATCATTATGACTTTTTATCTCATCATTACGAGATATTATCTCATCATTAGGAGATATTATCTCATCATTAGGACTTATTATCTCATCATTAGGAGATAATATCTCATCATTAGGAGATATTATCTCATCATTAGGAGATATTATCTCATCATTAGGACTTATTATCTCATCATTAGGACTTTTTATCTCATCATTATTAGAAATTATCTCATCATTAGGAGATATTATCTCATCATTAGGACTTATTATCTCATCATTATGACTTTTTATCTCATCATTATGAGATATTACCTCATCATTAGGGGATATCATCTCATCATTAGGACGTTTTATCTCACCATTAGGAGATAATATCTCATCATTACGAGACATTATCTCATCATTAGGAGATATTATCTCATCATTAGGAGATATTATCTCATCATTAGGAGATAATATCTCATCAATACGAGATATTATCTCATCATTAGGACTTATTATCTCGTCATTAGGAGACATAACTCTGTGTGTGTTGGGGGGGGGGGGCGATTGGTAAATTTCACGTGGAACAGCATTTGTTAAGCTGCATATTTTGTAAATACGGTTTGGAATAGAGCGTCAGTTTATTATCAACTGGGGTTGCATTAAATTCTTGTTTACTGTTAGGTAACGGATGGCAAAGTCGATGGACAAAACTGGGCATTTGTATGGGTGAGTCTGTTGTACTTGTCCGGAAAACAATATTCCACTTGGTGTGGTCGTTAATGAATGAAAAGGAGGCCTACTCCAACCTGGCAGAAATGTCAAGGTTCGGGTGTGTGTGTGTGTGGGGGGGGGGGGGGTATTATTCGGTTCCGGTCGGTAGGGCGAGAGTTTGTTAGAAATCAGAAGCCAGTGTATTGTCGTGCATCCTAATGCATTAGAGAATTATTTTATTCGTCTTGGGGATAACATTGTGTTGGTGGCGGGGGTGGGGGGGGTGGGGGGGGCTCACCTATATTCAGTTCTGGATAACACATGCAGGTATAGGATAGGTATAGAAAGATAACTGAGATAATTGCTTGTTGTTTCAGCAGAGTTTCGGTCATTATGACTCACACAGCTCCACGCTGGCGATCACTTAAGTTGGTGGCACCAATACTCTTCCATAGTTTATTTACACTGCCGTTCAAGGTCTTAACGAAACTAACGCTAGAATGGTATGCCCCAGTCCATAAGCTAAAATGGTGGAAAGAGGGAGGGGGGGGGTGCGTCCCATGACCCTGTCCGTGTTGGAATGTTTCAAGTTGTCTGTCGGAATACTTGTGGCCGCCCTCACGACAACGATGCCACAATTTTCATTGAGCAAAACTATCTTTTGTTTTCATATATCCTTTGTGTGTAAACACTTGTTCGTTTATTATTATTATATGAAAGAATTACTTTTGTGAAACGAAAGTAATTCTTGAAAATAATAATAAACGAACATTTGGGGTTTATTATTGTTTTACGAAAAAATGTTGAGTTAGGATTCAAGTTCGCACCGACGGTCAGCGATCCGGGAACACTGTCGGAATATTTACCTCTCGAGAAGGGAGGAGGGGGGGGGGGGGGATTTTGTGATCCTATCTATCTCTGTGCCTAGTTTTGGGGAATAACTGCAAGCTTGAATTTTTTTTATTGCGATTGCGGTTTACCGTTATTTATGGTCAGCTAAGGTCACCTCGTGTCTGGCAGTTTTACGGGTGGTGGAAGCCGGAGAAAACCACCGAGCAGCGACGAGCAATTGTTAAACTTCCCAACGTACTAACTCTGCGTAGAGTCATCATTGGTTGAAGAAGGCAAGTGCGCCATGGACGTATACACAGTGCGCCTTAGTACACAGCGACATCGTGCCATCACGTACATGGGCAATCGGGATTAAGTGCCTTACCCAAGGGCACAATGCCGTTACCGCTAGTCATGATCAATCGTTGAACATCTCGGTTTAAAGTTCAAAGCTCCAACCACTGGCAATCTTGAATGGACCGCCCGTTTCATCCATATATAAAGACGACCCTTATCAGGGCCATCGAAATGTTTGAAAAGAACACTTGTTCACTTAACACATTGCCATTAACATTAATCCCATTTCTCCCTCACCCTGCACATTAAACCCAGAAATAAAGTTATTTCCACTCGATACGAGTAAAATTCCATTTGCCGAGATTAAAATAAGTGTATGATATATTTCGAAGAGTAAAAAAAATCCATTATCTTAATCCCTTACAACATGTAATATAAAGGCCATCCCGACGCCACCCCCTCCCCGATGAGGAGAGCGGTGACGAAGTGTTTAGAGCATTCCACTTTAAACCGAAAGATCGACAGTTCGATCCTGATCAGAGGTAACTGTTTTGGGTAAAAACCCTTCATCCCGCCATGCGGGGCACGCAGACGTTGTGTACAAAGGCGTGTGGCACGACGATGATTCACTTGCTTTCAACCGCAGCTAACTCTGCTTGAGCAAAGTTAGTAAGTAATTCGACAGTATGTCAGTTGCTCGCCGCTGTATGATTGATCTCTCTGGCTTCCGCCCACCGTTAAACTGCCCAACAACACGATGTCACTCTGGCTGTTGAAAATGTGGTTAAATACAAACAAACTTCTCCCGAAAACAAACATCGATATCCACTGTAACCTCCTTACCAATATCTACATACGTATACCCTTTCAAGTATGTAAATGTTTGGCTATATATCTTCCCTATACCTGTCTTGTCCAGTCTTGTCCAGAAATGAATACATGTGCCCCCCCCCCCCCCCCCCAGCACAAACACACACACGTGCGCGCGCAGCCACCACCACAATGCTGTTGACTCGCTGAGACGAGTAGAATAATCCCTATATATGCATTAGAGTGTATATAATGATACACCGATTTCTGATTTCTAACAAATTCTCACTTTATCGAACGGACACGAATCCCCTCCTCCCCCCCCCCGCCCCCCCCCCCCCACTTCCTGAGATTTCTAGCTGGGTTTGGTGGTCATTGCCTCCTTTTTCAACTATTCATAACCCTCCCCTCTCTGTTGGAAGTGTCGTTAAACCCCACTAAAAAAATAAAACAATCACGGCCCTCCACGAGGTATATTTTTTTTTTTTACCGGAAGAGTACAACAGTCCACCCCCATAAAATGTCCAGTTTTATCCATCGAATTTGCTAGTCAGTTCGCTAACTGTAAAATTTAATAAGAATGTAATACACCCGACTACACAGCTTCCTAAAGTTTACTGCAAAATACATCCAAATGATCTCAGTGCGCACATGTTTCTCCCACAGTGCTGCTCATTAAATACCCAGCGCGCTGCTCAAAAACTTACAGCATACACTTCTGGCAGTGCATCCCCTATAATTTAACTTGTTGGTGGGGGTTCGGAAGGGGGGGGGGGTGCGTATTTGCTGTTTATCCACACAATGACGCTTCATTTGGGTGACATGTGTCTCGTTTTGATTCTCGTTTTTTTTTATTTATTCTTCTGTAACATTTCGGTATAGTGTCCTGGGTAAAAAGTAGCACCTCTTCGTAAAGGAAAATACCCCAGTGATATTTACTGGGAAGCATATCTTCGTCAGGGTAGACTACTACTCCTGTGATTCACCGTGGGTACCGCGAAGTAGTGGTTAGTGCTCGTTTACTGTTGTAGACAAGCTCTGTTTTACTGTTAAAATATAGGAGCTATTCATCAATGCTTGGGTGGAAGTTCTCTAAAATGAGTATAAACGATTGACTAAACTTGACTTTATCTCCATGTTGTGGTCACGATTACCCATTGTGTAAAAATATGTGACCTTAAACGCCAATAAATAAATCAATACTCCGGGACTTGGGTGGGGGGAGGGGGTGGGGAGAGTAGGGCTGATGCAGAATTACTAATCAGAGGGTGGGAGATGCATGTGTGCATTGATATTATTTGGATGTATCGCTCTTTTTGTGATGTATAATGGCGGAAGACACCCAGGGGCATGTCATGTGGTAGTCTTCAGTGAACCTCTGTGGTCTGTAATGGCGCGATAGAGAAGATTTCCAAGGGAATGTGGGAAGTCTTCAATGAACCTCATTTATTGGATTTTATTGAAAAGTGAGTTAACGGTACTCTCAAAGGCCGGAGGTGGGGTGGGCAGCATTCTGGGCCTGGGAATTATTTTTTATCATGTCCATAATACGCTTCCGTAGACCTGGAACAAACGTCATAGCCATAAACTAGGAATAGAAGATATCTCCTAATGATGAGATAATAAGTCCTAATGATGAGATAATAAGTCCTAATGATGAGATAATATCTCCTAATGATGAGATAAACTAATGATGAGATAATAAGTCCTAATGATGAGATAAAATCTCCTAATGATGAGATAATTAGTCATAATGATGAGATAATATCTCGTAATGATGAGATAAAAAGTCCTAATGATGAGATAATATCTCGTAATGATGAGATATTATCTCCTAATGATGAAATAATATCTCATAATGATGAGATAAAAAGTCCTAATGATGAGATAATATCTCCTAATGATGAGATAATATCTCCTAATGATGAAATAAAAAGTCGTAATGATGAGATAATATCTCATAATGATGAGATAAAAAGTCCTAATGATGAGATAAAAAGTCCTAATGATGAGATAATATCTCCTAATGATGAGATAATAAGTCCTAATGATGAGATAATATCTCCTAATGATGAGATATTATCTCCTAATGATGAGATATTATCTCCTAATGATGAGATAATATGTCCTAATGATGAGGTAATATCTCCTAATGGTGAGATAAAAGTCCTAATGATGAGATAAAAAGTCATAATGATGAGATAATATCTGCTAATGATGAAATAAAAAGTCCTAATGATGAGATAATAAGTCGTAACGATGAGATAATATCTCCTAATGATGAGATAAAAAGTCTTAATGATGAGATAAAATCTCGTAATGATGAGATATTATCTCCTAATGATGAGATAATATCTCCTAATGATGAGATAATATCTCATAATGATGAGATAAAAAGTCCTAATGATGAGATAATAAGTCCTAATAATGAGAAAATATCTCCTAATGGTGAGATAATATCTCATCATTAGGACTTATGACATCCAATTTTTTGTACTTGTTGGCACCAATACGCTTCCATAATATCTTGAGGTTAACGCGCGTGTGAAACAAAAACTAGAACTGGGTCAAATCCATGACATGTGCATCGCGTGAAAGCTAGGGGCGTAGAAACGAAAACATATTGGGGGGGGGGGGAGGGATAGGGTCCTAGGACAGGCAGGACCGACCATGGTTCGGCCCTACGTGAGAAAATGTTCAATTTCCAAGTGGAAAAGATGCAATTTCCTTGCATCTGAGCCATTTGTACAATTATATTAACTCAGGGTTAGATTGTATATAGCCGGTAAAATATAGTTGGTGTCCCCCTCTAGAGAAGTTTGGGAGGCATGCCCCCCGCCCCTATGATCTGCGCCCATGGGGGTATCCTATCACTTGAGGGGCCGAACCCTGAATTCAGGGCTCGGCCCCTAAAATGATAGGATGCCCCCATGGGCGCAGGTCATGTGGGCGGGGGCATGCCTCCCAAACTGAATAGGACAGCTTGTGGGGTCATTGGAACAAAAATAATGGTGGGGGTGCATGATATCACCTGAGGGACTGAGTCCCGAATAGGGGGACAGCTTGATAGGGGTGACCTCGTCCCGGAGTGTAGGGGTACGGGTATGAGAAACCGCCAGAAATGGCCAACTATTTAATGTTTTTCATGGGCATGAAGGCGCTTGTGTAGTGATGAGCAATACAGTTAAAACTAGAAGTCCTGTCATGAATTGCGCGCAAATAGCACGTCGATCTACGCGCTTTGTTCCGTAGTATGGCTATCAAATTCTGTAATATGGCCTGAGCACAAGCACTGTTTCATCCAATGGACCTCCGGGTAACCCGGAGGTCCATTGGCTGAAACAGTGCTTGTGCTTGCTATGGATAGGCAGGATAATCTTCCGTGGCTTGGTTGCCATTTGATATGGAAATTGCGCGAAATTCCTACGCGCAGTTAAGGCTAGATAAGCGCACACTTCATGACAGGACTTCTAGTTTTAACTGAATATGTCTATAAGCAGCCAGAATCCCCGCCAACGAGAAGGCCGAAGCAAGTAATTTGTTTGTTTTTAGTAGTTTACATCGGAAAAATTACAATATTGGATTTTGTAATAAATAGAATCCAACATTGTTCCTCTGACAAAAAAGCCACTGTCTTTGGATTTGGCGGCCATCTTAGGTTTCGAAAAAATCCTAAAACGAATTGGCATCCTCAAAAACTCCTAAAGCAACCTCATGATCATCAACATCGCACAAAAGACAGCTGAGCTATTGGGAAATAGTGTACTCTGGGTGATAGCCATTTTAGTCACGTGCTCAACAAGGCGATATCGTCTACAACGCCTTGATAACACAGTGTAAGAACATTTTCAATCATTTAGCTCTCCAGTTCATCTTGTAGCGTACAAAATTCTGGACCTTGAGTGGGAAAGTCATTAAATTCTATCAGTGAAGAAACTCCAGGCTCAAATCCCACAGATCAACCGTCTCATAGCGACGACTTTCCTGGTAGTTTGGGGCAGTGCGTATGTCTCACTGTGAGAAATATATTCAAGTAAAACAAGTCCCGAGTTGCGCTAACCTTCATTAGCAAATCCAAATAAACTTGCATACATTTTGCTGATAGTAATTTATTGTGTAGTTACATCATGACCATGATTACCTACGCGTCGTAGAGGATAATTCACTTTGCATTATATTACCGTTGATGCTACAGACAAATATGCAAATGTACTTTTATAATTTGGCATGTTTTTTGATGATAAATACCCGATTGCCTACATGGGGGCACGATGACGCTGTGTACTGAGGCGTACTGCACGTCGATGGTGCGCATGTCTTCAACCAATCTAACCCTGCCTGTGCTGCGGTGCAGAGTTCAGAGTTACGATGTTGGAGAGCTGACAGCTGCTCGTCGTTGTTCGGTGGTTCTCTCCGGGTCCTCCGGCTTCCTCCACCCGTAAAACTGTCACGGTCACGATTAGCCATTGTTCATAAGTATGTGACCTTAAACACCAATAAATAAATAAATAAATAAATAAATAAATAAATAAATAGATGATAAATAGTTCGATAGACAGTTATCATTATACCTAAAGATGCAATCAACCGTACACCACGAATTTATCAAATACCAATCAACCGGACACCACTTAAGCAATCAACCGGTCACTACATGCAATCAACAAAATAACCGGACACTCGGTTTTCGCGTGTTTTCTCAACTAATTTAGCAAATTGTTTGGTGTAGTTCAGGTTATAAGATCTTCTACACCTTATCTACATGCAGGGTAAAAAGAAATTAGGTAGTTAAAGTGTTTGAGGCGTGCGAGGCATTTTTGTCAACATTTGACGAAAACGACCCGCTGATGGATTGAATATGAAGTCACTAGCAGGCAATACTCGGGTATCTAAGTATAAAAAATATATGTACGTGTTCAAGATAAATTCACACAACCTATGCGTATATTCCTGGGTTCCCAATTTATTGATATTTAGAGAAATCTACGATAAATCGTACACTTACCACAATTCGATGTCGAAGAGAAAGGACAATCAACCGGACACCGGCGCAATCAACCAAATTTTCACGGTCACGCTTCCCTCCAGTGTGATTGTTCTATACAATAGGATAAAGTGACAAATCAAGTTTTGTCTCAGTTACATCTTTGACACGGCGTGATGCCTTAAATTTACTGCTTACAGCTTTGTTTTTTATATCAGTGAGCAGATGGTTAACCCTTTGGATGCGAGGGATCCCTTTCCGTCCCAGGAACACGGTATGTCATAATTTCTTTAACTGGTAGAGTTCGGGAAGCCGATATTACTCTGAAGTTCGGTATCACAACTTGAAGGTTTCAGATTTTGGTGTTCATATCATCTTTGAAGTCAAATTATTTGGTCTGTTATTATTTGCCTTGTTACAATTCATGGGAGAGTGCCTATTTGCACTCTCCCATAAACTGTAACAAGGCAAAGATATGTGAACAAATATTGATGACCAAAAATAGAACAGAACTCTGCCAGTTAAGTAGGGTGACTACTAAGTTAATGTGTGGGGTTGCTCAATGAATATGTTCAACGTGCAGCCCCAAGGCTGCACGCTGAAAATATTAATTGGTCTATCCCCAAATAATGGATATGGACTCTTCTAATTGCTTCCATAGAACTGGCATGGAAGATCCCTCGAGGGTTCAAAGGGTTAAACAAGTATAAATATTGAATGCTTCGAGACAAATGTTCATGATGGGGAAGTGCGAAGGTTCGAAAATTGATTTTATTCGAAATCGTCCTGAACAATTCAGACATTTTCGAATCGAAGAGATGTTCATAAATTACTTCCAAGTATTTGCTCTTGAACACTTTTCATATCACCAGATCTGGCCCGATAACTGAAGAAGACTTGAATGGGGTTCCGCTTCCGAACCTACTTTGGTTCCGTTTTATAGACTTTCGCTCTTTAACCATTTGAACCCTCGTTTCCTGGAATGGTATTGCCTTTATTTACACTTACAATGAGATGGGTCAGTCCAATATCAATATACAAGGAGGATAAAATAATAACTTCAGTCTGCAGCTGTCTGGCTGCAGACTGCCGTTTAAATTATTTTATCATCAATGCCCCGTGAAAAGACTTTTTATAAGAAGACAAAAATGGGACGAAATTATGCCTTGAACCGAAAAATTGGTCTTACGAGTTGAAAGGTTAATTGCTTTGTCATTGTATATACAATACTTGAGTTGAGACAGATAATATTTTTGGTTGAAAAAGGGACACATTCACTGATCTCGATATAACTGAACTGCTAGAACGCTCATTAGTCACATATTAAAAATTGTCTCCACCGCCGCCATCTTGGGAAGGTGGGGTGCTATAAATGGACAATGCCAAAAATAAAAGCTATCGAATGTTTTTACAGTCCAGCCGCCGTGGGCTGGTCAGTTTCCAAGGGTGGGCAATATTTCAAAATATCCATGGATGCAATAATATTAGATTCCAAACACTAATTATAAGATTAATCATAAAAAATGTATTTAATGAAGCACCGGGTAAAACCGGGTGCTTCAATAATTAAAAGTTTGCTGCTAATGATTTGTATAACCCGGTAAACGCATGTCTGGACATCACTGTTCACGCGTGAATTAAGACCTGTCTAGAGCGACTGATCTGTAGCATACTGATCGTTTTTAAAAGAATATAATCTTTGATGTATGTATAAATTTGATGACGATATGCACATTTTTTCGTGGAAATGCAAATTGAATATTTTCAATATATTTTAATTCTTATTGATAAAAAGCAAGTGCTGTGATTGGAAACTTAATATAGCGTTATTAGTTTTCATGTGGGGCGCGGAGGCTCAGTAGGTAGAGATGCTGGCTGCAAGCCGATAGGTCCTCAGTTCGAATCCAGCCTGTGCAACCGCGTTGTGTCCTTGAGCAAGACACTTCACTCCCACTGCCCACGCGGGAGCACAGTGGCATTGTGTACTAAAGAGTACTGCACGTCGATGATGCACTTGTCTTCAACCTAGACAAGTATGTTGGGGATCCTGACAGTTGCTCATCGTTGCGCGGTGGTTCTCTTCGAGTACTCCGTCTTCCTCCACCCGTAAAACTGTCCGACACGAGGCGACCCTGGCTGTCAAAAGTGTCGTTAAACCCCAATAAAGCTGTTACGCTAGGGCTTTCACGTCATCAAACGTTATGGCACGGGAGGAGTTATTACGGTGATTGACTTGACGCTGGAGAGGGGGTCGAGTGGCGCCGGGATGAGTGGCGCCGTTTTTCGCTGACATTCCAGCAATCCAGTTGCATAGAGATCAGTGAACAAATTCTACAACTTGAAGAGCGATGGAATTCGATTCAAAATCTTCGATCTGATTCGATTCGACCGAAATATTAGATAAGTTGCAGAACCCGACAAATTTATAGAAATATCAAATTGCCGGATTTAAATGGGATGCAACGAAAAGGTGTTTCACAGTTGTATTCCGCGTGTGCATCATTTGTACATTGAACGCTGTTTAAATTCGTCTGGTTCTTCTTTTTGTCCCACAAGAGGACTGAAATTAGAACCTCACATTGGGTATAGAAATTCTAAACTGACAAGTGGTTAATTAACCCTCTAAATACTGATGGTTAACCACCCCACCCCAACCCCGCCCCACGCTCCCCATGTATCTTCAGTGACATCAACTGGAAGGATCCATATCATTTTTGAGGGCAGACTAATTGATATTTTGAACATGTTCTTGATTAGTCTTCCTCAGACATTTACGGCTTAGCCGTTTCCTTTATGAAACTAGGGTGCATTCTTACCAATATCCTAGAAAAAATAGGCTTTCGAGTTCAAAGGCTTAATGCTATCATGACTCTCAAGTAGGACTTTCATTACACACCTGTTCTATGAAATCCCCGTCTACAGCTACACTAAACCAAGTGGAAAATGAAAATCCGTTTCGCACTTATATACGGAACGGAAATCGTTGACGGACTATTTTTTATAAAGAAGCGAAATTTCACAAGTTTTTTACAAATCGCGCCAATTGCAAGTTTGAATTTTACATGCAACCTCAAATGAAGCCGGAGTCGACGATTCTCATTCGAGTAAATTTCCATTTTAAGCACGATTAATTTCCAAATTAATTATAAATCTCGCATTAGACATCGTAAAATACGAATATATTCTTAATACTGCAACAAATTGGCTGGCAGAATGTATTATATGCTTGAGAGAATGAAATTTCGTTGAGATCACTGAGTACACTTTTTAGTGAGTCAAAACTCAATAAAAGTCAATTTAATGAAAATCATATTTTTTTTGTAACATTTATATGATATTATGTATACTACATATAATTCTGTACATTTATGTTGAATTTCAGTGTAATTGATCCATTAATAAAAGAATTATAAAAAGAAATATTTTTGGAGTCGGTAATTTGGGAACGGGTCAAGTCGCCACCGGGTCAACTCGCCACCGCGTCAAGTCACCACGGGTCAACTCGCCACGGGTCAATTCGCAACCAAAAAAAAATAATACAAGGCAGGTTTCTGACACAACATGAGTTTATTCATGATCCAAAACATATAACAAAACATAACATTTAGCACATGAAAAATACTTTTATACATTAAGCACCTCATCTGTTTTTTTTTCAATAATTGGACGAATATTTTATACTTTGAGCACTGCAAGTATTGGTCAATCGATACGACTTATTGGTGGGCCCAGATATTTGTACTCGGTGCTCAAAGTATGAAATATTCGTCCAATATTTGAAAAAAATGGAAACACAAACGATGGTAATCAACAGTAAGATAATGAGTATCAAACGTAACATTGAGGACCTGAAAAATATATTATACATTGACAGGGTTCACATTGATATCAGGTAATCAAATTCAAGCACTATTTAAGGACCTTTCAGGGACATTCATCTGAAGTTACCACTCCATGAACATCAAAATATTCCAGCCACTAGGACCTGATTCCCAGAAAACCCTAAAAGAATTTCAGTCCCGATGACCCGATTCCTGGAAAACCCCAAAGAATTTCCGCCACGAGGACCTGATTCAAGGAAACCCCCAAACAAGGTACATAAATAATTCGTCCCTTGAGAGCAGCAAGGTGCCATCTGCAATGCTATACCATAAAAAATGATTGAATGAACGAATAAATACTCATAAATATATTGGCATAAATTAAGTAACCCATAAATTTACCAAGCAAATACGAAATGATTGAATAAATGAATGATTTAACTGAGATATTTACCGAGAAAAAGATGAACTAAATACTTACATACGAAATAAATACTCATAAATATATTGACATAAATTAAGTATCCCATAAATTTACCACAAATTGACTAAAATATTACCTTTCAGAACACGGTCCACAAACGAAATTCAATTCCATAACATCCCTTCGAGCCTGCATGTAGTCCTTGTAGGTGATTCCAGTGTCACACTTCCGATGCGTCCAAACCTCACAGCTGTCACAAGAGGCGGCATGTTGCCTTTTCCTAACTTCTTGGTTGCATTTAATGCAAAGATACATTTTGTTGGATTGTGAAGATGTGAATGAAATGAATGAAAGTTTTTAGCGCGACGAAGGCGCTCAGGGACGATGACGATGTGGGATATACAAATCCCTTGCGACCCATCTTCACCTTATTTTATTTCACTTGGATCGCACAGGCCTAGCTTTCCTATTGCCTCAAATGGGGTCTGAGAGGGTATGCACGCGGTTAGAATTCCCGGCAGTTTACGCTGGAGTGATAGATTGTCAATACTCAATCCCTCAACGCCATTAAGACTAGTGTGCTCTATTCGGTTCCAGCTCAGCGATGGTAGAGGTTTGAGTCCCACCATGGTGGCGAGCCAGAATATAATGTTGTGCGATGGCAAATTTAAGGGAAGAAGAGAAAAAAAAAACAAACAGCAACGCCGGTTTGGTAGCGGCCCCGGTATATGACCATAGCGGTTGTAAAAAAGGAGTGAAGAAAGCTCCAACAGTTTAGTATTGAAAAACCGGGAGTCATCCATCAAGCCTTCTGGGAGATAGGATGCCGTATGTGATTATGAGGTATCTGGTTATCCTTCGGGAATCGGGGTCGGGGTCGGAGTACACTTTTTAGTGACAACCAATTTTGAAGGGAGATTTCTGAATGTATCATCGATAGCTTGTTTCGAACATGTGTCGCATCCCTATTGCGCATTGCGCTAATGAAGTGCGAAAGCCACGAAACAATCCCCCAATGTTAACCTGCTTGTTAAACTTAAGTGAGGTTACTTGCCAGCATGAAAGGGAATTGTCTCATAAACAGGGTAATTTCTTAGCGGCCATAACTCGGTACCGGTACTGTGGTTTAGCTGGTCCTTACGGAAGCGTCGAGGCGCCAGTGTAGTATTATTTCTATCTTGCACGTGTAAGTTAGCTATCTTGCACCTGCAAGTTACTATCTTGCACGTGCAGGTTATCTATCTTGCACCTGAAAGTTACTATCTTGCACGTGCAGATTAGCTATCTTGCACCTGCAAGTTACTATCTTGCACGTGCAGGTTAGTTATCTTGCACCTGCAAGTTACTAATAATAATAACGCTTCGGCCGACCGCTGATTTGTCGCGGTTCTCGTACGAGAAGGCCTTGGTTACCCATGTTCTACCAACTGTCTCCCTATTCCCACGCTTCTTCTCTCCTCTCAACACTCGGAGACGAACTGTTTGATGACATCCCTTGCCCCATTCTTCCCAATCTCTCTGATTAGTATATTAACCCTCTCCTTTGAGTCTGCCCCTATCCACGTGTCCTTCATTCTCCCATCCCACTTCCCTATTATACTCCCCGTGAATCTTGTTCTTTTAGACTGGTATTGTGGGCATTTTAGAAAAAAGTGTTCCAGGGTCTCCACCACGCCCTAGTTACGCATCTGGCACTCCTTTTCACTGTTTTTCCCAATTAGCTAACCTGCACGTGCAAGATAGTAACTTGCACGTGCAAGATAGCTAACCTGCACGTGCAAGATAGCTAACCTGCACGTGCAAGATAGCTAACTTGCACGTGCAAGATAGCTATCCTGCACGTGCAAGATAGCTAACCTGCACGCGCAAGATAGTAACTTGCACGTGCAAGATAGCTAACCTGCACGTGCAAGATAGCTAACCTGCACGTGCAAGATAGTAACTTGCAGATGCAAGATAGCTAACCTGCACGTGCAGGATAGTAACTGGCAGGTGCAAGATAGCTAACTTGCACGTGCAAGATAGCTAACTTGCACGTGCAAGATAGAAATGATACTCAACTGGCCCCTCCACGCTTCTGTATTTCACTGAACTTAATTGAACCGTCAAAAAAATAGACGGGCGATCTGCATAGGTGCGAAATGTACTTGTACCAGACAGCAAAATGTCTGGATTTTTCGTGCACGTGTTCGATGACGACACATAACTGTGTGAAACACTTTGCACTCGTAAAAAATACAACCTACTCAATGTTATTGTTGAATAGAAGTTGTAATTTTCTTTTTTTTCTGTCCTACGGATATACACCTTCATTTAACTAGCTATTTAGCTCAAAGTGTATGCGATCATCAGAATGTCGAATAACCACTAAGGACCGTCTTTCTTGTGATTGTGCGTACAAACACTGATAGACTATTAAACAGTTAAACACCAGAACCACACACCTGGTGGAAATGGCTTTTTCAAAATGTATTTTTCTTCCTTAATTCTTGCTTGATAACTTCTCGATCACAGCAGTTACGCGGACATGGAGGTGATCGGGGTGCTGGAAGCGGGCACAACCTCACCAGGTTTCTTACCCCCCTCCCCACGACACACTCTTCAACACCTAGTCCAATAATATTAGCCTTCGCCTGTGCTCCGAATTTATTATTTTTTTATTTTTAATATGTCGCACCGTCGAAGTCTAATCTGATCTTTCGTTTTTCCAGCAGCAAAGTTCAGCGAGAGACTCTCGCTGAACGGTTGGACCTCGATTAAAGATCAAATTTCCCCACCTGGTTCCTACTTCCGATTGACAGTTGTGTAAAACACATTTTTCTTCATTCTGGTGGTCATTTTCTTTCAAATAAATCGATATTTTGAATTATTTAGGCGTTATTTGCACTGCAATTTTTTCAACTCGAAACAAACTGTTGAACCAGAAAATGGGTTGATAGGAAAACGTGGAGTGAAAAACGGAATACCGATAATGTAGTGCACACCAAGTCAAACGACGCGGCAGTCGTTGCAATACCGCTGAGGTCCGTTCCCGGAAATGGGATACGATTTTTAACAATTTTCCAACCGCTGTAACTTTACCGCTTGAAAAAATGTTTTTATTTAATTATTGGTATTTAATACGTAATTCGACAGTAAGTATAGGAAATTTATACATCTAATATGAATGTGAAGGCACATTATTCTTGTCGAATGTGGGAACATGTATGGAGAATGCGTATTCATCATTTTAGTGTTATGTCGCCTAATTTCGTACTTTGCTGCTGGAAAAACGAAAGATCAGATTAGACTTCGACGGTGCGACATATTAAAAATAAAAAAATAATAAATTCGGAGCACAGGCGAAGGCTAATATTATTGGACTATTCAACACCATGTTTTTTTCTGTTTGTATATTTATTGTTTATAATTGTTTAACACTTTCCTTACATATGTGTAAATGGAAGACATGTAGTACAGTACACTCACTTGTATGTCCGGCCTGAACAAATTTACAAAATACATGAATTTTTTTTTTTTTCGCCCTGGAAACATAGGCTGACAGTCATTGACAAAGGCTCGTTCCAGTGTGGAGTCACAATCCATAATACTTTTGTGAGAAGAAGTTTAACAATAATTAACAAAAGGGGGGGGGGGGGGGGCGGTATATGTTCGCCTATAGTTAATTAAGTTTATGGCAGATCTAGGCCTAGGCCTCATTATATGAATGAATCTTATTGAAAGCAGGGGCGGAGGGAGGTTGGATTTTTTCAGTAAAGGAAATACACTTCCACCTGAGTTCGGAATTTTTATGGCGTAAGTTTCAGAATTAAATTAAGGGCCTATATAAGTAATGAAATTTTGTTTATTTTGAAAATTCTCACCTCCGATATTCCTTCAATTCAAATTAAATATACACAAAATGTACATCAAAATGAAGGTTGGGATGTATAGAACACGAAACACATGTGTAATCAACTCATAGAGTCGACTGTAGGCACCACTGGTTCCTGGAAGTCTGCTGCCGTATTCGCACCAGAACTGATAATTTAATAATATTTCACGAAAACAACTTGTGGCCAAATGTGCTTTACATATCCAAGAATAAAGCTAGGGGATAAAAATTCTTCAAAACACGGCGACAGAGCTGCATTGGGAAAAATGCCAACGCCTTTGCTTTTGTTTACATATGAGTATACTTTCGATTTCCGGCCGACGTCATCAGACAGAAAAAGCATGTAAAAACAACGCCGTCTAAAATCAAATAATGAAAAAGGTCGCCTTCATACAGTATACTGTTATTAGATAGAGATTGCACAGTTGCCATATTCAGTGCAAGGTATCATGATACCTGTTGAAATTTCTTAGAATTACGATTTTGTTTTTTTGATGGAAATTCGTGGTAACGAGTGATTTGCGCATGTCTGTCGAGCATGGAAACCATCTTCAATAAAAAATGCAGACAGTGTTGTCCTTTTCAAAAATGCAGAACTATCGCTGTATTAGAAAGTGTTTTGAATTCCTAGCTTTGTTCATGGATATATGAAGCACATTTGGCCACAAGTTGTTCTGATGAAATATTATTTTATTATCAGTTCTGGTGCGAATACAGTAGCAGACTTCCAGGAGCCAGTGGTGCCTCCAGTCGACTCTATGAGTTGATTGCATATGTGTTTCGTGTTCTATACATCCCAACCTTCATTTTGATGTATAATTTGTGTATATTTAATCTGAATTTAAGGAATATGAGAGGTGAGAATTTCAAAATAAACAAAATTCCATTACTTATATAGGCCCTTAATGTAACGTCATTATTCACATTTATACGCATTGGGCCATTGTAGGCTTGCTTGGCTCAAGATTATATTCAACTAGCGGGTGTTACCTGGCGTTGCACGAGAGAAGATGGTTATATCAATATATCCTCAGATATGATTGGCTCAGCCATTTTCGAAATAGTAGGTCTAGGTCACCATTGACTCACCAGTTTCAAGGTCAAGGTCACCCCGCATGGGCACCCCGATAAAGTCAAAATGATCGATGGGTCAATATACACGCACAAATGAAATTTTAACCCATTCGGCCCGGCCGTTTTTGAAATAGAAGGTCGTCAAGGTCACCCCACACAGGCACCACGATAAAGTCAAAATGATCGATGGATCAATATACCCGCACATATGAAATTTCAGCCCAATCGGCCCAGCTGTTTTCGAAATTAAATGGTCAAGGTCACCAATTTCAAGGTCAAGGTGACCCTGCACGGACACCCTGATAAAATCAAAATGATCGATGGGTCAATATACCCACACATATGAAATTTTATCCCTATCGGCCCAGCCGTTTTCGAAATAAAAGGTCAAGGTCACCAATTTCAAGGTCACCCCGCACGGCACCCTGATAAAAGTCAAAATGATCGATGGGTCAATATACCCACACATATGAAATTTCAGCACGATCGGCCCAGCCGTTTTCGAAATAAAAGGTCAAGGTCATCAATTTCAAGGCCAAGGTCATAAATTTCAAGGTCACCCTGCACGGGCATGGCACCCATCCCATGTTAATCGCAGGGACGAATTACCCCCATGTACAAAATTTGAGATCGATCAGTCGAGAAACGGAGGAGTTCACCCAGAACAAAGATAGATAGAGAGATATAGATACAGACATTCGCATTTATATATTAGATGACAGCCCGATATGTTACCCGACTTTTCCTTGTTGAGCATTAATAGTAATATTATAGATGAAGAAAGTGCCAGTCAGAAATATTATAAAACGAGTAGGGAGATTAGAAGGGACAATTGGGTTAGGATGACACGTGTGGGGCAGAGGGAATGAAAGCCTCTGTAGAGGGGAGCGTCCAATTAATGAACATCTTGTGTTGGAATTAAAACTTTTATTCTACGAGTGGGCTTAATTTAATTAATGAATGTAAATTACTGGTTTGTGTTCTGTTACAATACTCTCAACAATTCCAGTTTTCTCTCTTGTATAAAGAATTAACATTTCCTCACTCATCTCAACACGGACAGACAGCTTGTTTATTACCATGGAGATTGAAATAGTTCCATTGCAGTCAGTGATTGACAGAATCTATTTGTATTTGTAGCTGCTCGTAATTACCCTTGATTAACAGGACTCAGATTTTTAATGCAATGTACACGTAATGAGCTTATTAAGTTATTCCGTTTTTCCTCACTCTTCTCTATTGGCAATCCACTTCCGAATTAAATACTTCGAATATCTCCTTTTTGTCGTATCATCTTTTAAGTGGGTCGTTTCGTTCATTTTTAGCTGTCATTTAGGTCCACTTGCTACTTTCCTCTAAAACTGAGTCATTTCATCCCCCATTTTATGAGAGTCGTTTCGTTCCTTTTTATTTTGGAGAGTCGTTTCGTACCTAAAAGTGTACGAAACGACCCAGTACGAAAAGGTAAAGGTACAAAACGACCCAGGGGATGAAAAGGAACAAAACGACCTGTCACCAACTGGCTTACAGACCTTATGAACAATCCTCCATGACCGATGCATGATGGGATAGTGGGGGCCTCCTGAGAAATGTAAACATAAATAGGCCTAATGCCAGTCAAACTTCTTGTGATTCAATAACTTAGAAATTAATTTACTCAATTTATATTTAATATTTCTGAATATATATTATTCCATTTCAGGATACCCAACAACTCATGGGCAACCAAAAATTCACACATGCTTATCATACTTCATCATTCATCACATCAACTCAAGCATCATCTTCATCAACTGAAAAGTTAGTATCATCCTTAATTTTCAATTAATCAAGTTTGCAAGTTACATCTTATTAAACCTAAATTTATCACGGCTCAGTAGAGTTGTACTAAAATGATGCCGCATGTGGAAAATGAGACCACAAGAGACCGCAGGCAAAGTACAGGGGTAGGAGCCTCAAAATAAATGCTATCTGATCATATATGGTGTACACAATATATATTCGAAGTTTGGTACTGATATTTTAACGTTAACCCATAAAATTCCACTTTTAATGTATAGCGCTCTATCAGACCTGCGGTCTCACTTTTCCGCAACTTAGGACAAAGAGACCACAAGTAATCTACTGGTCCTAAAAACACCAAATAAACGCTATCTGGTGAATTTGGGTATATTTAATACATATCCAAACTTTCATATTGAAACTTAACCCATAAAATGCCACTTTTAATGTAAAGCGCCACTTCTGATTTGAGGTCTCAATTTCTCAATCAGGGACAAAGAGACCGCAAGTAAACTACTAATCGTAAAAACACCCAATAAACGCTATCTGGTGAATTTGGGTATAGTCAATAGACTCAATACATATCCGAACTTTCATATCGATACTTTCATCTTAACCCCTAAAATTTCACTTTTTGTGTATAGCTCGACTTCTGGTTTGTGGTCTCAATTTTCACAATCATGGACAAAGAGACAGCAAGTAAACCACTAATCGTAAAAATACCAAATAAGCGTTATCTGGTAAGTTGTGGTATATTCAATACATGTATAAAGTCTGGGGTCGATATTTTAATGTTAACCCCTAAAATTCCATTTTTAACTTGACATAGTCAAGATAAGCTATTGTCATCACGCGTGCAGAAGTCTGAATCTGTGAGTCTGTTCACATTTTCCTTTAGCACGGGCTACACAGTTCTTGTCTGATCATCACGAAATTTCATATGCAGGTTTGGGGTCATGTCTATATGAGAACGTCCCCTTTTGGTCGTGATCGGGCAACCGGTATGGCTGCCCGAGCCCAAAACACGAAAACCATTAGCACAGTCTACAGGTCGTATTTATGAAGGGATTTTATTGTAACTTGGTAAGATGCCTCTGTATAATGCCTAGATGAGAACGTCCCCTTTTAGGCATGATCTATCAACCGTGATGGCTGCCCAAGCCCGAAACCCAAAAACTTTTAGCACAGTCTGCAGGTCATGTTTAATATGGAGGGATTTTATTGTAACTTGGGATGACTCCTTATGATGTCTAGATGAGAATTTCCCCATTTGGACGTGATCTGCCAACCGTGACGACTGCCCGAGCCCAAAACCCCAAAACCTTTAGCACAGTCTACAGGTCATATTTATTGACAAATTTCATTGTAACTTGGTGGGTTGACTTCATACAATGTCTAGATGAGAAAGTCCCCTTTTGGTCCTGATTGGGCAACTGTGACGGCTACAGGGGCCCGAAGCCCGAAAACCTTTAGCACAGTCAACAGGTCATATTTATGAAGGCATTCATTGTAACTTGGTAGGATGACTCCAAATAATGTCTAGATGAGAACGTCCCATTTTGATCGCGATCATTCAGCCTTGATGGGTGCCCAAGCCCAAAAACCTTTAGCATAGTCTATAGGTCATATTTATGGAAGGATTTCATTGTAACATGTTAGGTTGACTCCATATAATGCCTAGATGATGCCATCCCCTTTTGGTCGTGATTGGTCAACTGTGATGGCTACAGGTGCCTGAAGCCTTGAGCACAGTCTACAGGTCATATTTATGATGGGGTTTCATTGTAACTTCGTAGGATCACTCCAGATGATGCCCAGATGAGAATGTTCCCTTTTGGTTGCGATCATTCAACCATTATGGCTGTCCGAGCCCGAAGCCCGAATACCTTTAGCACAGTCTACAGGTCATATTTATGAAGGGATTTCATTGTAACTTGGTAGGTTTGACTTTATATAATGTCTAGATGAGAACATCCCCTTTTGGACACAATTGGGCAACTGTGACAGCTACAGGGGCCCGGAGCCCAAAAACCTTTAGAACAGTCTATATGTCATAATTATGAAGGGATGTCATTGTAGCCTGATTGGATGACTCCAAATAATGTCTAGATGAGAACTTCCCCTTTTGGTCGCGATCATTCAGCTTTGATGGCTGCCCGAGCCCATAAACCTTTAGCATAGTCTGTAGGTCGTATTTATGGAAGGATTTCATTGTAACTTGTTAGGTTGACTCCATATAATGCCTAGATGATGACGTCCTCTTTTGGTCGTGATTGGTCAACTGTGATGGCAACAGGTGCCCGAAGCCTGAAAATCTTGAGCTCTGTCAACAGGTCATATTTATGAAGGGATTTCATTGTAACTTCGTAGGATCACTCCAGATGATAATGTCCCCTTTTGGTTGCGATCATTCAGCCATGATGGCTGCCCGAGCCCAAAGCCCAAAAACCTGTAGCACAGTCTTCAGTTCATATTTATGAAGGGATTTCATTGTAACTTGGTAGGCTGACTTCATATAATGTCTAGATGAGAACAGCCCCTTTTGGACACCATTAGGCAACTGACAGCTACAGGGGCCTGAAGCCTGAAAACCTTTAGCACAGTCTACAGGTGATATTTATGAAGGGATTTCATTGTACCTTGGTAGGATGACTCCAAATAATGTCTAGATGAGAACATCCCCTTTTGGTCGCTATCATTCAGCCTTGATGGCTGCCTGAGCCCAAAACCTTTAGCATAGTCTATAGGTCATATTTAAAGAAATATTTCATTGTAACCTGTTAGTTTGACTCCATATAATGCCTAGATGATGTCATCCCCTTTTGGTCGTGATTGGTCAACTGTGACGGCTTCAGGGGCCCGAAGCCCAAAAACTTTGAGCACAGTCTACATGTCATATTTATGAAGGTATTTCATTGTAACTTCGTAGGATCACTCCAGACGATGCCCAGATGAGAATGTCCCCTTTTGGTTGCGATCATTCAACCATGATGGCTGCCCGAGCCCAAAGCCCCAAAATCTTTAGCACAGTCTACAGGTCATATTTATGAAGGGATTTCATTGTAACTTGGTAGGTTGACTTCATATAATGTCTAGATGAGAACGTCCCCTTTGGACGCAATTGGGAAACTGATGGCTACAGGGGCCCAAAGCCCGAAAACCTTTAGCACAGTCTACAGGCCATATTTATGAAGGGATTTCAATGTAACTTGATAGGATGACTCGTTTTGGAATAATTTACTGTAACTTGGTAACTTTCGTTGATATACGTTAACTGTGAAGGCCACATACATTAACTGTGAGGTCATATTAACCCACCCCTCAGCTCTTTAGTACAGTGTACACCTCATATTATTTTTTATCAAAAAAATAGCATACAGGGAACAGTAATGAACATATTCCCAAATATCACAATTCTTGTCTTATTTCATAATCCCTTCATAAACATTGAACATTATCCTTTTCTTCAAACACAACACACAAGTTAAGCTATAGTGTCTTTGACACTTTCATTAATGTATAGCACTTTATCTTACTTGCGGAGACACTTCACCCCGAATGCCTACATGGGGGCACGATGACACTGTGTACTGAGGCATACTGCACGTCGATGGTGCGCATGTCTTCAACCAAATCTAACCCTGCCTGTGCTGCGGTGCAGAGTTCAGAGTTACGATGTTGGGGAGCTGACAGCTGCTCGTCGTTGCTCGGTGGTTCTCTCCGGGTACTCCGGCTTCCTCCACCCGTAAAATTGTCACGGTCACGATTAGCCATTGTGCATAAGTATGTGACCTTAAACACCAATAAATAAATAAATAAATAAATCTGACTTGCGGTCTCTCTTTACCACAACTAGGGAAAAAGAGACCGTAAGTAACCTACTGGCCCTAAAAACACCAAATAAATGCTATTTGGTGAATTTGGGTATAGTCAGTACATATCCGAACTTTCATATTGATACTTTAATCTTAACCCCTAAAATTTCACTTTGAATGTATTTGTGGTCTCAGTTTTCACAGCCAGGGACAAAGATACCGCAAGGAAACTACTAATCCTAAAAACTCCAAATAAAAGCTATTTGGTGAGTTGTGGTGTATTCAATGCATATCCGATGTTTGGTGCCAATATTTTGATTTTAGGTCGTGAAATTTCGTTGATATTAAATGTGCAGTGTGATTTCCGACTGGCTGTCTAAATTTTCAGAACAAGGGACAAAAAAAAAAGAGCCTGCAAGTGGACTATCGATTTTAAAAACACCAAATAAACTCGAAAGTATACGCTGTATCATATATAAAGCATATTCCAAAGATGGTTGTAATACCATGATTTTAACCCATATTATTTTATCTTTAATGTCCGATAGAAAATCACATTTGCAGTCTCACTGGGGAAATTGTCTCCGCAACTAACTACTGTTCACAATAGATATTCTTGTTATTGCATCTATCCATCTGTAATTCGAACATCAAATAGATGCCGCTAAGGATGTGTCCAATCTTAGCAAGTGTAAAAATTAACTGTACTGGTAACCTGTTTGATAAGTGATCAAAACAACCGTTACTTTTGCATTTTATGAATCATGCCATTCCAAAACACAAATCATATCTGTAAGTCCTTTGTATACTGATGCATTAATAGCTTGTTCAAAATCTGGACAATTCCAAGGGTAGTACTGACAGCCAAAAAAGCCAGGACAAACAAAAAGAATAAAGACTTGTAAAACTAAAACAGCTGGACATTCTGCTAAGCGACCAAAAAATGACTGCTGACGACTTTAGAAACAGGAAGTTGTGTAAATGTTCATAAAAAAATTAAAGAAAAAAAAGCAGCAGCCAATAAGAGGCTCAGCCAAAAAAAAACAGTAGCGAAATGCACTGTAAAAGCCCAAAGAGGCGGAGAAAAAACACATTAGCAAAATGCGCTGTAAAACCCAAAGAGGCTGAGAAAAAAACAATAGCAAAATATGCTGTAAAGGCCCAAAGAGGCTGAGAAAAAATACATTAGCGAAATGTGCTGTAAGACCCAAAGAGGCTGAGAAAAAAAACAGTAGCAAAATGTGCTGTACAGGCCCGAAGAGGCTGAGAAAAAATACATTAGCGAAATGCACTGTAAGAACCAAAGAGGCTGAGAAAAAAAAAACAGTAGCAAAATGCGCTGTAAAGGCCCAAAGAGGCTGAGAAAAAATACATTAGCAAAATGCGCTGTAAGATCCAAAGAGGCTGAGAAAAAAATAACAGTAGCAAAATGCGCTGTAAAGGCCCAAAGAGGCTGAGAAAAAATACATTAGCGAAATGCGCTGTAAAGGCCCAAAGAGGCTGAGAAAAAAAACAGTAGCGAAATGCGCTGTAAAGGCCCAAAGAGGCTGAGAAAACAACAGTAGCAAAAATGTGCTGTAAAGGCCCATAGAGGCTGAGAAAAAAACTCTAAATCTGCCAAGTTTCATACTTGCCGGTCCCAAGCCCGGGTAAAAGATGAGGGGAGTTGATAAAGTTTAAAAATAGTATCAAGAATCACTGTAGAAAACAACTCTAAATCTGCAAAGTTTTATACTTGCTGGTCCCAAGCCCGGGAAAAAGATGAGGGGAGTGTATAAAATTTAAAAATAGTATCAAGATGCACTGTAAAAAAAAAACCCTCAAAATCTGCCAAGTTTTATGCTTGCCAGTCCCAAGCCCGGGTAAAAGGAGAGTTGATAGATTTATGAAGAGAACATTAGTAAAATTCACTGTAGAAAAAACTTTAAATCTGCCAAGCATTATACTACTCAATCTTGATAAAATGTGAGAAGTGAATGAATGAATGAAAGGTGAAAAGTGTTGATAAATTATAAACTATTTATTTCAAATCAACCTCGAAATCTTCACACTTTTCATCTAGAAGCCCCCATAAAGGATAAGTGAAGTTTTTATTGTTATTCACACCTTATAACAATAGGCAAGTCCACTTAACTGGCTCACTGCAGCAGAGGGTTTCCCCATAATATCTGTGTTGTTGCCCGGTAGAAAATGAGACCGCAAATGTGTCATTCTATCAGACATAAAGCATAAAATAATAGACAGTAAAATCTAGATGTTACAATCATCTTTGGAATATGTTTTCTATGTGATATTGCGTGCACTTTCGTTCATTTGGAGTTCCTGAGCTTAATAGCTTACTTGCGGTCTCTTTGTCCCTGCCTATGAAAATTGAGACCGCAAATCAAGTCGTGCTATACATTAAAAGTGAAATTTTAGGGGTCAAGATTAAAATATTAATATAAAAGTTCGGATATGTATTGACTATACCCAAATTCACCAGATAGCGTTTATTTGGTGTTTTTAGGACCAGTAGGTTACTTGCGGTCTCTTTTTCCCTAGTTGCAGAAAAGTGAGACCGCAAGTCAGATAGAGCGCTACACATTAAAAGTGGAATTTTATGGGTTAACGTTAAAATATCGGTACCAAACTTCGAATATATATTGTGTACACCGTATATGATCAGATAGCATTTATTTTGAGGCTGTACACCCTATACTTTGCCTGCGGTCTCATTTTCTACCTGCGGTCTCATTTTAGTACTACCAGCTCAGTATATCTTTGTCCACTTTGAAGTTAAAACTGCCACTCCTGTTGAATAGCAGTTATGTTGGGTAACTGGTTGAATACTAGAAGCCACAAAAGCCACTTTAGTGGCTTTACACTACAAGTATTAGCTTGAAGTTTGCTCAGCAGTAGAACAAAGAATATTTGTATAAAATTGTTTTGTTATAGTTTGTGGGAGAGTGCCAACAAGAAAATCTTGCTGAAGCCTAAACTAATAGTTTCCTTGTTGGTAGCAATAAAATCTGTTTAGTGGCTTTACAATGCAAGCATTACCTTGATGTTTGCTCAGCAGTAGGCAAAGAATATTTGTATGAAATTGTTTTGATACAGTTTGTGGGAAAGTGCTAACAGGCACTCTCCAATAAACTATAACAAATAAATAAACTATTTATCAAGAAAATCTTGGTGAAGCCTAAACTGAGGCTTTCCTTGCTGGTAGCAACAGAGTCTGTGAAAAAAATTCACATGTTACAAATTGCCATTGCAAAATAATTTAGCACTCTACCTGTTATAATTTCTACTGAAGATACATGTAGTGTACCACCTACAATTAGTATATCATCACCTTTTAATTAACAAATGCAGATACACTGCTATTTTTGTTTTCTTTAATCTTCATTCACTCCCATTATCTCAAAATATCTCATGATTTCAAAACCTTCATCTCTTTCTCTTCACTGCATAATTATTTGGTATGTATCAGCATTCTTGTTGTCTACTTTGTTCTGTTATTTTGCAAAATATGAATTTTTTATTCATGTGCAAATAAAAACAATTCAGTTCAATTCATAAACAAACCCACGCTTTTGGTCTGATGCTGCAACAACTGGCTGGTTTGTTTGTGTTCAGGTGTGTGACAGTCGGTCATAAACAATCGTAAAAAATAATATACATCATGTTTAACAGGGTTATCGTAATATTGTCTTTATTTTTTTGTGTATTTGCAAGTGTTTTGAACGAATTATCAGTGACAATACAGCATACGAGAATGCTCAGAGCTCAGCCCTGAAATGACTGACTGCTTCCACGATCAAGTTCTTTGACTGGTCAGAACGACGAAATAAATTGTTTTCAAATAACTGATGATAATTATCAAAATAATCAAAGCCCTTCACAGAGTATACTCTCTCTCAGAAGGGTGCCAAGCCTGAAATGGTGGGGGGGGGGGGGGGGGGGGGCTGTGTACATGGCTGGTAATGCCTCTTGTCCTCGACCAGGGTAGGGGTGACTTACTGGTCCATACAATTAGACCAAGGTCGTACTGCTTGATTTTGAAGCCCTTGTTTATTTTTTTACCTAACCTTAGTGGCAGATGAAACTTGCCAAAATTTTCTCCAACAACCAAAATTTTTAATTTTTTGCTTCAAAAGCATTGATTATGACCGGCTTTAAGAGCTCGTTCTAATGAGAAGTCATAAGTATGTTTTAAAAAGCTGCCCTATGTTTTAAAAAACTTAATTTCTCCCCAATTTCCCCAATTTCTTCTGTCCACCCTGACTGGGTAGTTCAGCAATTTGAACAGAATGACTATCCCACTGCATACCACACCACATTTAGTTTGCCGAACTGGGGGAGGGAGTGTCTGAATGGGGGTGTAGCAAATTGTAACACATTAAAATCGCTGAACTATTCAAGAAAAGATATGCATTTTTTTTTACTTTGAAAGCCATATACTAAGATTGTTCAACATAGAGTAACTTGTGTGATGTGACCTGGGCTGGGTATGATTATTTCTTATCAACCTACCCTACAATTGTTTACAACAGGCTCACACTACAGTGGAAGTCTCTTAACTCGAAAAAATACTCTCTATTTTCATCTTTCCCAAGCATTTTGGGAAAGAAAAGTAATGCAAAAGCACCAAGAAAGCATAAGCCAAAACTGGGTCGAGTGCAACCGACACACACCCAGTAGAGGACACTTCTCCTTGTAGTAATCCTTGGCCTCTGGAACCAGTGCGCAGACATATAACCAACGTGTCATTCTATTTGTTTCCACCATCTTACGGGATGCGGATCGTTTTGCTCATCAACAGTGATACCTTTTGACTCGGTGTTAACAATGTTTCCTGTTCTGATTTGTGGATTCATAGCTGTTTCTTCACTATCCAGACATACAGGGCTGTGTTTTTAGCTCAACTTTGACGAAGTCAAATTTGAGCTATTGTCATGGCCTGTCGTCCGTACGTCAACAATTGGCTATGGCTCGGGCTAGAGGTCGTATTTATGAACCGATCTTTACGAAACTTCTTGTGTACCTTTGTTATGACCCTGGGACGGGAACGAGTGTTTTTAGGTGTGGTCCGAAATTCAAGATGGCTGCCAGCGGCCATTTTGTACCGATGATGCAAAAATCAGTTTTTTGTACAGAACTTCCGTATGAAAGTTCTGATTTGAATAAAGTTTTGTATAAATGTTTAGTACCATGGGATACATCACATATAATACGGGTTTTTTTCTCGTGCGTAAATTACGCAAATTAGACTGACTTTGATTTATTTAGTGTTACTTTCAGAGCTGTAAGTGCCAAGCTGCTATGGCTCGGGCTAGAGGCCGTATTTATGAACCAATCTTTACGAAACTTCTTGGGTACCTTTGTTATGACCCTGGGACGGGAACGAGTGTTTTTGGGTGTGGTCCGAAATTCAAGATGGCTGCCAGTGGCCATTTTGTACCGATGATGCAAAAATCAGTTTTTTGTACAGAACTTCTGTATGAAAGTTCTGATTTGAATAAAGTTTTGTATTAATGTATAGTATAATGGGATACATCACATATAATACGGGTTTTTTTCTCGTGCGTAAATTATGCAAATTAGACTAACTTTGATTTATTTAGTGTTACTTTCAGAGCTGTAAGTGCCAAGCTGCTATGGCTCGGGCTAGAGGCCGTATTTATGAACCAATCTTTACGAAACTTCTTGGGTACCTTTGTTATGACCGTGGGACGAGAACGAGTGTTTTTGGGTGCAGTCGCAAATTCCAGATGGCTGCCAGCAGCCATTTTGTACCGACGATGCCGAAATCTGTTTTTGTACAGAACTTCCATATGAAAGCTCTGATTTGAATAATTTTTTGTATGAATGTTTAGTACCATGGGATACATTACATATATTACAGGTTTTTTTCTTGTGCGTAAATTATGCAAATTAGGCTAACTTTGATTTATTTAGTGTTACTTTCAGCACTGTGAGTGCAAATCCCAATACGGTTCGGGCTAGAGGCCGTATTTATGAACCGATCTTCACAAAACTTCTTGGGTACCTTTGTTATCACTGTGGGATGAGAAGGAGTGTTTTTGGGTCCAGTCTGAAATTCAAGATTGCCGCTAGCAGCCATTTTGTTCAAAATTAAGTGCAATCAGATTTTTGCACAGAACTTCCAAATGAAAGATCTGATTTGAATAAATTTTTGTATGAATGTTTAGTACCATGGGATACATTACATATAATACAGAGTTTTTCTCGTGAATAAATTATGCAAATTAGGGGTCCGGGTGGGACTTAGAAAATTTTGGACCAAAATCCGGAAATTATTTTTTTGTGTTTTGATGCATTTTGGTCAATTTTAAGAAGAAGAAGAAAAAATTTTAGTCTGAAAATATTTTGTTTGGGACTGAAAATTTCCACACAAAAATAATAATCTACAATGATTGGTCTTAATCTGTAGTCCATTACAGTCACCTTGTAATTCTTTTATTATTGTTGACTGGGCCAAAACAAATACTAATTCCTGTCATATTCATTATTCAGTTGTCTTGGTCACAGCAAGTACTAATTCCTGTCATATCCAAGTTGAGCTACAGAGTCATTGACTCTTTCATTACATATTCTCTTGATTATTCACTGTATTTTTCGTGATAAATCTCTACTAATTTTGTGCGCGGTTTTCGCGTTCCGTGCTGTTTCGGTCTTTTGTTCATTAATGCCAACCCTTTGGGTTCTGTTTTTATCTGAGTTAGGTGTCGGCTGTTGTGGCAGCTTTTGTCCCCTCTGTTGAAGTTAGAATTTCTGCCAGTTCCCTTTTTGGCTGTTGGGGTACTTTTCTGTTCCCGTCGGGCATTTGTTTCCTGCCATCTTATTCAAGTGGTAGCTGGGGGTGTTTGGATTTATTTTTTTCTTTGGGTTCACCTTCCCATCTACATCGCTCTCACCAGATATGCCTAGGACGAGACCTTGCGGGCCATTTTTGTTGCCTTAGCATGTTGGTGTTTCCCTTTATTCATGCTCCACTTTATTTGGGTGTTCTATTGAAAGACCCTGTGGGCTGGGTGGCAGTGCTCAAAATAACATTTTTTCTTTGCGTAGCAAAATGCTACACATTTCCAAAAAGTGAATAGCATTTTGTAAAAATTACATAGCTATTTTTGTATACCAGAGTTATGTTGTGCTGTTTTGTATTGAATTCTTCTAAGTAGATAGAATAGTTTCCATCCATTTCTGGGCAGTTCCAAATGGTCTGCAACACATGAAACATTTACTATGTTTTTTTTAACTGAACTGCCTTTAAGGGTTGCATGGACTTGGATATTTTCAAATGGCGTCTTGGTTGTTTAATAGAGTTCTCAAAATGGAAGTTGGGATTTTTGATTTGATGGGCTTGAAGTTAGTTTTAATGGACATTTTACAGTGCTCCAGATAACGGCGTAAAGGCGTATTTTACGCATCAAAAATTGCAAAATACAACCCAAATAGAAATTGAGGGAGTACAGATTACGCCTATGTTTTTAATTTTACGCCTTCGATCATTTCTGTTGTCGTATTCGCCGGTCATGTCATAAAGGTTTTGTGATATCAGTATAAATTCATGCCTGGAATTATTAGGCACGCTATTTGATTTCATAATCGCATGCGTATCGCTTGTGCAATTTTAATTTTGCGTGAGCATTTCTTCGCACACCTAACAGAGAGTGGTTCTGCCCGAAACGTCCAGGGCCAAAACACACGGTATCGAGACGATTCAGACTATGTACGATTCGGAAGAGATATTTTTTGGACGATTCGGACCAGATTTCTGGATTCTGACGCTCTCGTTGAAACATTTTGCTCACTTTACCAAAAATCATTTATTCCTCTGACAAATTGATCCAAACAGCTTACAAATTATGCTTCTAGATCACCCAGAAACACGCTCCAAATCGTTCAGACTTTTATTCCAAATCATTCATAAACACGATCCGAGTCGTCCATAAATATGGTCCGAATCGTCCAATCATCTGGTCCGAATTGTCCAGGAATCTGGTCCGAATCGTACATGTTGGGAATCATCCATAATTCAAAACACACAAAGGTCGAAATGTCCTTTGGTCGAGGACTCAGAATTTTTAAATAAGCATTACTGGTTGCGATTTTGTGCCGGTATTTTCGTTTCTATGCTCAGTAGAAATTAAGTTAGAATATTCAAGTGCATTTAGTTTTTAGCATTTACAAACACGTAAAAATATTGTTTCCTGAATTCCAATTATTATTCCAAATGTTTATCAAGATTAAATCGGTCGTGTATTTTCAAGTGAAGGTTTGAAATTTTAGGCTGTCGTAGAAAAGAAGACGTAAATACATACATCGCTATTTTTCTTCAAGCCCACCTTCCACTCTTCCAATGAAAGCACTCCTAGGCTTAACATAGCTCAAAAGTAGTGCGAAGCGTCCATAAGCACTGGGAGGTGGAAAAGTACGAGACAGGTCACACCCGGGCCGGTCTCCCTCTTTTTTATCTCGGGGTTGATAAATTTAAATTAAAATATAGAAAAAAAAGGGGGGGGGGGGGGTACATGTTTTTCATTCAAAAGCATGTGAAGCCTTGCTGCTTATCAATGAGTCAAGGTTGTTGTGTTGAAATAAAAACAAAACTTCTTAAATTAGAACTGTAATATTCATCGAATGGAATTAGGCGGAGAAATTCTGAAATTCTGGGTGAGGCTTTTTTCCGAACTGATAGTACTGAGTAACAACACAATAAGCTGTCACGGAGTACATGATACTTCAGGTTTTAGTCCTGTTACTCCCTCAGGTCAATATGGGGGATTAATTACTCCTCGGGAAAAAAAATTATCTGGAGCACTGTTTTATGCAAACTGTTGCAAAAACAGGAAGAATTTAAACCAATAGAATTCATCTTAACATATGAAGTTGCTAATGATGCTCGATGGAGAGTTAATCTGAGTTATGCCTGGAATGTTCCACAATCAGAAGTAAAGCATCAGTGAACTTGTTTTCAAATTTGTTTGCAAATTTTCATTTACATTTTGCGATACAAGATAATCAACTGCAGCCTAATAGGCTGCAGTTGATTATCTTGTATCGCAAAATGCTATACTTAATTGAACATTGTGTAGCTTTCTGCAAGTTTTGCATAGCAAAAAGCGACTCGACACCACTTATTTTGAGCCCTGCTGGGTGGTCTTCCACCTTTTGGGCTTTAGTCTATTGTGTAGTTTAGGCACATGCCATTTTCCTCCCGCACCTGCAGGAAGGGGAATACAGTCGTTTTGGCCTCCCTTACTGAGGGTTTTGCAGTCTTTTTCTGGCGTGGATACTGTGGCAGCTGCTGACTTTCTGGCGAAGAGATGCCTGGTTCCGGAACTACTGTCCCCCCTTCAGTCGACATCTGAGGTTGTCACTAGGGTTGTGACTCCTCCTTTTGGAGCTGAGCTTGGTTGCTCACTCTGCCTTTCTGCTTTAGTCAACAGCTTCTGATGTATATGCTCCTGCTGCTGCTCCACCGGTCACATCAACGGTCTCTCTTTCAGCTAGAAACGGCTTATCCCTGCAGGGGTTTGCAGGGATTACTGCTTCTTTGGATGTGGGATATCGGCCTCAACCTTCCCTGACTTCAACTCTGCGAAGTCGGAAGTGGTTGCTGGTCGATCCCTCTGCTCTGGTCTCTCAGCTGTCGAGCCCAGCAGGTTTTAATTTGGATTCAAATGTCCATTGTGGGGTCACTATGGACTCAGTTGTGCTTCCATCCACGCACTCTGGTCCTTCGGCCAGTTTTGCAGACCGGCACATTTTTGTGCAGCCTGGACTTTCTGTCCCTCAAAGGTCTGCGGTGACTCTCTTGAGTTCCTGCACTTCAGATCCTCGGGGTATTTCATACTCTTATAAGCATCTGAATTCAGATCAGTGGGGCGACGGGTGTTTTAGAGGATTGTGACCCTCCACTAGTTTAAAGGGTTAGATGCGAAGCCACTTTTCAGGGCCATTCCCATGTCATACTGGCAGATGTGAGCTTGGGGAGGCCCTCTCCTTGCTCACGCAGGTTCTTTCCAAGAGCCTTCCTGTTGCCTCTAGCGTTGTTTCTTTCAGGTGCCCTCCGATGCATGGCCTCCCGGGGATTGGAAGCAGAGCGCTGCTTTCTGATCCCCCCTGGTGTTCCGACACCATGGAAGGCATCGGCTGGTATGCCCGACTTGGGCTATGGGTCTTCCGACTCGTCATACACACCTGACGTTGAGAGCCATCAGTCTTCTGACTTGGGAGTGGCTCTTGACTTTGTGTAAGTGTTGAACTGATGATCGCAACCAGCCACCACAATCGGCTGATTGTGGGCAATTGGATGACAATGGCAACGGTCCAGCCGATTGTTACGAAGCATTTTGTGATGATTCATTAACCACATTTTATTAGGCTTTTCCCTCTGGAAAAGACTATTGTTTTTCTACGGATTATTTTTTTTTTTTTTTTCCACATTTTGTCCGCACGATTCCGAAGCCATTTTCAGACCGATTTTCACGAAATTTTGCACACGCATAGAGGGGCACAAAATCTAAAAATGTACCAAGGCAGAATTTTCGATTTCCCCTTATTTCTTCAGAATTGGCAAAAAACTGCCAAAATTGAGGTTTATCGGCACTTTCTCGAAACACATCCTGTAGATTTTTTTTATACATTCGTCATTGCTAGACCTCTCTGTGACACCCCCTTTGATACACACGACATATCAGGCGATGCATATGGTAACCCTCCACAGGCTGCCAAACATCGAAATTTTGATGAAATAGGCTGGTTTCAGGCCCCCACAGCACCCAAACGACACAGGAGAGATAAACATAACTTCCTTTATTGGAAGTGGAATTCACCGGAGCTCATTTTTGTAAGTAATAAGGGTGTTAAAAAAACCAAGCGTTAACCCGTTTTGGGCTGGTTAAACAGCAATACTCCCATAAAGCTAAAAAATTCATGTTTTCCGTGGATTTCTCTAAACGAGTCTTGTAGATTTTCAAGAAAAAATTGTCACTACCAGGCCTTGATGTGACAATAGAAGTTGCATGGACAAAATACTGCGGTGAGCATTTGTTAACCCTCCAAAGGCTGCTAAAACTCAAAATTGTGATAAAATGGGCTGTTTTTGGATGCCAACAGCACCCAATGGGTATTCCACAAAGAAAAGTGCCTTCATTTATCGAGCGCACAATCTATACGGAAGCATTTTTGTAAGTAGTAAGGGTATTCAATAGTCAAAGTCTTAACCCATTTTGGGCAGGCTAATGAGAGAGACCCCTTAAAATCTTAAAATTCCCATTTTCTGGGGATTTCTCTAAAAACATCCTGTAGGTTTTCAAGAAAAATTGACTACTCACAGGTCTTAGTGTAACATTACAAGTTGCATGGACAAAATATTCCGGTGAGCATTTATTAACCCTCTGCAGGCTACCAAGCATCGTAATTTTGTTGAATTGGGCTGTTTTTGGACACACACAGCACCCAACTTGTACCTGAGAAATAAACATAATCTCCTTTGTTGGAAGTGGAATTCACCGAGGACCATTTTTGTAAGTAATAAGGGTATTAAAAAAAACAAGTGTTAACCCCTTTTGTTGTTGTTAATAGTGATACCCATCAAAAACTTAAAAATTTATGTTTTCCCTGGATTTCTTTACAAACATCTGGTAGAGTTTTCAAGAAAAAATGGCCATTAATAGGTCTTGGTGTCACATTACCAGTTGATTGGATAAATTATTCTGGTAAGTATTTGTTAACCCCCATGGGTGCTAAATGTCAAAATTTTGAAAAAAATTGTGTTTTTGGACACCCACAACATCAAATGGAAATGCAACAGAGAAACATAATTTCTTTTACCGGACGCAAAACTGACAGGGAAACATTTTTGTAAGTAGTAAGTGTATTCAAAAATCGAGGTCTTAACCCATTTTTGACTAGTTAGATATACCCCTTAAAAGCTTAAAATTCCAGTTTTCTGTTGATTTCTCCAAAAAAATTTTCAAGCAAAATTGACCATTCGCAGGTCTTGGAGTGACATTACAAGTTGCATGGACAAAATAATTTGGTAAGCATTTGTTAACCCTCCAGAGACTGCCAAGCGTAGACTTTTGGAGAAAATGGCCTGTTCTTGGGCAACCATAACACCAAATGTGTACCTGCGAGATAAACATAACCTCCTTCATTGGAAGTGGAATTCACCGACGATCATTTTTGTAAGTAATGGAGGTATTCACAAAACCAAGCTTTAACCCGTTTAAGGCTGGATACTCCTCAAAAGGTTAAAAATTAATGTTATCCGAGGATTTCTCTAAAAACATCTCATAGATTTTCAAGACAAAATGGCCATTCTCAGATCTTTGTGTGACATTACAAGTTGCATATACAAAATATTTCTGTAACCATTTGTTAACCCTATGCAGGTTCTCAAACATCAAAATGTTGATAAAATGGGCTGTGTTTGCGTACCCACAGCACCCGAAGTTGAGGGGAGAGATCAAAATAAGAGGAAGTAGAAGTAACAGAGAATTATTTTTGGAAGTAATAAGAGTATTCAAAAAACAACACTTAACCTGTTTTGGACTGGATAAACAATGGTACCTATGAAAAGCTTAAAATTCATGTTCTCCCTGGATTTCTCTGAAAACATCCTGTAGATTTTAAAGAAAAAAATGGCCATTCGCAGTTCGTGGTGTGACATTACAAGTTGCATGAATAAATATTCCTGTTAGCACTTGTTAACCCTCTACAAGCTGCCAGACATCAATATTTTGGATACATTTGAGATAAAATGGACCATTTTCAAATAGACATAGCACTCAGTGGGTATGTGTCAAACAAACATAACTACTTTTGTCGGTCATTGACTCGTTGGACGACGATATTGATATTAACCCCCTCCACCGTTAATGATGGTTTTTACCTAAACATTTTTAGCTTAACTTGACATAGTCAAGATAAGCTATTGCCATCACGCGTGCGGAAGTCTGTTAGTCTGTGACGTCTGTTCACATTTCCTTTAGCATGGGCTACACCCCACAGTTCTTGTCTGATCGTCACGAAATTTCATATGCAGGTTTGGGGTCATGTCTAGATGAGAACGTCCCCTTTTGGTCGCGATCGGGCAACCGGTATGGCTGCCCGAGCCCAAAACCAGAAAACCATTAGCACAGTCTACAGGTCGTATTTATGAAGGGATTTCATTGTAACTTGGTAGGATGCCTCTGTATAGTGCCTAGACGAGAACATCCCCTTTTGGGCATGATCTATCAACCGTGATGGCTGCCCAAGCCCGAAAACCCAAAAACTTTTAGCACAGTCTGCAGGTCATGTTTAATGTGGAGGGATTTCATTGTATCTTGGTAGGATGACTCCTTATGATGTCTAGATGCGAATTTCCCCATTTGGGCATGATCTGCCAACCGTGACGACTGCCCGAGCCGAAAACCTTTAGCGCAGTCTACAGGTCATATTTATTGAGGAATTTCATTGTAACTTGGTGGGTTGACTTCATACAATGTCTAGATGAGAAAGTCCCCCTTTGGACGTGATTGGGCAACTGTGACGGCTACAGGAGCCCGAAGCCCCAAAACCTTTAGCACAGTCTAGAGGTCATATTTATGAAATGATTTCATTGTAACTTGGCAGGATGACTCCAAATAATGTCTAGATGAGAACGTCCCATTTTGATCGCGATCATGCAGCCTTGATGGGTGCCCGAGCCCAAAAACCTTTAGCATAGGCAAAAGGTCATATTTATGGAAGGATTTCATTGTAACCTGTTAGGTTGACTCCATATAATGCCTAGATGATGACATCCCCTTTCGGTCGTGATTGGTCAGTTGTGATGGATACAAGTGCCCGAAGCCCGAAAACCTTGAGCACAGTCTACAGGTCATATTTATGAAGGGATTTCATTGTAACTTCTTAGGATCACTCCAGATGATGCTCAGATGAAATTGTCCCCTATGGTTGCGATCATTCAACCATGATGGCTGCCCAAGCCCGAAGCCCGAAAACCTTTAGCACAGTCTACAGGTCATATTTATGAAGGGATTTCATTGTAACTTGGTAGGTTAACCTCATATAATGTCTAGGTGAGAACGTCCCCTTTTGGACATGATTGGGCAACTGTGACAGCTAAAGGTGCCCGAAGCCCGAAAACCTTTAGCACAGTCTACAGGTCATATTTATGAGGGGATTTCATTGTAACTTGGTAGGATGACTCCAAATAATGTCTAGATGAGAACTTCCCCGTTTGATCGCCATCATTCAGCCTTGATGGGTGCCCGAGCCCAAAAACCTTTAGCATAGGTAAAAGGTCATATTTATGGAAGGATTTCATTGTAACCTATTAGGTTGACTCCATATAATGCCTAGATGATGACATCCCCTTTTGGTCGTAATTGGTCAGCTGTGTTGGCTACAAGTGCCCGAAGCCCAAAAACCTTGAGCACAGTCTACAGGCCATATTTATGAAGGGATTTCATTGTAACTTCTTAGGATCATTCCAGATGATGCCCAGATGAGATTGTCCCCTTTGGTTGCGATTATTCAACCATGATGGCTGCCCGAACCCGAAGCCCGAAAACCTTAAGCACAGTCTACAAGTCATATTTGTGAAGGGATTTCATTGTAACTTGGTAGGTTGACTTCATATAATGCCTAGATGAGAACGTCCCCTTTTGGACATGTTTGGGCAACTTTGACGGCTAAAGGTGCCCGAAGCCCAAAAACCTTTAGCACTGTCTACAGGTCATATTTATGAAGGGATTTCATTGTAACTTGGTAGGTTGACTCCAAATAATGTCAAGATGAGAACGTCCCATTTTGGCCATGATCATTCAGCCTTGATGGGTGCCCGAGCCCAAAAACCTTTAGCATAGGCAAAAGTTTATATTTATAGAAGGATTTCATTGTAACATTGTTAGGTTGACTCCATATAATGCCTAGATGATGACATCCCCTTTTGGTTGTGATTGGTCAACTGTGATGGCTACAGGTGCCCGAAGCCCGAAAACCTTGAACACAGTGTTCAGGTCATATTTATGAAGGGATTTCATTATAACTTCGCAGGATCACTCCAGATGATGCCAAGATGAGATTATCCCCTTTGGTTGCGATCATTCAACCATGATGGCTGCCCGAGCCCGAAGCCCAAAAACCTTTAGCACAGTCTAAGGTCATATTATGCAGGGATTTCATTGTAACTTGGTAGGTTGACTTCATATAATGTCTAGATGAGAACGTCCCCTTTTGGACACGAGTGGGCAACTGTGACGGCTTCAGGGGCCCAAAGCCCGAAAACCTTTAGAACAGTCTACAGGTCATAATTATGAAGGGATTTTATTGTAGCTTGGTAGGATGACTCCAAATAGGGTCCAGATGAGAACGTCCCCTTTTGGTCACGATCATTCAGCCTTGATGGCTGCCTGAAGCCCGAAAACCTTTAGCACAGTCTACAGGTCGTATTTATGGAGGGATTTCATTGTAACTTGGTAGGTTGACTTCATATAATGTCTAGATGAGAACGTCCCCTTTGGACGCAATTGGGAAACTGACGGCTACAGGGGCCCGAAGCCCGAAAACCTTTAGCACAGTCTACAGGCCATATTTATGAAGGGATTTTAATGTAACTTGATAGGATGACTCATTTTGGAATAATTTCATTGTAATTTTGTTGATATACGTTAACTGTGAGGGCCACATATATTAACTGTGAGGTCATATTAACCCACCCCTCAGATCTTTAGTACAGTGTACACCTCATATTATTTTTATCATAAACATAGCATACAGGGAACAGAAATGAACATATTCCCAATTATCACAATTCTTGTCTTATTTCATAATCCTTTTATAAACATTGAACATTATCCTTTTCATCAAACACAACACACAAGTTAAGCTACAGTGTCATTGACACTTTCATTTTTATCAAACTGAGTCATTTGAGACTACTATCCTCACCTTTCTCATAACATCAATGAAGGAACTTCAGTGAGACTGTTAAAAACAATTCATCAGACATTGTGGGGTCATGAAGAATCATGGAATCTCATCGGGAAAAGCCATGATTCTCCAGAATCATAAAGTCTAGTTATCTTCTGCAATTGTTCAATTGTTAATGTAAAATGATGTCAATGATACCTTCAATAAAGTTGAGAAAGAACCACAATGCATATTCTTAATCTCTCTGGATGCCCCTTTACAGGATGTGCAAGTTAAACGACATGTAAAGCTTACAATTGAGCGTACTTGCGGCAATCGCCAGTTCATGCCAGAAAAGTGGAGGTTGCACTCCATTGACTCAGGCCGCATTGAAATTACCAGTCGCTCGCACTTGGGCAGTAAACGTGGCTCTGAGAGCCACGTTTACCATCCACGTGTGGCTCTGTGTGACTGGTAATTTTACTGCAACCCCAGTCAACGAAGTTTAACACTGTAAAAATGTTCAGTTTAATGTAGTCCTTTCGAACCTCAATTTGCCTGGTAGTGCAAGGTATTACAATCGGAATCGGCATCAGAATCGGCCGATTGTAAGCTCAAATAACCGGTAATCGGTCAGTGACCATTTCTGGTAATCGGTTGAACACTAATTAGGCTTTTCCCTCTGGAAAAGACTATTGTTTTTCTATGGATTATTATATTTTTATACTGTACCAATGACCCAGACATAGCTGCTGGTGCTAACTCTTAAAATATAGGGCCAAACACAAATTTTGCCCCCCAATCCCCAAAATTTGCATCTAAAACCAAAGAAAACATGTCCTGAATGGCCCTCCACACTTCACCTCTACTGCGCATGCGCAGTGTCAAGGATGTTCCGAAATTGGCGCCATTAATCATTCTTAGTTTGGCCCTTCATCAGTTAACATCTGACTGATCTTTGTGCTTGTAAATCTCAGTTTAAATGATGCCAGACACATAAATATTAGAGAAATGGTGATTCTAAGGAGGATATAGAAGGAGGAGAGGAAAAATGTGTGACAGAAAATTATCAGGGCTGTAACTTAAAATTTTTTAATGAAATTATGTTAAGTAACCTATTTTCGAGGCAATAGCCATTTTGTTGTCATTCTTGTTATCAAGTTACACTGTTTGTTCAGTGTTTTCCTCTCTCCCTTTCCTTTAAGTCCCCTCTTGCTATTCTCCCATGCTTTTTGCATATTTTCTGTAATTTTATTACTAAAATTTCTTGGGAGTTTTAGCTGAATAACAGAATGAATTCTGTTCTTTTCCCCATGTTTACGTCTTCATCTACGGGTGGTTAGGCGTAGTGTTCTGCATCTACCATCTGATGTTCTACAGTTTCTTCCCTGGAAGTCTCTGTTTTGCATCAGTTAGTGTATTATTGGTAACTGATTTCGGGCCAGGGTGCCTGGAGTCTTATTCTAGTGTTTTTACACTTATTATTTACATTTACAACAGCCCTCTGTGTGAGGGGGGATTTCTTGAAAATAAAATCTTGATGTTAATTTAATCATAACTAGATACATTATTATTGTTCGTAAGTGTTGCATAAATTGTTTAAAATATTTTTAAAATTTTTGTCCACACTTAGGCTTGGGATCCATTGGGGCTCAACGTTACTTTTCAGAAACTTGGGCTGTTCTGAAAAAATATTTTTTCAAAATTTTTTGATTTCAATTATTTTTTCTATGTTAATGGATCATATTATTATGTATTTTGATTGTCAGGGAGTGGTGCGAGTAATAGGACTTTGTTTTCTTTTCACATTGAAAGGATTTTGGTCAATTGTAATAAGAGGAAATCTTCCTCTGACTTTTATAATCATTGTATATGTAGTCAGTGTACTCGCACTAACTCCTGTTCTGTATGTGATAATTTTGATGACAACATGGGAAGCGTGTGTCATGGTATGTTAGTGGGGAATTGGACATTCCGGTCCTTTCCCCGCAGGGTCACTCTACTTTATCAATTTCTATTTCAGACGATCAAGATTAGGGTGATGTATCCGTGATGTCTTCCAAAAGTGTGCCTCCATCATCACAATTAATGAAGAGCTAGCGGAAAAGTGCTCATGTAAATACGCCAATTGCCTAAGAGGACCCTAGTAGGTTCGACGGCCTTTGACGTCTGCTAGCTCGCCCGGTGTAGCGCCCATTCATCGAATGGTTCGGCAGCCGGGTTCGTCCGTTGCGGTCTAGAAGGAGTTTTGGGGTGATGCGAGCACTTTAAATCAACCAAATGCATACCCAGTGACGGCGGATTAGAGGGAGAACGGAGGAAGCCTTTTAGTCCAGTTCCTAGCTCGTCCAGGTCCATCCGGACGGCGAGCGAGAGAGGCCCCTCTCTCGTACAACAACATCTGGCCCCAGATGTTGTAGTACAAAATGTTTCGCATTCGGAGCATACGTCCGCCGCTCGGGACGCTCCGACATATAGTCAGTCCGGAGAGACTGTCAATAAGGCTTCCTCATTCTCATGGTTGCGCACACGACCGCTCTTGGCTACGTGACCTCGGATATCCAGTCAGCTTCGCCAATCAGAGAATCATCGGCGACCAGGTCACACCATCCGGTAGCCAGGGACACGAGGCCTGCAGACTCCGGACGTTCGCATAAGAAAGTGTGCGGGAGTCCACGTACATGGAGCTTCCGGCGGCAATGCATCGTAAGACCGCTACTGCACAGACCTCGGTGACGGACGTGCTATCCCAAATAGCACAGCTTATCGCAGCATCCCAGCAACGACTGAATCTGTCGCATCATGTATTATCCGACGATGCTGGGTCGGGACGCTCCACGCAAGCAGGTACGGACGTCCGAAAATTTCATCCGGTCCGACGGGATGCCGAAAGGGATTCGGAGGATTTCGAGCTTTCCCTTTCAGAACAACATATGCTGTTGTGTATGTCATCTGACTTTATCTTCTACAGGTTCTTTCGTCGGACCAGAATGCTGCGATGCCGGATAAGAAACTGATAGCGTCGGTGGACTTAGAAATTTTTGGTTCGGTTCAGGGACATCGTCCCTCAGTTCCGACATAGTCCAATAATGTCACACAATCTTTCGAATTATTGAACGACGCTATATATATTATTATATGCTTGCTATTACCAAGCATTTCTGGTTTCTTGTTCGCAAAGTTACGGAGATGTCTTTCAAAGTGTGCCTCTGTCGTCATAGTTAATGAAGAGCTAGCGGCAATAAGTGCTCATGGAATATGTCTATCGCCTAAGAGGTCCCTTGTAGGATCGACGGAGTGACATTCGCTAGCTCACCCAGTGTAGCGTCCATTCTTCGAATGGTTTGGCAGCCGGGTTTGTCCGTTGCGGTCTAGGAAGGAGATTTGGGTGATGCGAGCACTATAATAACTTTAGTACTCACCCAGTGACGACGGATTGAGGACAGAATGGAGGAAGCCTGTTAGTCCGGTTCCTGGCTCGTCCAAGTCCGTCCGGGCTGTGAGCGAGAGAGGTCCCTCTCTCGTACAACAACATAGGGGACCGCATGTTGTGGTTCAGATATTTTGCATTCGGAGCATATGTCCGTCGCTCGGGACGCTCCGTTATATTGACAGTCCGAGAGACTGTCGATAATGCTTCCTCATCCTCACAGCAGCGCACACGACCGCACATTGGCTACGTGACCTCGAGTATCCGACCAGTTTCGTCATTCAGTGATTCCACGGCGAACAGGTCACGCCATCCTGTAGCCAAGGGATACGAGGCCTATACACTCCGTTCGCTCGCATAATAGAAGTATGCACGGGGTAACGATCACGGAGCTTCCAGCGGCAATGCATCGTAAGACCGCTTCTCCACAGGCCTCAGTGACGGACGTGCTATCCAAGTTAGCACAGTTTATCGCAGCATCCCAGCAATCGACAGATTCTCGGTCGGATCAGGAATTATCCGACGGCGCTGGGTCGGTGCGCTCCGCTGTTGCATCAGGTTCGGACGACAGAACGCTTTATAGGGTCCGACAGGATGGCGAAAGGGATTCGGACGATTTCGAGCTTTCCCTTTCGGAACAATGGAAGCTGCCATACATTTCTTCCGGCATTATCTTCCAGAGGTTGTTCCTTCGGACTACATTGCTGCGATGTTGGATAAGAGACTTATAGCGTCATTGGACACGGAATTTTGGATCGGTTCAGGGACATTGTCCCTGACTTACCGACACAGTCCAATAATGTCATTAGAACATTTGTATTATTTATCGACGCTATATATATATAAGCCTGCTACCAAGCATGATAGTTTAGTTTCTTGTCCGCAATGCTCTATTCTGCCTTTTATCTTTATCATTCCTAGGAATAATTTATTTTGGCAGAACAGGGCATACCGAGAGTTCATATGCGTCTAGATGGCGGGGTTAAAGACTGGAATTTATCTTTTTCCCGTCTATGTCTTTTCCAACCACTATGTTGGAAACGACAATGATGTCTAATAGACTTAACTTAGACGCTTTATCATACGTAGTCCACCTTACTGAGGCGTTATCATTACGTCTTCAAGAGAAAGAATTCCGGGATATGATCCTCAATGTGATTTCTTTCAAGGGCAGTAGTTTTTCCACGTATAACTCCGCCCTTCAGTGGCAACCTGGAGTTGGTTAGACGTGACGCAGCCCTAGCTACATCCACGCGCGTGGATAGTAAGGTGAAGAACTCTCTCAGAGTCGCTTCGGTCTCGGAGAAGCTTCTCTTCGACGGCAACTTTTCAGCAATCCATGAATTGCTCGATATACACGTTCTCTTGTCTATCAAGTGTAGCAAGAGATTCAGACTGGGGCAAACATTTGGTGGTTGACTCAGAGAGTGCCACTGCAGTTGCCGGATCCGAGTTTTATAATTATGACGGTTGCCAGTCAAACGGGTTGGGGTACAATATTGATCCCAACGGATTCGAAGTGCCAGGGTCTTTGGGTTCTGCAGTCTCTAGGCAAGCACTTATCTTCTACGGAATAATGTTATTTAGGCTTGCTTTATGTCATTGGATGAACATTATTCAGAAACGCATGTCCAAATCCTGTCCGATAATACGACAGTGGTTGCGTATCTCCGGAACCAGGGAGGCACTCATTCGATTCCGTTATTCAATTTAACGGAAAGAATCCTTCCGTTTGTTATAGTACACCAAGTTCTGCTTCGGTCCGTCATATTCCGGGTCGTCTGATTGTATTAGCGGACTCCCTTTCACGTATGGGTCGCTTGTTGCTGTCAGAATGGACTCTCAACAAACAAGTATTCAATCAGATTTGCTATCAATGGGAGCGCCCAATGATAATTTTTTACGACACAACTTGCTAATCAATTGCAGACGTATGTGTTTGCATGTCCGGATCTCTGAGCTTATGTTGTTAACGCTCTATTGATCTAATAGGACGGAATGATAGGATATGCGTATCCTCCTGCGCTGTTGTTTCAGCAAGTATTGCTAAGATAAACAACCACAATACATTTCTGTTGATAGCATCTCTGTCTTCACAGAGACAGTGGGTAAATTTACTCAGATGTCTACTGTGGGACTTAACGCGAAAACTTCCTCTATGAGAGGATCTTCTTTCGCTGGGGATAATCGTGTCATCTTCATCAGAACCCACAAGGTCTCAACCTTCACGTATTCCGTTGTGTGGTCCTTATTGCATTGTAAGCATTGTACTGGACGAGCTTTGGACGCGATTTTTTACTGTAGGAGAACCTCTTCTTCGCTATACTATGTGGCCAAAGTGGAGGCTCTTCCGTCGTTGGTGTAGGGATCACTATGTTGATATTGTTGATCCCTCCATACTAGTCATTGCAACTTTCTAGTATACTTGTTTGACAAGATCTACTGCAGCCTGTTACTATTAAGGTTATAGGTCTATGTTATCTCATACCTATGCACTCTATGATAGTTTACAATTGAGTCTTATGTCTCTTTATCTAAGTCAGTTAGTAACTTTTCGATAAATAGACTTAGAATCATTAGATTAAATTTCTATATGGAATTTAACTTCGGTTCTTTTTTAGCTAAGTAATCATTTGAGCCTCTGGAAACAGTAGTTTTCAAATTCTGACCGTTTGGACAGTAATTCTGTTGGCTTCTCTTTTACTGAAGAGTCAGTGAGCTTCATGCACTATCGGTGGATGGTTCTCACTTTCGTAGTTTTGGAATCACTACTTCCTTTACTATTTAGGTTGGATTTTTGGTTAAGAGTCAGGCTCCTAATAAATATCCGGAACCTATTGTTATTAAGGTCCTTCCGTCTTCGTACGGGCATAGGCCTTTACTCTGTCCAGTTAGAGTTTACGGATTTATAAACAGATATCTATTTATTACTACGGACGTAAGCTTCTTCTGTCTTTGATGCCTAATAGAAGGACGTTACGCTCCATTCTATTGCTAATGGATTCAATTAACTATCGGTACTGCTTATGGTATATCATTGACTCAGCAGTTGTGCTTGAGATTTCGGCTCATGAAGTAAGAGTTTTTTCTACATCTTGGGCTTACATTAATAGTGTCGCTATTATAGATTTTTGAAGGCTGCTCATTGCGCTCAGCCATCCACATTCATGAATTTTTATCTCAGAAATATCGAGTCCATTTCAGGAGGCCTCTATTGTTAGGTCTATTATCTACTGCTCAGAATGTCATTCACTTAACAGTTGCTACTATAGCTAGGTAGGTTTTCTGTTTCGGCAGTGACTCCGTTCTGCTGCCCTCTTCGCTCTGGGCTATTTGACCCAGGGCAAGAAAAAGGGGGGGGGGGGGGGGGGGGGAGGGTGTTCCCTTGAGTCACCTGTTTTACTATGAAAACAAGGGGATACCTCCTCTGGAGTTAGTAATTCTGAGCTGTTACTGGGATGGCTTTTTAGTGAGAAGTTTATGTTTTAAAAATTCATTCAGGTCTTAGTTTTTAAAGTATAGCTTTTGAATATAGCGCGTGTCATACGGACGTTATTATACATTCCTCAGACACTTTTAAGGAGTATAAAGAGTCTCTATTCTCTAGACTTTCTTTATTTATTGGCTTACTTTAAAAATTATTAGTATAAGGATTATATTAGATATTAATAGAGTACATGGATGTATGATGCTCAATTTTGGAAGGTGTTGTATCTTTCTAATTTATCATAAATAAGAAAGATACATGTAAGGCCTAATACTTCTTTTTCCCTAGAGGGGATGACTCTATTTTATATAATTGAGCGTATTCCAACTTGCTCTATGTCCTAGGCCCTCCAGCCTTTTTACTATTCAGCTATGTCTGGGTCATTGGTACAGTATAAAAATGTTAAAAAATTTATAGTAATTTATATATTTTTTATACTTACCAATGACCCAGACGGGGATGGCCCTCCCAGGAGTTGGGAACTCATACCTCCCCGATGAGTACATAGCGCTTACCAGGCACTGGTTATAAGAATGATTAATGGCGCCAATTTCGGAACGTCCTTGACACTGCGCATGCGCAGTAGAGATGAAGTGTGGAGGGCCATTCAGGACATGTTTTCTTTGGTTTTAGATGCAAATTTTGGGGATTGGGGGGCAAAATTTGTGTTTGGCCCTATATTTTAAGAGTTAGCACCAGCAGCTATGTCTGGGTCATTGGTAAGTATAAAAAATATATAAATTACTATAAATTTTTTAACTTTTAGGCTTTTCCCTCTGGAAAAGACTATTGTTTTTCTACGGATTATTTTTTTTTTTTTTTTTGGTTTTTTTTTTTTTTTTTTTTTTTTTCACACATTTTGTCCGTACAATGCAGAAGCCATTTTCGAACCGATTTTCACGAAATTTTGCACACGCATAGAGGGGCACAAAATCTAAAAAAGTACCGAAGCGGAATTTTCGATTTAACCCTTATTTCGTCAGAATTGGCAAAAAAACTGCCAAAATTGGGGTTTATCGGCACTTTCTCGAAACACGTCTTGTGGATTTTTTTTATACATTCGTAATTGCTAGGCCTGTCTGTGACACGCCCTTTGATACACACGACATATCAGGCGATGCATATGGTAACCCTCCACAGGCTGCCAAACATCGAAATTTTGATGAAATAGGTCGGTTTCAGGCCTCCACTGCACCCAAACAATACATGAGAGATAAACATAACTTCCTTTATTGGGAGTGGAATTCACCGAGGATCATTTTTGTCAGTAATAAGGGTGTTCAAAAAACCAAGCGTTAACCCGCTTTGGGTTGGTTAAACAGCAATAGCCCCATAAAGCTCAAAAATTTGTGTTTTCCGTGGATTTCTCTAAACGAGTCTTGTAGATTTTCAAGAAAAATTTGTCACTCCCAGGCCTTGGTGTGACAATAGAAGTTGCATGGACAAAATGCTGCGGTGAGCATTTGTTAACCCTCCACAGGCTGCTAAAAGTCAAAATTGTGATAAAATGGGCTGTTTTTGGACGCCAACAGCACCCAATGGGTACGCCACAAAGAAACGTGCCTTCTTTTATCGAGCGCATAATCTATACGCAAACATTTTTGTAAGTAGTAAGGGTATTCAAAAGTCGAAGTCTTAACCCATTTTGGACAGGCTAAAGAGAGAGACCCCTTAAAATTTTAAAATTCCCATTTTCTGTGGATTTCTCTAAAAACATCCTGTAGGTTTTCAAGACAAATTGACAACTCGCAGGTCTTTGTGTGATATTACAAGTTGCATGGACAAAATATTCCGGTGAGCGTTTATTAACCCTCTAGAGGCTGCCAAGCATCGTAATTTTGTTGAAATGAGCTGTTTTCAGGCACGCACATCACCCAACGTGTACCTGAGAAATAAACATAATCTCCTTTGTTGGAAGAGAAATTCACCGAAGACCATTTTTGTAAGTAATAAGGGTATTCAAAAAACCAAGCGTTAACCCATTTTGTGGTTGTTAATAGTGATACCCATCAAAGGCTTAAAAATTTATGTTTTCCCTGGATTTCTTTACAAACATCTGGTAGGGTTTTCAAGTGAAAATGGCCATTGATAGGTCATGGTGTCACATTACCAGTTGACTGGATAAATTATTCCTCTAAGCATTTGTTAACCCTCCATGGATGCTAAATGTCACAATTTTGAAAAAAATAGTCTGTTTTTGAACAACAACAACAACATCAAATGGGAATACAACAGAGGAACGTAACTTCTTTTACCGGACGCAAAACTGACAGGGAAACATTTTTGTAAGTTGTAAATGTATTCAAAGATCGAGGTCTTAACCCTTTTATGAACTGGTTAAGGAGATATACCCCTTAAAAGCTTAAAATTCCAGTTTTATGTGGATTTCTCGATTTCTCAAAAAAAAAATTTCAAGAGCAATTGACCATTCGCAGGTCTTCGAGTGACATTACAAGTTGCATGAACAAAATGTTTCGGTAAGCATTTGTTAACCCCCCAGAGACTGCCAAGCATTGACATTTGGAGAAAATGGGCTGTTCTTGGGCAACCATAACACCAAATGTGTACCTACAAGATAAACATAACCTCCTTCCTTGGAAGGGGAATTGTACGTCGATCATTTTTGTAAGTAATGAAGATATTCACAAAACCAAGCATTAACCCTTTAGAGCTGGTTAAAGAGAGATACCCCTCAAAAGGTTAAAAATTCATGTTAGGCCTCACAAAGTAGATCTTCTGTTTCTCAGGCCATTTTTTGTAAAATTGCATGCGGGCGGGCGGTTTTTTTATTTTATTTTTTATTTTTGTAATCATTTCTTTACCATTAAAATGTTCCATGTTCTTGTTTTGTTTTATGTTTTAGGCCTCATAATCTACAGAATAGCATGGGTTGTGGTGTAATACATCCCTTGAGGGCAAGAAGGCTTTGCAATGCTAAAGCATTGCAAAGCCTTGCACTCAAGGGACAATTTTATTAACTTGGGTAAAATATCATACATAAACCATTTGACTTTGATTTTTTTAAAGTTTGGATTGGTTATAAAAAGAGAGCATGCGGCAGCCAAAAGGACCATGCGGGAGGGCCTGAGAAACAGATTTTTATTTTTTTTTGCCTTATCTGAGGATTTCTTTAAAAACATCCCTAGATTTTCAGGAAAAAATGGCCATTCTCATATCTTAGTGTGACATTACAAGGTGCATGTACAAAATATTCCTGGAAGCATTTGTTAACCCTAAGCAGGTTCTCAAACATCAAAATGTTGATAAAATAGGCTGTGTTTGCGTACCCACAGCACCCGAAGTTGGGAGGAGAGATCAAAATAAGTGGAAGTAGAATTCACTTAGAATTATTTTTGGAAGTAATAAGAGTATTCAAAAAACAACACTTAACCCGTTTTGGGCTGGAAAAACAATGATACCCATCAAAAGCTTAAAATTCCTGTTCTCCCTGGATTTCTCTGAAAACATCTTGTAGATTTTAAAGAAAAAATGGCCATTCACAGTTCTTGGTGTGACATTACAAGTTGCATGAATAAATATTCCTGTTGGCACTTGTTAACCCTCTACAAACTGCCAGACATCAATATTTTGGATACATTTGAGATAAAATGGAACATTTTTAAATTGACACAGCACTCAGTGAGTATGTGTCAAATAAACTTAACTCCTTTTGTCGGTCATTGACTTGTTGGACGACGATATTGACATTAACCCACTCCACCGTTAATGATGGTTTTTACCTAAACAATTTTTTATCAAACTGTGTCATTTGAGACTACTATCTTCACCTTTCTCATAACATCAATGAAGGAACTTCAGTGAGAGAGTTAAAAACAATTCATCAGACACTGTGGGGTCATGAAAAATCATGGAATCTCATCGGGAAAAGCCATGATTCTCCAGAATCATAAAGTCTAGTTTTTTTGTTTGTTTTTTTTCCCACACATTTTGTTCGCATGATTCCGAAGCCATTTTTGGACCGATTTTCACAAAATTTTGTGCACACGCATAGAGGGGCACAAAATCTAAAAAAGTACCCAAGCGGAATTTTCGATTTAACCCTTATTTCGTCAGAATTGGCAAAAAACTGTCAAAATTGGGGATTATCGGCACTTTATCGAAACGCGTCTTGTAGATTTTTTTTAAACCTTCATCATTGCTAGACCTGTCTGTGCCATGACCTTTGATACACATGACATATCAGGCAATGCATATGGAAACCCTCCACAGGCTGCCAAACATCGAAATTTTGATGAAATGGGCCGGTTCCAGGCCCCCAGAGCACCCAAACGATACACGAGAGATAAACATAACTTCCTTTATTGGAAGTGGAATTCACCGGAGATCATTTTTGTAAGTAATAAGGGTGTTCAATAAACCAAGCGTTAACCCGTTTTGGGCTGGTTAAACAGCAATACCCCCATAAAGCTAAAAAATTCAGGTTTTCGTGGATTTCTCTAAACGAGTCTTGTAGATTTTCAAGAAAACATTGTCAGTCCCGGGCCTTGATGTGACAATAGAAGTTGCATGGACAAAATACTGCGGTGAGCATTTGTTAACCCTCCACGGGCTGCTAAAAGTCAAAATTGTGATAAAATTGTCTGTTTTTGGATGCCAACAGCACCCAACGGGTACTCCTCAAAGAAAAGTGTTTTCTTTTATCGAGCGCACAATCTATACGGAAACATTTTTATAAGTAGTAAGGGTATTCCAAAAACGAAGTCTTAACCCATTTTGGGCAGGCTAAAGAGAGAGACCCCCTTAAAATCTAAAACTTCCCATTTTCTGTGGATTTCTCTAAATACATTCCATAGGTTTTCAAGAAAAATTGACTACTTGCAGGTCTTTGTGTGACATTACAAGTTGCATGGACAAAATATTCCGCTGAGCGTTTATTAACCCTCTACAGAATGCCAAGCATCATGATTTTGTTGAATTGGGCTGTTTTCGGACACACACAGCATGCAATGTATGCCCGAGAGTTACACATAATCTCCTTTGTTGGAAGTGGAATTTACTGAGGACCATTTTTGTAAGTAATAAGGGTATTCAAAACCCCAAGCGTTAACCCCTTTTGGGGTGGTTAATAGCAATACCCATCAAAAGCTAAAAAAAAATCATGTTTTCCGTGGATTTTGTTACAAACATCTTGTAAGTTTTCAACAGAAAATGGCCATTGATAGGTCTTGGAGTCACATTACTGGATAAAATATTCCAGTAAGCATTTGTTAACCCTCCGTGGGCTGCTAAATGTCAACATTTTGAAAAAAATAGTATGTTTTTGGACACCAACAACAACAAATGGGAATGCCACAGAGATACATAACTTCTTTTACCGGATGCAAAACTGATAGGGAAAAATTTAGTAAGTAGTAAGAGTATTCAAAAATCGAGGTCTTAACCCATTTTTGCCTGGTTAAGATATATCCCTTAAAAGCTTAAAATTCCAGTTTTCTGTGGATTTCTCCAAAAAATCTAGTAAGTATTCAAGAAAAATTAACCATTTGCAAGTCTTGGAGTGACATTACAAGTTGCATAGACAAAATATTCCGGTAAGCGTTAGTTAAACCCTCCCGAGGCTGCAAAGCATAGAAATTTTGAGAAAATGGGCTGTTCTTGGGCACCCATTGCACGCAATGTGTACCTGCGAGATAAACATAACCTTCTTCTTTGGAAGTGGAATTCCCCGAGGATCATTTTTGTAAGTAATGAAGGTATTCATCAAACCAAGCATCAACCCGTTTAGGGCTGGTTACAGATCCATACCCCTCAAAAGGTTAAAAATTCATATTATCCGAGGATTTCTCTAAAAACATCTCATATTTTTCAAGAAAAAATGGCCATGCTCAGATCTTAATGTGACATTACAAGTTGCATGTACAAAATATTCCTCTAAGCATTTGTTAACCCTATGCAGGTTCTCAAACATCAAAATGTTGATAAAATTAGCTGTGTTTGCGTACCCACAGCACCCGAAGTTAGAGGAGAGATCAAAATAAGTGGAAGTAGAATTCACTGAGAATTATTTTTGGAAGTAATAAGAGTATTCAAAAAACAACACTTAACCCGTTTTGGGCTGGATAAACAATTATACCCATCAAAAGCTTAAAATTCATGTTCTCCCTGGATTTCTCTGAAAACATCTTGTAGATTTTAAAGAAAAAATGACCATTCACAGTTCACAGATTACCAGTTGCATGAATAAATATTCCTGTTAGCACTTGTTAACACTCTACAAGCTGCCAGACGTCAATATTTTGGATACATTTGAGATACAATGGACCATTTTCAAATAGACACAGAACTCAGTGGGTATGTGTCAAAGAAACATAACTCCTTTTGTCGGTCATTGACTTGTTGGACGACGATATTCACATTATAACCCACTCCACCGTTAATGATGGTTTTTTACCTAAACAATTTTTTTTATCAAACTGTGTCATTTGAGACTACTATACTCACTTTTCTCATAACATCAATGAAGGAACTTCAGTGAGACAGTTAAAAACAATTTATCCGACACTGTGGGGTCATGACAAATCATGGAATCTCATCGGGAAAAGCCATGATTCTCCAGAATCATAAAGTCTAGTTTGTATTTGAGTTCCTTTAAACCATCAGGCGAGCCGGAGGTTTCAGCCAGGCCGCGATCATAGGTCACACGCCTACAGCTTGTGGAGCAACCTGCTTCTGGGTGCCTTCGACCATGCCAGTCGGTTCAAGTGGTCAAAGCTTTTGCAGCATTGGCTTCAAAACAGAGTTCCAAGGCTATGAAGACTTATCTGCCTCCAGATAAGTTTGCTGACATACAGGCTCCTTTGCATGTGATGGACGCTGTGTTGGGCACAAACTGTTCCCTTCCTGAAGGTCAAGGCGCTGCTCTTCGATCCTCTTCTTTGGTGTGCCCACGACTATTCCATGATTCCGTGGCGATGGTCCGGGATGACGTCCTGCGTCATTCCAAAGATCAGCTGCTGCTGCTTCGCCAGCTTGATCCGCCTTCTGTTGGAGGCCGGGGCTGTTTCAAGCCTAACAAACGCCCTTCTGTTTCGTCTGTTAAGCCAAGAGCTGATCTTCCTGCTTCCATGTCTTCCTCTTACTCACATGGTAAGGGTAAGCATCGGCAATCCAGAAGGAGGTCTCAGAATCCTTCATCTAGCAGAGGAGGTGGTTTCTCCTCTCACAGGCCCCGTCGGGGCTAGAAATGAAGGTCCGCACCTCAAGTTGTCCCAGGTTGGAGGAGGGATATCCGAGTTTGCAGACCGTTGGGCCACGATCACATCCGATCCTTGGGTGTTTCCTTGGATGTTAGATGTTCGGTCCAGTCTGCTGATATCCTTTCGGAGGCACTCCACTCTTTTGAGAGTGCCTCTTCCAACCCAAGTACCTTAAGACGTTTCATGCCGGGAACTTTTGATCATGGAGATAGACATCTCCTGTCAAAGGAGGCGAATAAGGTGTCAAGAACATTCATTCATGGGATTTTATTCCCGTCTGTTCTTGGTGCCGAAGAAGGACAACCGACTCTCACCTCGATTCGTCCCAGGTTGGAGGAGGGATATCCGAGTTTGCAGACCGAGCCACGATCACATCCGATCCTTGGGTGCTTCCTTGGATGTTAGATGTTCGGTCCAGTCTGCTGATATCCTTTCGGAGGCACTCCACTCTGTTGAGAGTGCCTCTTCCAACCCAAGTACCTTAAGACGTTTCATGCCGGGAACTTTTGATCATGGAGATAGACATCTCCTGTCAAAGGAGGCGAATAAGGTGTCAAGATCATTCATTCATGGGATTTTATTCCCGAATGTTCTTGGTGCCGAAGAAGGACAACCGACTCTGACCAGTTATCGATCTGAGTATCCTGAACCAGTTATCATTGGGCCAAGTTTAGCATGGGGACTTTCAGGTCGGTTCACCGCTCCATTCACCAGGGAGATTTTGCTTCCAGCATCGACCTGTGAGACGCTTTCTTCACGTTCCAATTCATCGGACTAGAGCTGGTCGGTTCTGTAAATTAAATGAACAAAAAATTATATCTGCAATCTTCATATGCCTTCATAAAAAGTCATTCAAGCCCAAAGGCGTAGATAAGAGAGTCGGGAGTGTGTGTCGAGGGGAGGGGGGGCTCAAACAGTCACAGAAATGCCATTTGAGACGGAAACTTTATGATTCCACTGTCCTGTCCGATTCGTTTTTCATTTCCATTCACAGCATTGACGTGTTGCCTGACATGAAAATAAGTGAAGCGGGTTGGAATTTGAGAAAGAAACTGCCCAATTTCAAGGAGAAGTTGCGAACTTTAGAATACGCCATTTACTTTCAGTAAAACAGATACCTATTTCACAATCTAACTAACTTGAAAAGTTGACTTTTGTACCCGAAAGGAGCAAACTCTAAATCCCAGAATCATTCATTTACAAAGCACTGAAGAGGTTATGCAAATTACCGACAAGATCGTCACCTGACCTGATTTCCATGTCCATTCTTCTTTTCAGTTTGCATTGAATTATCATTGTCAGAGAGTCACTGAATTCTGAGAATTCCCATAACTTTGATAAACAACCTAGCCACGTGCATTTTGCACAAATAAGTGTATTTTGTTTTTTTTACTTTCATTCTATTCAGATTTCCGATTGACACTTTGTATGACAGGTATTGGCAGCTAACGTTTTATTCAATATTAATTTAACCCCTTTCCTGCAAAAAGGGATTCCCCAACATCAACTGAGCTTTGAGCGAATTGATACTTTGCAGGTGTCACAGTCCGTTCTTTTTCAATAACAGTGTTGTACTCTTCGGCATGATGATTCTGTATGTGGTGACGTAGGTTGGAGGTATTTATGTACTGGGCGATGACTGACTTATCGCATAATAGGCATTTGGCATTTCTTTCGTCGTTTCTTATTGATATGCTACCATGCGTTTTAGCTGACATTTTGTTGATTATGCAAAATCTATAGCATACTAAATGTAAATATTCAAAAGTTAAGCAAAACCGAAAATATACGGTTTTTAATCTCTTTTTCGGTTTCCACTAAAAAACCAAGTTTTGCTTTTAATTTGGTTAAACCGACCAGCTCTACATCGGACATTGTGAAAGTATCTCAGGTTTGCTTTTCTAGAACGAATTTACCAGTTCAAGGCCGTGCCTTTCAGCCTCAACCAGGCTCTGTGAGCCTTGATCCGACTGATGTTGCATGTGATCGCCTTCCATCGCACTCAGTCCAGGGTGACAACTTCATGGTATCTGGACGATATCCTCCAGGGGCATTCCAATCAGTCCAATGCTGCCCCTCTGGAGTCAAATGTCGACGCACTTGTGACTGCTCATGTCGCTAGGGTTCATAGTCAACAAGAAGTCAGACCTGGTCCCTTGTCCGTCGTTTTATCATCTGGGGATTGACTTCCATATTCAGCTGAATACAGTGGCGGTTCCCACGGGTGATGGCTGTGATTCTCTCAGCTTTCGCCCCAACTCTGACCCAGTCCACGTCCGTGACAGTTCGGAGTATTCTCCTGCTCCTCTGTCTTTGCAGTTCGATGATGGATCTCATTCCTCTAGAGCGGCTGCATGTCAGACCTCTCCAACACTTTCTAAGTGGTTGGAGGCCGAAAGCCGATCCCCTGGATCTGGTGCTTCAGTTACCAGTATCTCTTCATCGTCACCTTCTTCCCTGGATGGATGTTCAGTGGATTATGCAGGGAGTTCCATTGGACTTGCCCATGTCTGATCGTGTTCTGATGGCTGATGCCAGTGATCTTGGATGGTGCGCGTCGTTGGATCCTCTGGTCTTTCCCTTCATGGTGTAAGAGGCCAGGATCAAGCAGCTCTTCACATCAACCTGAAGGAGCCTCTTGCTCTTCTTCTGAGTTTCCAGCAGTGGATCCCCCACCTTTCGAATTGTCAGGTCCTTCTGTTGTCTGACAATTCAACAGGGGTCGCTTACGTTTGGACCCAGGGCATCACTCACTCGGTTCCCATGTACAAATTGGCTTAGGATCTTCTTGTGCTCGCTCATGATGTCACTGCCTGGGTGGTGGTTCATCACATTCCCGCTCATCTGAATGCCCTAGCCGACTCCCTGTCCCGATGGGATAGGTTCATTTCCACCGAGTGGACTCTTCAGAGGGCATTGTTCCAGTCGCTTTGCGATCTGTGGGGTCGTCCCCACATCAGTCTTTTTGCGACCCATTGGAACCCTCTGGTGTACACTTTCATGTCCCTGTATCTAGATCCTCTGGTTTCTGCCGTAGATGCTCTGTCACTCGATTGGAATGGTCTAGTTGGCTACGCCTTCCAGCTGGTTCCGATTCTGCCTCGGGTTCTGCCAAGATACAAACCTGCAGTTGTTGAATCATTCTGATCGCTCCCTTGTCACCTAAGCGGGTGTGGATCAATCAGCTCCACTCTGTGTTGTGTTCCAGCACGTCTCCCTCCATGTCACAACCTTCTTTGCCAAGGTCACCCGAGGAGGTTTCACGCTGACCTGACTTCATTGTGCCTTAACGCATATCTTTTGTCAGGTCCTGTCTCCTCCGTAGTGGTTTTTCGAGACGAGCAGTGGAGTGCATTTCTTCTTCAAGGTGGCACTCCACTGGTTTAGCCTATGTAGCTAAGTGGAAAGTCTTCTGTTGATGGTGTGCTGATTACACTGATGATTATGCCGATCCTTCGATAACACAGATTGCAGAGTGTCTAGTATATCTTTTTATACGCCCGTTTGAAAAAATACTATTATAGTATGGCGTTGTCTGTCCGTCTGTCCATCTGTCTGTCCGTCCGTTTGGTTTCCGAACAATAACTTTAGTATTTGTTTTCCGATCGGCTCCAAATTTGGTATGTGGTTTAATCACAACAAAATACAGGTCAAGTTCGAATATGGGGTCGGTCCAAACATTTTTCGCCTGAATTATGGCTCCTGTTGGACTTAGAATTCGTCAAATATTTGGTTTCCGGATGATAACTTTAGTATTTGTTTTCCGATCGGCTCCAAATTTGGTATGTGGTTTAATCACAACAAAATACAGGGCAAGTTCGAATATGGGGTCGGTCCGAACATTTTTCGCCTGAATTATGGCTCCTGTTGGACTTAGAATCCGTCAAATATTTGGTTTCCGGATGATAACTTTAGTATTTGTTCTCCGATCGGCTCCAAACTTGGTATGTGGTTTAATCACAACAAAATACAAGTCAAGTTCGAATATGGGGTCGGTCTGAACAATTTTTGCCTGAATTATGGCCCCTGTTGGACTTAGAATTCTTCGTCAAATATTTGGTTTCCGGATGATAACTTTAGTATTTGTTTTTCGATTGGCTTCAAACTTGTTAGTCTTTTTTCTCAAATGACTGAAAAAATTTAGTCATTTCACAAAATCACTGATTTCAAAGTCTGACCGTAACATATATATATATGCCAGTATAAATTTCTCGCACTCTAAAAAATTGCAAATGTGTTAAAATGGTACAATTTGAACAGTTCACTGGCGTATGATGCAATGCCCAGCGGTGCTCTTGTTGATTCCTGGGGTCTCCAACATGTTACCATCTGAGGGTACAGGTCCATAATGCTTTCAGAGACCTATTTGTATGTCGGAAAGCATCATATCGGCATTCATCCTCACCTCTCTAAACTTATTCGGCACTTTTCTTTGAAAAGACCTGGGATTTTGCAGCTTACCCCAAGATGGTATCTTTCTTGGGCACTTCTTTCCTTGTGGTGGGGGGTGGGGGAGCACCATTCGAACCTTTATCCCAGCTGGATATGCATTTTCTCACATACAATACAGCTTTTCTGATGGCTTTTGCCTCAGCCAGAAGGGTTAGTGAGTTTCACATCCTCTCTGTTGATCTGGAATTTTCAGAAGCTCCGCCAACAGTGTTATTTTACCACTGATTGCTCCTTTCTGGCCAAGAATCAGATGCCAGAAACTACTCCACCTCCAATCTGTATCAGGGCTCTTCCTTCTGCAGAGGGTAATATATTTCTGTCTCCCTGGTCGACAGAAGATATCTCCTCAATCCATTTCTAGATGGATTTGTCTTGCTATTTGTACATCATAGCGACAGACGATTGTATTACCAATCGCTTTCCTGCCCACGAGGTTCATGCATTGTCCACCTCCTCGGCTTATGCTAACTGTATCAGTTGTCGGATGTTAAGCAGGCAGTCTACTGGTGAAATGCTTCTACTTTCTCCACCTCTCTGCACCAGTTGCAGGAGCAGTCTGAGGACCTCTTTTCTTATGTTCAGGCTGTCCTCAACCTTAGCCATTAGGGTTCTTGGAAGATCAGTTCCAGCCCTGTTCTTGGTACTGTCCTTTCTGTCTGTGTGTCAGACAGGGCCATATGCCTCATCTCCCATTGTCATTTACTAATGGTGTGATGCTATGGTTTTATAGGCCTACGGAACTCTTCTGTTCACGATTCCAGCACTGTCGGGTCATTCTATTGTCTATTTAGCCTGTTGTAAACAATTGTGAGGTAGGTTGAGAAGAAATATAAATTTTATAGTAAATTTCCTTTCTTATGATACCTACCACAATTGTTTGCACAGAGGCCCACCCGTCTCCTTTTTTGGGTAAGAATTCTCCATCCCTGCTAATCACATAACTCCAATGTTGGCGGATTCAATAGAATGACACGTTGGTTATACGTCTGCACACTGGTTCCTGAAATCTTGGATTAGTACTAGAAGAGTGTCCCAACTGGGTGTGCGCCGGTTGCACTCGACCCAGTTTTGGCTTATTTTTTCTTGGTGCTTTTGCACCACTTTTCTCTCCCAAATTGCTTGGGAAAGAAGAAAATAGAGAGTATTTTTCCATGTTAGGGACTTCCACTGTAGTGCAAGCCTGTTGTAAGCAATTGTGGTAGTTATAATAAGAAAGGAAATTTACTATAAAATTTAAATTTCTGCTTAAAAGAGTGAGGGGAGGGTCATGCCCCTACCCCATTCCTGTCATTGATTCATATGTATATTATGGTTCAAAAACATGCAATTTTCAGGCGATTTATTGTGTGTTTTTTTATTTATTTTGTTATTAATTGATTCATCGGCATATTTGAACATTCTCAGCTTGGATTTAGTTTTTATCAGACCTCATCCTAACTCTGGAGGTTATTTCTGACTTTACCTTATTATAACAAAGAGTCTTTCATTGAACATGTATATGAAAGGTCAAGATGAAAGTTTAGAGTTTTATTTGAGTGACTGTTTGGGTTTTGTTTGTTTTAAAGATAACAAATCTCTTAGTGGGGTGGGGGGGGGGGGGGGGGGGGTGGTCAGAAAAAACTGCAAACACAACCTTATTTTTTGCTATTGCCATTTCTTATCAACCTACTCACAATTGTTTACTACAGGCTTGCACTACAGTGGAAGTCCCTAACTCGGATAAAATACTCTCTATTTTTGTCTTTCCCAAGCAAGTTGGGAAAGAAAAGTGGTGCAAAAGCACCAATAAAAATAAGCCAAAACTGGGTCGAGTGCAACCGGCACAGACCCAGTATGGGACGCTCTCTCCCAAGTACAACTCCACGACTTCCGTTGCCAGTGCGCATATACCGTCTCTAAAGACTCATTCTTTTTAAAATCCGCTTCGTGTCGAGATGTTTTTGCACGCTTATCAGTGTTCCACCAGCTCGATGTTTGATGATTCCTGATTCATTATACCACAGTGTATTCTTTGTATTCTCAGGAACAGTGTTTTATATATTCTCTTTTCTATTATGTGTCCATAATGTATATTTATTTGCTCTCTCTCGAGTCGCGCGCGTATTTCGCGTGCCACGCGGTTTGGACTTAGATTTTTTCACAATTATTGTTAGTCGAGTTGTGACGAAGTCAAACTCGACTTATAGTTTGGTGAATGGCGGGTGGGCGGGCGGGCGGGCGTAAACAATTGGTTTCCGGATGATAACTTGATAGTGGTTCAACTCACATTCATTAAACTTCATACGTAGGTTGGTCTTGGTGGGAGGAAGAACCCTATTGATTTTGGACATGCTACGTCGAAGGTCAAGGTCACAGTGAGGAAGAAACCTATTGATCTTGGACTCACCAGGTCAAAGGTCAAGGTCACAGTGACCTTGAACATAGTATATCGCAACAATTGGTTTCCAGATGATAACTTGATAGTGGTTCAACCTAGAGTCATGAAACTTTATAGGTGTGTTGGCCTTGGTGTGAGGAAGAACCCTATTGATCTTGGACTCACCAGGTCAAAGGTCAAGGTCACAGTGACCTTGAACATAGTATATCGCAACAATTGGTTTCCGGATGATAACTTGATAGTGGTTCAACCTAGAGTCATGAAACTTCATAGGTATGTTGGCCTTGGTGCGAGGAAGAACCCTATTGATCTTGGACTCACCAGGTCAAAGGTCAAGGTCACAGTGACCTTGAACATAGTATATCGCAACAATTGGTTTCCGGATGAGAACTTGATAGTGGTTCAACCTAGAGTCATGAAACTTCATAGGTGTGTTGGCCTTGGTGCAAGGAAGAACCCTATTGACCTTGGACTCGCCAGGTCAAAGGTCAAGGTCACAACTCGACATTGGATCTGTGATCCTGAGCGGGATTTTTAATGCTTTTTTTGCAAAATTTTCTAATTGTGTTAGAGTTAGGTGTCAGCGGGGTACCACTCCTACAGTGTTTCTTCTTTCTTTTGAGAGTAGTCTTCCTGTTGGGTGGTTCCCGGTCGACCGTCTGGGGTCTTTGTTTCTGTCACCTTTCTCTCTTCTTTGGGGGTGTTCTGTTTTCTCATCTCACCTTCTCTGCTCCTCTCACCTCTATCATGCCCAGGACAATTCCTTGTGGGCAATGTCTGCTGCCAAAGCATGTGGACGATGTACATTCGTCTTGTTCCTCCTGTAATGGGTGTTCGGCCGAGCGGCCACGTGGTGTCTGTGGAACATGGTCTTCCACCTTCTGGGCGTCAGTAAACCGTGTCGTTCGTTCTCGTGGCCGTGCCTCCCGCTCCCGCGGGAAAGGAGAACGTGGTCGTTCGGGGCCTCCCGAGCCGACTTTGTCTGGTGAGAGTTATTCCTCCTCAGTGGGGGATGTGCAGTCCTTTCCTGTGGTGGATACTGCGGGAGCCGTTGAGTGTTCTGGTGTAGAGATGCCTGGTTCCGGGACTACGGTCCCCCTCCAGTCGACATCTTAGGCTGTCACTAGGGTTGTGACTCCTCCTTCGGAGCCGAGCCGGTGTGCTCTCTACACTTTTTCACCAGCCTCAACGACTCTCGACGTATCTACTACTGCTGCTGGCCCGTCTGCTTCGTTGTCTGTTTCAGCCGGCCTCGGCTTTTCGCTGCAGGGGACTGCAGGACTGTCCGATACTGTAGACGAGGGATATCGGCCTCAGCCTTCCCTGACTTCAACTCGGCGAAGTCGGAAGGGGCTGCCGGCCGAGCCCATCACTGTGGTCTCTTCGCCGTCGAGCACCACAGTTGTGTCTTTGGATTCGGATGTTCGTAGTGGAAACACTATGAACTCCGTGGCGTTTCCGTCTACTCACTCTGGTCACACGACCAGTTTTGGGGGACCAATGCCTTTTGTGCAGCCTGGACCTTCTGCCCCGCAGAGGTCCGCGGTGACTCTCATGAGTTCTCGCAATATTGATCCTTGGGGTGCTTCGTACCCCTATACACGTCTGCCTTCAGATGTTTCGGCTGCCGCCCATCGTCCCGCGTCGGGTGTTTTGGAGGATCGTGACCCTTCGCTGGTTAAGAGGGTCAGAGGTGAAGCCACTTTGCTGGTTCGCTCCCCTGTCGAACCGGTCGGTACAGGCAGTGAGCTTAGGGAGGCCCTCTCCTTACTCACTCAGGTTCTTTCTAAGAGCCTTCCTGTTGCTTCCAGCGAGGCTATGGGTGGTTTCCAGGCGCCTCCTATGGCGCCGCCTCCCGGGATTGGAAACAGGCCGGTTTCCGATTCCTCTGGTGTCCCGACACCATGGAAGGCGTCGGCTGGTTTGCCCACGATGTGCTATGTGTCTTCCGACTCTGGGGAGGAGTCCGACATGCTTGAGGTCGAGGGCCAGCAGTCTTTGGACTTGGGGGCGGCTCTTGACTTTGTGTTTGGGTTTCTGCCTGAGCTCAAACCTGCTAACCAGCCGACAGTGTCAGCCTGGCCGCGATCATCGGTCGCGCGCCAACAGCCTATGGAGCAACCTGCTTCTGGGCACCTTCGACCGTGCCAGTCGGTACAGGTGGTTGAAGCTTTTTCAGCATTGGATGCCAAGCTGAATTCCAAGGCTTTGAAGACTTCGTTCTTCACCAGGGTTGACACCTTTTTGCCTCCTGTGCGTTATCGTTCCTACGATTCCGCCAATCCGTCAGTCTGCCAGGCTTTGACGGTTCTGGATCAGGACTCCACTTCCCTCGGGCTTTCCAAGCCCAAGTCTGCCGTCATTCCAATGATGACTCTGGAGTCCACGTTGGGCTTATCTAGAGAGATGCTTGGCATGCTTTCTCTCTCAGATCACGTCGTCTCAGCTTTGGCTGCTTATCTGCCTCCAGATAAGTTTGACGAGGTACAGGCTCCTTTGCGTGTGCTGTCCAAGGCGCTTATGCACCTTACTCACACGCATGCCTGTAACACGGCGAATTTGGAATTAGTTCGAAGGGACGCTGTGCTGGACACAGGACGATCCCTTCCCGAGGAGCAGCGTGCTACTCTTCGATCTGCTTCTTTGGCAGGTCCGCAACTTTTCCATGGTTCCGTGTCGACGGTCCGGGATGACGTCCTACGTCATTCCAAAGATCAGCTGCTGTTTCGTCAGCTTGATCAGCCTTCTCGGGGAGGCAAGGGCCATTCCAAGCCTAACAAGTACCCTTCTGCTTCCTCTGTGAAGCAAAAGGCTGGTCCTTCTGCCGCCGCCTCTACTTCTTACTCACGGGGTAAAGGTAGGGGTCGGCAGAATCGAGGGAAGTCTCAGGATTCTTCGTTTAGCAGAGGAGGTGGTTTCTCCTCTCGCGGCCCTCGTTGGGGCTCGAAATGAAGGTCCTCACCTCGACTCGTCCCAGGTTGGAGGAAGGATAGCAGAGTTCGCAGACCATTGGACCACCATCACATCCGATCCATGGGTGTTAGATGTTGTTCGGTCCGGGCTGCGCATATCCTTCCGACGGCACCCCACTCTGTCAAGGGTGCCTCTTCCAACCACAGTTCCTTCAGACGTTTTACGTCGGGAACTTTTGTCCACGGAGATTGCCAATCTCCTGGCAAAGGGGGCGATCGAGGTCGTCAAGAACGTTCAGTCAGTGGGTTTCTATTCCCGCCTGTTCTTGGTGCCGAAGAAGGACGGCCGACTCCGACCGGTTATCGATCTGAGTTTCCTGAACCAGTCTATCATTGCTCCCAAGTTCAGCATGGAGACTTTCAGGTCGGTCCGCCAATCAATTCACCAGGGAGATTTCGCAGCCAGCATCGACCTGCGAGACGTTTACTTCCACGTTCCGATGCATCGGGCGTCACGGAAGTATCTCAGGTTCGCTTTTCTGGGGCGAGTTTACCAGTTCAAGGCCATGCCTTTCGGCCTCAACCTGGCTCCTTGGGCGTTCACCAGACTGATGTCGCATGTGATAGCGTTCCATCACACACAGTCCAGGGTGACTACTTCGGCATATCTGGACGATATCCTCCAGAGGCATTCCAATGCTACCTTACTGGAATCGGATGTCGCCACTCTGTTGAGCTTGCTCACGTCGCTAGGATTCAGAGTCAACGAGGAGAAGTCGGACCTGGTCACTTCTCAGTCGTTTTGTCATCTGGGGATGTCTTTCCAAACCAAATTCAATTTGGTGGCTGTTCCCCAGGCCAAGGCTGTGATTCTCTCAGCTTTTGCTCTGACTCTGTCCCAGTCCAGGTCTGCGACCGCTCGGAGTTTTCTCCGGCTGATCGGTCTCTGCGGTTCGGTGACGGATCTCATTCCTCTAGGTCGGCTGCGTGTCAGACCTCTCCAACACTTTCTGCTCAGTCGTTGGAGGCCGAATGTAGATTCTCTGGATCAGGTGCTTCCGTTTCCGGACTCTCTGTATCCTCACCTTCTTCCCTGGACAGATGTTCAGTGGATTACGCAGGGTGTTCCGCTGGACTTACCCACATCCGATCGCGTTCTGACGGCAGATGCCAGCGATCTCGGATGGGGTGCGACGTTGGATCCTCTCGGTCTTTCCCTACACAGGATGTGGGACCAGGATCAAGCAGCTCTACACATCAACCAGAAGGAGCTTCTTGCTCTTCTTCTGAGTTTCAGGCAGTGGATCCCTCACCTGTCGAATCGCCAGGTCCTTCTACTATCCGACAATTCGACGGTGGTTGCTTACATTCGGAACCAGGGCGGCACGCACTCGCTTCCGATGTACGAGTTAGCTTGGGATCTTCTACTGCTCGCTCAGGATGTTCACGCCGGAGTGGTTGTTCGTCACATCCCTGGTCGTCTGAACGTCCTAGCCGACTCCCTGTCCCGACAGGGCAGGGTTATTTCCACCGAGTGGATGCTTCACAGGGCAGTGTTCCAGTCGCTTTGCGATCTCTGGGGACGTCCCCACATCGACCTCTTTGCGACTCGTTGGAACCATCTGGTGGACACTTTCGTGTCCCCGTGTCCAGATCCTCTGGCTTTTGCCGTGGACGCTCTGTCACTCGATTGGAACGGTCTAGTCGGCTACGCCTTCCCGCCGGTTCCGATTCTTCCTCAGGTTCTCGCCAAAATTCGAGCCTGCAGTTGTCGAATCATTCTGATCGCTCCCCTGTCGCCTCAGCGGGTGTGGATCAATCAGCTCCGCTCGCTGATGGCGGCGGTTCCGGCACGTCTCCCACTACGTCGCGACCTTCTTTGTCAAGGTTGTCCGAGGAGGTTTCACGTCGACCCGACTTCATTGTGCCTTCACGCATATCTTTTGTCAGGTCCTGTCTCCTCCGTAGAGGTTTTTCGAGATGAGCAGTGGAGTGCATTTCTTCTTCAAGGAGGCACTCCACTGGTTTAGCTTATGCAGCTAAATGGAAGGTCTTCTGTCGTTTGTGTGCTGATCACTCTGTTGATTATGCCAATCCTTCGATTTCACAGATTGCGGAGTTTCTGGTATATCTGTTTGATTCTCGGGGTCTCCAGCCTGTTACCAACAAGGGTTACAGGTCTATGCTTTCAGAGACTTTTTCTTATGTGGGGAAGCGTCGTATCGGCACTAATCCTTACCTCTCCAAGCTTGTTCGGCACTTTTCTTTGAAAAGGCCTCGGACTTTGCAGCTTACTCCACGATGGAATCTTTCGTGGGTGCTGCTTTGCTTGGGGGGGGGGGGGGGCACCGTTCGAACCTTTATCCCAGGTGGATATGCATTTTCTCACATATAAGACGGCTTTTCTGATGCCATTTGCTTCGGCCAGACGGGTTAGTGAGCTTCACGCCCTCTCGGTTGACCCGGCCTTTTTTAGGAGCTCTCCCAACAGTGTTACTTTTACCACTGATTGCTCCGTTTTGGCTAAGAATCAGTTACCAGATACTACTCCTCCTCCTATCTGTATCATGGCTCTTCCCTCTGTTGAGGGTACTCGCCCTTTGCTCTGTCCGGTCCGTGCTATTCGCATTTATCTTGATCGGACACGCTTCATACGGAAGGGCAGAAAACGTTTTTTTCTGTCTCTCATTCCGGGTCGACAGAAGATCTCTCCTCAATCCATTTCTCTATGGATTTGTCTTGCTATTCGTACGGCTTATAGTCGTTTAGCAGCTGGCGATTGTATTACCAATCGTATTTCTGCCCACGAGGTGCGGGCACTGTCTACCTCTTGGGCTTATTCTAACTCTGTCAAGTTGTCGGATGTTATGCAGGCAGCCTACTGGAGAAATGCTTCGACTTTCTCCACCTTTTATTTGCGCCAGTTGCAGGAGCAGTCGGAGGACCTTTTTGCCCTGGGTCCTCTTTCTTCTGCTCAGGCTGTTGTCTGCCATAGCCATTAGGCTTCTTGAAGGTCAGTTTCAGCCTTGTGCTGTTACTGCCCTTTTTCTGTCTGTGTGTCACACAGGCTCATATGTCTCTTTTCATTGTCCTTTACCAATGATTGCGACATTATGGTTGATAAGCCTCGGGACCTCTTCCTTCTACTTCATGGTTCCAGTGCACTAGGGTAATGTGGGGGTTGGTTATGCGATTCCCTCCAGCCTTTTGTCTATTCAGCCTGTAGTAAACAATTGTGAGTAGGTTGATAAGAAATCTAAATTTTATAGTAAATTTCCTTTCTTATTATACCTACCACAATTGTTTACATGGAGGCCCTCCCGTCTTCTTTACGGGTAAAGAATCTTTCCTCCCCGCTGATCACATAACTCTAACGTTTACGGATTCAAAAAGAATGAGTCTTTACAGACGGTATATGCGCACTGGCAACGGAAGTCGTGGAGTTGTACTTGGGAGAGAGCGTCCCGTACTGGGTCTGCGCCGGTTGCACTCGACCCAGTTTTGGCTTATTTTTATTGGTGCTTTTGCACCACTTTTCTTTCCCAACTTGCTTGGGAAAGACAAAAATAGAGAGTATTTTATCCGAGTTAGGGACTTCCACTGTAGTGCAAGCCTGTAGTAAACAATTGTGGTAGGTATAATAAGAAAGGAAATTTACTATAAAATTTAGATTTCTCACGCTCAGCTGCATTTTTTTCCTGACAAATTGTTGACACCCACCCCCTCCCACATCAAAAACTTTTGTTTTGCAGGTAAACAGAATCTGAATGGTTTTGCAAGTCACTATAATGATATGTAATGTGATGTACATGATCAATACCATCAATGCATGTTCAATACCTGTCACCAGATATAACTCCAACAATTGACTGGTAAAGTGTCGTTAGTCAAGACACACTGCTCTGTCACATTTGATTGGATAGTGCCCAGAGGCACTATCCAATGAAATGTGACAGAGCAATATTTCACGAAAAAACTCTCGTGTTCTGTGTGGTCAGGAAATTTTTTAGCACTCTACTAGTTAAATTTGACACCAGATCTGATAAGGTAATTCCAGTAGCAGTAACAAATATATAAATAATGATATTTTTGTTACTGAATCAGGTTGAATGATATTTTATCAACAGCAAATTGATGCGATGACATACCACAGATGATTTTATTATTAGCTCAACTTGACAAAAGTCAAGCTGAGCTATTGCCATCACTTCTCGGCGATCAGCGTATGTATGTACGTACATACGTACATCGGTACGTAGGTACGTATGTACGTCCACAGTTTCCTTTGGCACACCTCACAGGTAGCATTTATGGTCAGATCGCTTTGAAACTTGGTATGCTTGTTTGGTGTGACCTCTGGATTGGAGCTATCGATTTTCTTCAATTTCCGTCAAAAAATGTTGCCACGGCCAACGTTCTTAGAACTTAGTTTAGTCAGACCTCAATATTTCCTTTGGCACACCCTACAAGGCACATTTATGATTGGATTGCTTTGAAACCTGGCATGCTTGTTTGGGGTGACCTCTAGATGGGAGCTATCAATTTTTTTCCATTTCCGTCAAAAAATGTTGCCTTGGCCAATGTTCTTAGAACTTAGTTTAGTCAGACCTCAATATTTCCCTTTGGCACACCCTACAGGACACATTTATGATCGGATTGCTGTGAAACCTGGCATGCTTGTTTGGGGTGACCTCTAGATGGGAGCTATCGATTTTCTTCCATTTCCGTCAAAAAATGTTGCCACGGCCAACATTCTTAGAACTTAGTTTAGTCAGACCTCAATATGTCCCCTTTGGCACACCCTACAGGGCAAATTTATTATCGGTTTGCTTTAAAACCCGGCATGCATGTTTGGGGTGTCCTTTAGATGGGAGCTATCGATTTTCTTCCGTTTCCGTCGAAAGATGTTGCCACTGACAATGACCTTCGATGAACTTAGTAAAAACTTAGTGCAGTTAAGCATCAATATTTCCCTTTGGCACACCCTGCAGGGCACATTTATGATTAGATCACTTGCAAGTTTGTGTGGGGGTGACATCTTTATGGGAGCTGTCGATTTTCTTCCATTTCTGTCAAAAAATGTTGCCGCAGACCTTTGAACTTAGTTTAGTCAGACCTCAATATTTCCCTTTAACACACCCTTCAGGGCACATTTATGACCGGATCACTTTGAAACTTGGTATTTGTGTTCGGGGTGACCTCTAGATGTGAGCTATTGCTTTTTTTTCTCATTTCCATAAAAAATTATTGTTGTTATCACCACCCTTTGAACTCAATGCATTTGTGCATCAACTTATCCCTTTTGCACTCTCTGCAGGGTATATATATGAATTTCCATAACACTCCCCCCCCCCCCCCCCCCCCCCAAAAAAAAAACAAAAAAAAAAAAACATTGCCACAAGCAATGACCTTCTAATTAGTGCATTTGTGCATTAACATCTTCCTTTGGCATGCCTCAGAGGGCACATTCATTATCAGGTGTTTTGAAACTTTGTATGCTTATGCAGGGTGACAAAGATAGGAGCTATTGATTTTCTTTTCATTTTCATCAAAAACTGTTGCTGTTAGCAACAAATTTTGAATTTATTGCATTTGTGCATCAACATTCTTTGACATGGCCTACAGGCCACATTTATCATAGGATTGTTTTTGAACTTGGTGTTCTCAACCTCTGAACATACTGCATTTGTGTATCAACATTCTTCCATTAGCCAGTCTTACAGCTTACATTTAAAAATGCATGGATTACTCTGATGTTGTGCACACACAATGCTGTTATGTTGAAATTTCATCAAATAACATTGGTACCAATGATATTTAATTTTGCCATTTCATTTATAACTTACCAAGTTCAAGTTTGTCAAGTTGTGCTACAGTGTCATTGACACTTTCATTTCCTTTTCTTTCATTTTCATACCAATCAATAAACAATCAAAGTTTTATTTAATTCCTTATGATTACAAAAGACCGAAGACATATAACTGTCTTTATCAAAGACTTCCTATGCTGGTCACTGTGGTGGAATTCACAATGGTCAACCTGGGTTGCTGTCACAACTCTCAAGTTAGATCTAGACAGTTAGGGTATGCATGAGAGTAACAGTTGTAACCTCATAACAACATACAAAGGGAATATCCATGGATATCTTTATTTTTCTGCAATCTCTTTGTATTACATGAGTTTGAATTTGGAAAGAAATTGGTTGCATAAATTATGAAAACCCATATACTGCTTTCAGAGGAGACACAGTTTGGAAAAAAATGCATGCATTTTTTTACATTGTCCACACGACACCCACCCACCCCTGTCTCCACATAAGTTCCAGTGACAATCACCCAAGTTTTCTGTCATTGGATACATATATACTCTCAGATGCATATATACTGCTCAGAATGCCTTGTGGTTGGTATGCAAATAGATGCAGTGCACGGGGAAGCTGTGTTTGGACAAAAAATATACCATAAAAATGGATAAGGAAAAAATTTGCATGATCTGGAGAAAACGCGTTTTTAACATCTGAGTACTCTCCCTCCCTCTCCCTCACACATGTGCCCCCCCCCCACCCTCCTTGAGTGGGGACTGAAAAAAACTAAAACAAATGTTATTTACATATAGGAGTCGGTCACTGGGTGGGGGGGGGGGGGGGTCTGCTTTTCGTGAAAACAGTAGTTGGGCATGCTACTTGAAAACACAATATGTGTGTGCATCATTGCATGCATACATCATGTGCCTGGGTGTATGTGTGTAATATGTGTAGTATGTGTGTAATATTTGGTTGGTGGCTCTATAGCCTAACACCTATCTAATGAATCTCTTGAGTGTAACAGAGTCCCACAAGCATGAACTTGACTTGTGCTTTTTTATGTGTACCCATACTATGTATGGTACACATAATGCCGGCATCCGGAGTGGCCATCTGTCGTTCGTCTATCCGTCCGGCGTCAGTATCCATTTCTTTGGCATTCGATAACTTGAAAAATATTGCTTGGATTGTCAACGTACTTTATATTTGTGTTCAGGTTACTGATGTGTCGAGCTGTATAGTTTTTGGTGTAAATCTGATAATTTGATCCTGTGATATTAACTCTCTGTCCTTCAAATTGAGAATTCTTCCAATCCCTTTGGCATGAGATAACTCAAAACATATCAATCCAATTGTCATGTTACTTTATATATATCTTCAGGTTACTGATGTTCTGAGCTGTATAGTTTTGGGTGTAAATCTTATTTTGATCGTGAGATATTAACCCTTTATTCTTCAAATTGAAAATTCCTCCAATCCCTTTGGCATTTGATAACTTGAAAAATATTGCTTGTATTGTCAAGTTACTTTACATTTGTGTTCAGTTTACTGATGTGCCAAGCTGTATACTTTTTGGTGTAAATCTGATAATTTCATCCTGAGATATTAACCCTTTATCCTTCAAATTGAAAATTCCTCCAATCCCTTTGGCATGCGATAACTCAAAAAATATCAATCCGATTGTCATGTTACTTCATTATGTGTTCAGGTTACTGATGTGCCAAGCTGTATAGTTTTTGGTGTAAATCTGATAATTTGATCCTGTGATATTAACCCTTTATCCTTCAAATTGAGAACTCCTCCAATCCATTTCTTTGGCATTCGATAACTCAAAAAATATTAATCCGATTATCAGGTTACTTTATATATGTTTTCAGGTTACTGATGTGATGTGCTGTGCTGTATAGTTTTTTATGTAAATCTAATAATTTGATCCGGAGATATTAACCCTTTATCCATCAAATTAGGCACTCCTCCAATCCATTGCTATATGTACCCATACCATGTATGGTGTACATAATGTCGGCATCCGGGGTGGCCCTCCGACATACAGCTTTCTACTAGTTGCCCGTATGGGCACACATCTGACGATTTCATCGGCCTATTTTTATTTTGTACTAAATGTACATTATTGATAGCATGAAAATGCCATTCTGAGGGTGATTTAGTGAAAAACACCCTCAACATACATGTTTGTGAGTATGGGTGTATTTCAACAAAAACACACTACCCTCACACAACCTCCATATTTAGATCTTCACGTGAAGTCAGGTTGAAAATCCATTGATCCTGCCACATTCCTCCTGTCTTTGTAACTTTATAATAAAAAAAAAATTCTCATCAGGCATATTCTCTAAAATTTAAACTTGCCATATAAAATTCTATTGAATTTGTGAATCTGATCCTGGATCTTACACCCAACATCTGGCTCACTAAATGACTGTGGACTGTGATCAACATGCCATAATGCACAGTGGTCAAAGTGTACATTTATGTAAGTCAGGTGGTGCTTTGATAATCCACTTCTGAATTTTTGTACCCAAAGCTTGATAATAGCGGGCCTTATCAAAACAGTTCTTCGGACATAATGACATTATCACCTTAAGTATGCCCCCTATAATTTGGATATCCCACTTGCTCGAGCGCCAAAAAGTTTGGAACCCAAGAATAAAGTTTTCTGCTCATGTACAACTTCGAGATTATTTGTTGGGCTTTGAATTAAATTTTTTTTGTTGGGCCCTCAAATTCAGGGTTGGGGCAAATACATTGCAAATGTATTAAATACGAATACTTTGAATTTTTATGAATACAAATATCAATACACAAATTCCATGAGTATTTGAATATGAATACTTAAACTTTACAATGTATTCATGAATACAAATATGAATACTTGAATAATTTTCAAATTATTTCCTCCAAATGGATGATAGTAAATTAAATTAAAAAAAAAAAAAAACCTAGAATATCTTGGAAAATTATTAATAAAATCATACAAATATCAATGCCTGTGGAACCAGCTCTTCTAGCTCGTTCCATTGATATCCATATACATGATAATAAAAAAAAAATAATGTTTGTTTTTCGGAACACTTTTTCCGATAAACAGTTAACGAAGTTTACATTTAATAATTATTCAATTACTGTACTGCTGGAATTAAGTTGCAATTTAACCACAATAATATTTCAGCTTTTCCTAATACATACATGTAGCCAATGGTCCTTCATTGGGAGCGTGGTGGCCAGGGACCAGCCTAATTAAGGGGGAATTTTAGGGAGACTTCATGTCTCCCCTCCAGAAAAAATAGACTGCAGAGTCAAGTAAGGAGACTTCATAGTCAAGTGGGGAAAATTAAGAATATTTATGTACCATCCCCCGCCACCCCTTCATATTTTCAGCTTGTGGTCCACCATTAACGCCCGATTAATCTGGGTTCAGTTTCTAGGATGCATCTATGCGGCTATGCCAGGTTAAAAAATCACAAAGTAATTATTGATTGAAAATACCCCTCTGCTACCCTCACCTTCATGACCCATCCCTCTTCTTCGGGCCAATCCCCCCACCACCCTCCTGTAGTTGTCTTTCACCAAAGTCTACTAAGCTAATAATTTCCTTAAGTCTAAAAATGTGAACAGGACCAGGAGCCAATGCTATAAAATGTTTACAATTGTGTTTTTAGAATTGTATTTTCTACCTATTAATACAACTGACTAAAATGAATCATTAGCATTTTAAAAGATATGGCAATTTGCCAGCTGGCAAATTGCCACATCTTTGAAAATGCTAGTGGCTCATTTCAACCCATTTAAAGTCATAACTAGAAAAGACAATTCGGCAAAATACTATTGTAAATATTTTATAGTATTGTAAGAAGGTTGCTTGGAAGGTACTTTTTTTCAAGATCCTTCATATGCACACTTGTGCCTTGTACAAGCTTTTCTTGTCATCACTAAAGCTTTTTTTCACATGTTTCAATTCCATTCATGTTTTTCTGGGAATAGACGGCCCAACAGTTAACAGTTTTCAGCAAAATGCAATGAAAATACTGTTTTAGAAAATATGTCCGTTGTGTATACATTTTCAGCAGAGAATTTTCGGCATCCTAAGTGACGTAACCAACTTTCAAACTGGGTTATTTTGTTGAGTCTCGTAAGTCACAGGTCTATATTTTTATACTGTAACCCAATGGCCCAGACTAGATGGTGCTTAACTCAAAGTTATTAAGGGCCAAACAGAAATTTTGAACCCCCAATCCCCAATCTTGCAAAACCGAAAATTAAAAGTCCTATCTGCCCCTCCATACATTTACTCTCCATGCTGTTGACATGCACAATACACTTGTTCAACAGCAGCTGAGTTTAGGACGCATCATTCTATGGAATGGAACTAGTGGGATAATGGTGAAGGTCACACTGGCACTTCCTGTTTGAATTTTTTCTATGTGTTTAGTAGGAGACAAGTAATACAGAAGCTTCTCACAAGCTTTCCAGGTAAGCTACATTGGTAGCAGAGCTCAGATCCAATGGCATCGGCTAACTATAAAATACCACCAGACTTTTCTGATGAAAAATCCTATGAACAGTGGTGCAATGAACTAGAAATTTGGCATTTGGTCACAGATTTACCAAAAGAAAAACAAGCTTTGGCAATTACACTCTCGCTCAAAGGGCAGGCACGCGAATCAGCTCTAAACATTCCCGCATCTTCAGTGAATAAACAGGATGGTGTTGAAACTTTACTAGGAACATTAGATTCTGTCTTTAAGAAAGATCGTATCGACTCTGCTTACGAGGCCTACATCAATTTCGACAGATTTCGTCACGCATGTTCGTGCAGTATGAGCGACTTCATTGTGGGGTTTGAGAATGCGTACAGTAAGGCACGCAAGTTCGACATGGATTTACCAGACGCCGTATTAGCGTTCATGTTACTTGATAGTTCATAACTTGGACTTAATCAGATCGACAAATGGCATTAACTGCTTGCACTGACATGACATTTGCTTCTATGAAGTCTACATTGAAACGTATTTTTGGTAGTGGTTCTAGTGTTACGTCTGCTACTCACTAAACAGGAATCATGGTGAAAGAGGAAGCTGTGTATGTGAATAAATCCGGTTCAAGTTCAAAGTTTAAAATCCAGAATAATTCACGCTCAGATGTACCCACCAGGGGCACAAATCCATTAGATAAGCGAGGAAAACGCACCCGCTGTGCCATTTGCCAATCAACTTTTCACTGGGCAAAATCATGCCCTCACCGTGATCAATCAGTTGATATCTCTCAACCGGATTGTTCAGAACATTCTAAATGTGAATCAGAAACTTGCAACATAAGTTTACTGAACTCCGACCTACATGTAGATTCAGATCTTGATATTTTTTTTGGTTGAAGCAATGGGATCGGCTGTCTTGGATACAGCATGCTCACACACCATTTGTGGTCAGAGATGGTTTGATAATTATTTACAGTCTTTATCACCACAAGACTTGGATTCAGTTCAAACATATTCAAGCCAGAGACCTTTTAAATTCGGGGATGGAAATAGAGTGTTCTCCCAGAAAAGAGTTGTTTTTCCTGCAACTATTGGACAAACTAAGTGCAATATTGATACTGAAATTGTAAAATGCAAACATTCCGTTACTTTTGAGCAAAGCTTCACTCAAACATGCAAACACACAACTTGATCTGAGAAATGACAAAGATGTAATGTTTGGTAAACCGGTTCAGATAGATTTTACTTCAGTGTTCACTACTGCATTGATTTGATGAATCGGGGGCAATGACAATGCATTTCAGGAGGAAATAGTTCTGACATGTGATTTTGTATCTCTTGACAAAACGGAACAAATAAAGTGTTTGATGAAACTTCATAAACAGTTTGCCCATGCTTCATTGGATAAACTATCATCACTTCTCCGAAAGTCTGGGGGTGAATGATAAAGATCTTTTTCAGACACTACGTCATGTGATAAGTAAGTGTGCAACTTGTCAAAAATTTTGTCAACCACTGCCACGTCCTGTGGTAAGTTTACCTTTGGCTACAAATTTTAATGGAACAGTTGCTGTTGATCTTCATCAGCTAGAACCGAGTCTGTGGTACTTGCACATAATTGATTTATTCACTAAGTTTAGTGCTGCCTGTATTGTACCATCTAAGTCTGCAACTGTGTTTGTTTACAAATTTCTCAAGTACTGGATTTCTATTCATGGCACACCATCTAAATTGTTTAGTGACAATAATGGAGAATTTAACAGTGAAGTCAAGGATATGGCTGAGAATTTCAATATAGAAATTAAGACAACTGCTGGTTACAGTCCTTTCAGTAATGGGATATGTGAACACCACAATAAGTATCTCACAGAAATTTTGCATTAAGTTAAAAGTGATGTGAATTGTAATTGGCAAACTGCTTTGTCGTAGGCAGTAATGGCAAAAAATACTTTATTCAATGTTGGGGGATACAGTCCTTACCAGTTAGTGTATGTGTCTAATCCTAACCTGCCATCAGTACTGATAGACAAGTTACCTGCTCTTGAAGGTACCACAAATAGTAAATGTGTTGGTGAACATATTATGTAACTGCAAGCCGCTCGTCAGGCATCTATGAAAGCTTAACTGCTCTATTCTGATAAGACGAGCTCTACAAAAATAGACTCGAAACTATTCTGAGAATTCCTACTTGACTGGTGATAAGGTATATTATAGGAGCCCATTAAAAAATGAATGGAAAGGTGTAGGGATAGTGATTGGCAGGGATGGGGCTGTTGTTTTTGTAAGGCATGGAGGAACTTATGTTCGAGTTCATGTTTCCCGCTTACAGAAAGAAATATCAGAAAATCAACCTGTAGTGTTTCATCCTGATGTGGGTGTTGATGCCCAAATCTGCAGTTGCCCCAGTATTAATAGTAGTGACAGTAATAATTGTTTGCCTAGGTCACAAACAGTAGCTGATTTCAATGGAATTAATGGAAGTCGATTCCTTTCAGTCTGATAATGATATTGAGCTTTATTGTCCAGATTTATTGCCTCCTGAGGATACTTTATCAGAAGATTTGGGTGATTCTGATATTGTTTCTTTTGAAAGCGATGCTTCTGAATATTGTGACACATCTTCTGAACAATGTCGTGAACACGTAACAACTGTCTCTTTGACTGAACTCAAACCAGGGCAGACAATTACGTATGTTAGTTCTGACAATCAGGAACCCATAGAAGATGAGATTTTAGGTCGGGCAGGAAAAACCACTGGTAAGAATAGAAATTGGTTTAATTTGATTTTCCATAAGCCTGATAATTTAGAAAGTTCCAAAATATCTAGATTTGAGTCGAGTGTAGAATTTGCAGATATCTCCTGATCAAAGTTTAAATGAAAAATCTGTTGATATTACTGATGAACATGAATTGGAAACTGCTGATGAAATGTGTCTAATCATGGAAAATGATATTTTTGGGCAGCTATTAAAAAAAAATGATGAACTTCAAAACTGGAAGAATAATAATGTTTATGAAGAGGTCCCCTATGAACATCAACAATGTATTTCGAACCGTTGGGTGTGTACTTTAAAGGAAACTTCTGATGGTTATCTGCCTAAAGCATGGTTAGTCGCCAGGGATTTTGAAGACATTGATAAGCAGTCTCTTTTTAAAGATTCTCCCACTTGTTGCAGTGATTCGCTTCACATAAGTTTGGCTATTTTTGCACAAAAACATTGGGTCCTAGCCTCAATGGATGTGAAGGCAGCATTTTTAATATTGGGACGTGATCAAGCATGCATATCTTTCCGTTACAAAGGACTTGATACTTTCTACTAAAAACAATCAAATAAAGTTATCGCAAAAAGATTATATCAGGAATTTGACTCCTATTGAAATGAAAAAAAACAGATAAGCAGAAAAACATTCAAAATTAACTCAGGCAGAGCAGGATTTGTTGAGCTCCAAACTGGGTCCAGTTCTTTGGGTTGCAGGACAAAGTCATCCAGATGTAATGTTTGATGTGAGTAATCTGGCAAGTTCTCTCAAGTCTGCTACAGTTGAGTCTATAATAACTGTCAATAAGATTATGAAGAGAATCAAGTCTGAAGATATAAACTTAAAATATCAGTTTCTGGGAAGTAATGATTCTTTACTCCTAATAATATTCTGTGATGCTTTATTTGGAAATCTTTCAGATGGATGGTCTCAGGGTGGACATATAATATTCATGTGTGGTGATAATGGTTGTTTCTCACCCATCACATGGCAGTCAGAATGTATACGCCAGGTTGTAAGAAGTACATTAGCAGGAGAGATGTTAGCATTATCTGATGCTGTTGACACTGGAATGTTTTTGAGTAGTCTATTTAATGAACTTTGTACTGGTGATCCCGACAGTAGCCTTCTGCCAATTCATTGTATAACTGATAATCATTCCCTTGTTGATGCCATCAATTCAACCAAATCTGGGTCAGAGAAAAGACTTTGCATTGATATTGCAAACATCAAGGATCTATCTTAGAAAGGTAAATTAAGGATATCAAGTGGGTTGGAACCCAACAACAAATTGCTGATAACTTGACCAAGAATGGTGCTTCCCCTCTATCCTTGCTCAGAATGCTTGAGCTGGGGCAAATGGAAGGATTTTAACCATCATCTACAGCAACATGCAGATATACATGTACAGGCCTGGCAATTTCAGGAGAGCGATTTTTTAGCTCTCCTTACTGCCCTCCTGAAAGAATTAAGGAGAGCGAAAAATTGCCCTCCTAAATATTTTGGTCTGGGATGGTTGAGATTACATGTATTATGCTCACATTAAATTTTTGTTGTAAAGCAAAAATGTAATTTAACTTCGAAGTCACATAACATCACGTAATTTCATTTTGAAAGTGGTTTAGTGGTAAAAGGTAATGGCTGCAACCATACCCAAACACAGTTGCAATCATTTGAAGCAAAATGGGTCACAGCAATATTTTTTTTTCTGTCAGTTTCAAGTTCAACAACTGACATCACAGTTTGAGGGGTAATTATTCAAGGAATATTGACACTATAATATACTACCATTACTACTATCCTGTCACTTGAAGCACTTGCACCAGGATGTGACTGTAGATTCAAGCAGACCTGTTGTCCAAGAAAGTCATACGCCTACCACTACTACCTTCAACCCCCCTTGGGGGGTTGAAGGTGGTAGTGGTAGGCATATGACTTTCTTGGACAACAGGTCTGGGTACACACACAGGTCTTGTCAAGTGTGTGTTCGGTTGTTGAGTGAGGCATCTAGATGTCTAAGAGATTTTGCTTTACCTTAGTAAAGTTAATAAAATCACTGATGTAGTCTGTTGGTTTCAGTTTCAATGAGTTCGTTCAACTGGATACTTAAAATGCTGTGTAAAGCTAATTGCTCTCCTAAGCTGATTGAGGAGAGCGATTTTTTGCCCTCCTGCATTTTTCAGAATGCCAGGCCTGCATGTATATATGTTCAAGTGTTCTTGTTGATTACATGTTCCTGTTGATTACATTAATTCAAATCACTTCTGTAAGGAGTTTCCTATTATTAGCTCACCTGAGCAAAGCTCAAGGGGAGCTTTACTGATCACTTTCCGTCGTCCGTCGTAAACTTTACAAAACCGACTTCTCCAAAACCACTAGACCAATTTTATTCAAATGTTGGGTAAATGTTTATTACCTAATGCCAATTCGGATTTGTTCAAATGAAGTTGCTCCTCTCCCTGGGTGGTGCCACTACCCCAAGGGAGACCGAAATCTTAAAAAGTCTTCTCCTCATGAACCAGCAGTAGTAGAGACTTGATATTTGGTGTGCAGCTTCCATATGTGTTGTAGACTCAGATTTGCTCAAGAGAAGTTCGAGGAGCTTTATTTGCCTTCGTTATCGGAGGGGCAAGCATTGTTGCCCCACCCAAAATTTCTATTTTCCAAACCGAAAGGTAGATTTGAACCAAGTTTGATATGAGAGCTTATTGGGTCATAAGTACTTAATTTATGCCCAAAAGTTTTTTTCCGTCGCCCCACTGGAACCACAGGAGCTAAAAATAAAAAAAATTAAAACGCCCATATCTCCAAAACTACATGGCACTGAGAATTCTTATTTAGTGTGCAGCTTCCTTAGGACCAACAGAATGGAATGGTAAAAAAAAATTGCTATTGGTTTCATCATGGGGTACTTTTTGGGGACTTTGAAAAAGTGCTGAGTCAGCATTTTTAACACTGGGTAATGGGAAAAACATTTGACACTACTTTTCTCCCAAACCACTGCTCCAAAAGCTTTCAAATTTCACATATAACATCTTTGGAAGATTGTTTCACACGTTTATTGAAATCAATTCCCTGAGTCCATATTTGGGCTCTCTATGGGAGCCCAAATGTTTAAATTAGTGCAGTATGAGGAATATTCTTTAAAAATCTTCTTCAGATCTACCAATAAGAATCTTTTGATATTTGGTATGCAGCATCTTTAGGTGTGGGGGGGGGGGGGAGATTCAAGTTTGTTCAAGCCAAGTCCCTGGGTTCATATTTAGGCTGAAAATTTGGGGTCCCGGTCTGGACTTAGAAATTTTGGACCAAAACCCGGAAATGAGTTTTTTGTTTTTTTATGTGTTTTGGTCAATTTGAAGACGAAAATTTTTTTTTTTTTTTACACTGAAAATTTGGGGTCCGGATGGGACTTCGAAAATATTGGACCAAAATCCGGAAATGAGTTTTTTTGTTTTTATGCTTGGTCAATTTTATTTAAAATATCTTCTTACAAACCAATGGTCCAAATTGAAACATATATGGGCCACATCATCTTGGGGGTATTCTGTTTTAGTTTTGTTCAAATGGGATCTCCGCCCTTTTTGGGCATGGGCTCATGCTCAAATATCATGAAATTCATTAAAAATCATCTCATGAACAACAAGTGGGAATGCATCAATATTTGGTATGAAACTTCCTCTGGTGTTCAAGATTAAAAGTTATATATGTGGTATTAGTTGACCCTAAGTACTTCATTCATGCCCCCCAAATTTTTTGCGGTTTCCTGTGGGAACACCTGGCACTAAAAATAGAAAAAAAAATGAATGGTCCAATATTTCCCAAACTGCATGGACTAGAGATTTTGTATTTGGTATGAAGCTTTCATCTGAGCAGTTGAAACAATTAGACAAAAAAATTGCTGGCGAATCTGTCATATGGTTCATTCAGATTTCATTTTCTCCATACCCATAACTCTTACAGTTCAGGACAACTTGGTCCAGGTGAGCGTTTTAGGCTCTCTTGAGCCTCTAGTTTGAGGATGCCAGACACAAATCAGTGCAAGAATTGGTGGATACAAGGCTGTTATTGGATGAAGGAAGTGTTCAATGGTGGTTTTGGACATTCAGGGCTGTAACTTTATAATATTTTTAAAATTATTTTATGTTTCCCAATTTCAGGACAAATGCCTGACTTCATCATTTTTGATAATGATTATTCCACTGTTTGTTAAGTATTCGTTCCCTATCCTTCCATGAACCCTTCCTGTTAACCTCTTAAGCTTTTTGGCTATTTTTTATTGAAATTTTTTATTAAATTTCTTGGGAGTTTAACATATATTACAGAATATTATTCTGTTTTTTCCCCAGGGTTACATCCTCACCCTAGGTCATTTAGTCTTACATCTTCTATCCGATGTATCTTTTTTTCTTCGTATGAAGATCTAGCTTTGCATCTGATAGCATTTCAATTGGTTCTGACTTTGGGCCTTTTTGTGTGGCTGATGTCTTGTTTACATTGACAGTGTTTACATTATCAACGACCTCATACGTAGTTTTTTTAGCTCACCAAAGTGAGCTTAACTTATCACTTCAGTGCTTCGTGTGAGACGGGCTCGAGTGCGAACGCGCCCGTTCGCGCTCGTATTTTAAATTTGTCGGGTGCCATTAATCGCACTTGTAACAGACACTGTGTCACTAAAATTCTGGTTTGAGAATCAGGCGAGTAATTTGTGCGTGCCTCAATTTTTGAATAATCTCTCGAATCAAATCAATAGTTTACCCACGAAAACAATTTCGTTATAGTAATGCACATGTGGCATCATTCCGGCATCATTCTGGCATGCGCAGTTGTGACTGTTACTATATACTGACTGTGATTTTCCAAAACGTGCGCACGTTCTGGAAAATCCCCGGCTAAATTTCGTAACAGGCACTCTGCGCATATGATGTGTACAGTGCAATTGGTTCCTAGAGGGGTCTGGCCAATCGAACGACATTATTTATTGACAATTTGTTCCAGAAAGTGTGACCATCTCAGTTTTGTTAACTTGCACATGAAGAGTCAGAAAGTGTGATGTTGGTCGTACGTTCATCTACTTCTATTTCCTCAGCTGCCCTCGTGGGTATCCAATTTTTTTATACCAAACCAACAGCGAAACTTACCCATATATAAATTGTTATTAAACTCCCACACACCTGTTTTCCCTGATACGTCTTTTTCAAACAACAAATTACAGTAAGCCATTGCGATTCTGACATTTTTTGAATGGGAAAGGGAAGATACGGAATTACAGACAACTTGAACCAAAGACAACTCGGACCAAGACCAGTCGGCCCACTTTTGAAGACAACTCGGCCCACTTTAACCTGGTCTCGAACTGGTCCGACTTGTCTTGGTCCGAGTTGTCCTGATACCGAAGGTACGACCCCAGGAAGATTCAGCCCGGGAAGATTCGGCCTCAGACTTCGAAATTACGGAATTTACGCGAGTTAAAAAAAATACTTAGTATGAGTAACACAGATTTATCATAAAATAATATGATGTTTCGACCTGATATCATTTTTAGATAATCTGTGATACAAAATATTTTAAGATCAGATAATGACATTGTTCCCCTGTGGGAACCTCAGGAAGTGAAGCAGTGCTTGTTTACTATGGTCAGCAAGTTCTGTTGTACTGGTAAAATAGGACCCAGACACCATTGACCAATGCTTGGGGTGGAAGTCCTCTAAAATGGGCAACATGGGTATAAACGATTGACTACCCTTGACCTTTATCTCCATGTTGTGGTCACAATTAGCTATTGTGCATAAACAGGTGACCTTAAACACCAATTATTTATTTATTTATTTATTGTTGTTTAAGGTCACATATTTCTGCACAATGGCTAATCATGACCACAACATGGAGATAAAGTCAAGGTCAGTCAATCGTTTATACCCCATGTTGCCTATTTTAGAGGACTTGCACCCCAAGCATTAGTGACTGGGTCCTATTTTACCAGTGAAACAGTTAAACACCAATAAATACATAAATAATGGCATTGTTGGAATAAAAAACAACACACACTGTAGAGATCATTAACTTTTATTTATTTACTGCCAGTGCTATATTAAAATATAGTTTCATTTGAAAATACTATCTGTGAAATACTGATTCAGTTTATTTGTATACACAGAATAAATGTGTGTCGATCCCCATGATTTTGATTTCCCCCTCATACTCACACCTGACTCTCTTTCAATGACTGATGTGTAGTGTGTGTGGGGGGGGGGGGAGGGTAGGGAGGGGGGGTTGGGTAACTTCACTGGGAAGAAAGTGTTGCAAAAAGTTCTGGTAAAATGGGTTTCCTGGACAATTGGCAGATTGGTGATTTATGGCTCATCAGATGTCAAATGATGTCTGCAGTGTGCGCTCTCCTGCTGTTTTCCATATGGCAATCCTCTTTAATTCTTTTTTTCCAAGCTTATGTACATGTATAGATATCAATACTCCAAATAATTAAAACTGCAGTTCACAAGTGCGAATAGCACCCGTCTCATATTCTGCAAGAGCTAAAAGTAGCACCCGTCAAATTTGCTCATACGAAGCACTGCACTTGTCGTCTGTCGTCGTCCGTCATCGTGAACATTTTTCAAATGACTTCTCTGAAACCACTGGTCCGATTTTCATGAAACTTCATGTGGATGTTCATTACTATATGGCAATTCATGTTTGTTCAAAGGAAATGGCCACGTCCCTTGGGGGCTCTGTATGGGGCATAACTCTGATAGCACTGTATGAATTATAGAAAAATTATTAAAAAATCTTCTTCTCCAGAACCAGTGGGCAGAATCTTTTGATACTTGATATGCAGCATCTTGGTATGGGTCTGAGTCAAGTTTGTTCAAATCGGCCCCCTGGATTCATATTTGGGCTCACTATAGAAGCCCAAATTCGAACTTAGTGCATTTCAGGCAAATTTCTTAAACAATCTTCTTCTCCAGATCCAGCAGGCAGAATCTTTTGATATTTGGTATGCAACATTGTGGGGTGGATCTGATTCAAGTTTGTTCAAATCGGCCCCTTGGGTTCCTATTTGGGCTCAGTAAAGGAGCCCAATTTGAACTTGGTGCATTTCAGGCAAATTTCTTTAAAAATCTTCTTCTCAAGATCCAGCAGACAGAATCTTTTGATATTGGGTGTGCAGCATGCTTAGGGGGGTGAGATTCAGATTTGTTCAAGCCAAGTCCCTGAGTTCATATTTGGGCTCACTGTGGTAGCCCAAATTATAACTTAGTTCGAAATGAGGAATTTTCTTAAAAAATCTTCTTCTTCAGATCCAGCAGTCGGAATGTTTTGATATGTGGTGTGTAGCATCCTTGGGGGGAGGGGGGGGGTCTAAAATTTGTTAATGCCAAGTCCCTGGGTTCATATTTGGGCTCCCTGAGGGAGCCCGAATTATAACCTAGTCAATATGTGGAATTTTTAGCTCACCGAAAGAAGCTCAACTTATCACTTGTCGTCCGTCATCTGTTGTCGTCCGTCGTCGTGAACATTTTTCAAATGACTTCTCTGAAACCACTGGTTCGATTTTCATGAAACTTCATGTGTATGTTCATTACTATATGGCAATTCATGTTTGTTCAAATGAAATGGCCACGTCCCTTGGATGCTCTGTATGGGGCATATCTCTGATAGCACCGTATGAATTATAGAAAAATTATTAAAAAATCTTCTTCTCCAGACCCAGTGGGCATAATCTTTTGATACTTGGTATGCAGCATCTTGGTATGGGTCTGATTTAAGTTTGTTCAAATCGAGTCCCTCAACCAATATTGGGGCTCACTATGGGGGCATGAATTTTTACTTAGTGCAATTTGAGAAAAATTCTTTAAAAATCTTCTTCTCCAGAACCAATGGGCAGAATCTTTTGATATTTGGTATGCAGCATCTTGGTATGGGTCTGATTCAAGTTTGTTCAAATCGAGTCCCTTGATCAATATTGGGGCTCCCTATAGGGGCATAAATTTTTCCTTAATGCAATTTAAGGAAAAATCTTCTTCTCCAGAACTAGTGGGCAGAATCTTTTGATATTTGGTATACATCATCTTGGTATGGGTCTGATTCAATTTTGTTCAAATGGAGTCCCTTGATCAATTTTGGGGTTCACTATGGGACCTGAATTTTTACTTAGTGCAATTTAAGAAAAAAAATTTAAAAATCTTCTCCAGAACCAATGGGCAGGATCTTTTGATATATGGTATACAGCATCTAGGTATGGGTCTGATTCAAGTTTGTTCAAATTGAATCCCCTGTTCAATATTGGGGATCACTATGGGAGTGTGAATTTTTACTTAGTGCAATTTAAGAAAAAATCTTCAACAATCTTCTTCACCAGAAGCAGCGGGCAGAATCTTTAGATATTTGGTATGCAGCATCTTGCTATGGGTTGGATTCACGTTTTTTCAAATTGAGTCTTTTGATCAATAGTGGGGCTCACTATGGGTTCGTGAATGTTTACTTTGTGCAATTTAAGGAAAATTCTTTAAAAATCTTCTTCAGAACCATCATGCAGACTCTTTTGATATTTGATCAGCAGCATTGTCCCATTCAGTCCTGTTGATGTTTTAGCTCCACAGAGAGTATAGATTTACTCTGTAGAACCTTAAGAATAGCTTTTGATAAAATTTGTGTCTTAACAGTATGGAACATTCGGTGAGCGCCTAAGGCCGGCCCCCTGGGGCCTCTTGTTTATATTCTATTACTGTAGTATACTGTAGGATACATGGATTATTATTCCGGTAGTGTAGCTAAAAACAGTTTGGATTTTGTCCACACTTAGGCTCTATCGGGATGCCCTTGGGCTCTTAATGTTCCCTTTTGGAACTTAGGCGTTTTTTCCAAATGTTTTGTTTACAAAAAATGTTTAGAATTTAATTATGATTGCTATTATTCATGTATCTCAGTTATGTATATATATATTGTTGTGGAGTTTGGAGGACTGATATCGACTTTAGTTGATACACTCCTGCAGACTCTTGTCATTCTTGTGTTCACTGGGATGACTGATGTTGGAGTCGGGTGTTGAGGTACGTTGTTGGCGGTGAGGTTCTGAGGATCAGGGCTCTCATCGCATTTTAATTAATTCTGTCAGTTTCTATTTCAGAGGAACATGAACATGGTGATGCTATTCTAACACCCATCCAAGTGTGCTACCGCCGTCGCGCTCTGTGGAGCATATAGAGCTAGCTGCAGTGCTCATTATTGCAAGAGTTAGGGCCTTTTGTTAAGGATTTTAATCTCTTGCAACCAGCTAGCTTGACCAGTGATGCGGTACTCCGTCCATGGGTGCCGTGACGCCGGGTAAGTCTGTTGCGGTCATAAGAAGTGGATGTGGGTAGAGCGAGCACTATAATATAAATAGCTCACCCAGTGACGACGGAAATAGGGAGAAAGTCAGCAAGTTCTTGTACTCAGCGAGGTCTGATAGAGTGGGAGAGGCCCCCTCTCTTATATAGCAACGTCTGTGGTCAGATGTTGTATTGAGAAACTTGCACAAGCCGGAGCATATGTCCGCCCTCCTCTCGGGACGATCTGTTTAGTCTGCAGCTGGGGTCTGCTTCATTCAAGGCTTCCTCTGCTACGTTTCACAAGGCCGAAATGAAGTATTCTGGTTGGAAAATTGCATGAGACGGAGCATATGTCCGCCCGCCGCTCAGGATGCTCCGTCTAGTCTGCAGCCGGTGTCAGCTTCAGTCACGGCTTCCTCCGCTACATTATTTAAGCACACACGACCGCATCCTAGCTATTCGACTTTGGATATCCAGCCAGTTGCACGAAGAAGGAACCACTCTTCGCCTGTGAAGTTGGACCATCCAGTAGCTAGGGAGATGAGGCCTCAGTCATCGGGATGTTGGGAGAAAGGATCCATTTCCGACACACCGTCCCATGAGCAGCATGTGGCTAAGGAACGGAAGACCGCTATTCCTCAGGCCTCGATGACGGACTTGCTGTCACAGATTGTGCAGCTGATCACAGCATCCCAGCAAGTGCAGATGCAGCCTCCCTCAGACTCAGAATCGGAGCTGTCGGACGGTGCTGGGTCGGTCTAATTGTCTGTTCACGCAGATGCAATGGACCGAGATTTGCAACTGATTCTCTCGGATGGTGAAAGGGATAAGGAAGAGGATTACCCTTCCCTTTCGGAACAGTACATGGTTGCGATGGTTTTCATCCATCCATACTACCCTGATTTTGTTCCTCCGAATCAGAATGCTGTGATGATAAGAGAGAAACCACTGGCGTCGTTGGACGCAGACTTTATCCGGACAAAGGAGGAAGTCCTTTCTTTTCCGGTTCAGTTTGTGCAGGTGTTGCAGGCCTTTGGCCATATAGACGACGCTGTATTTATCCTCTTGAGTTCGAGGAAGAAGGCGGTTTCTTATCTTCATCTTCCATATATGTCTTTTGGACCACGTTCATTAAAAAACATTCGGGGAAGATGTTCAGAGAGTTCTTCTGCGTTTGGATGAGCAGGCCGGCGATCTAGAGGAATCTTTACCTGTATCATTTACTATTCATTCATCAGGCACAACTGAGTCGGTAATTTCTTCAAATAGAACGAATTTGTACGTTATGTCTTGCGCAAATCACCTTACAAGAGCTATGGCACAACGTCTCAAGGGAAAGGAATTTGAGGACGTTCGTACCTATTTTTAGAGTTCTTTCCAGGGCAATTATGTATACCACGTATAACTTTGCCCTAACAGTGACTAATCTGGAGTTAATCAGACGTGATGCTGCCCATGCGTCATCATCACTGATAAGATGACAAGGTGAAAAGCTCTATCTGGGGCGCTCTGGTTTCCGGACATTTTATTTTTGACGACTAGCTTTCGTTAGTCTATGAACAGGCTACTAAGAAAGCAATCTAGTACTCTGCTTTTGAAGTCGGCGTATCAACGACCCACTTCAGCAGACAAGAGTAAAGGAGGGTGTTCCAGACAAAAATCGTCAAAAGGAAACTCCTCACAAGGGTACAAGAAACCCTCTTATAATTACTCTGGAGGTCGTCAGTATAGTGACTCGGAAAAGGGGCATAGGTCTGATCGGGACTATAGGTCAGACACCCCTAGGCCGACGAGACAAGGTTTTTCGCGGGGAGGATATGGTTCCTCCTCCTTGCAGGTCTTACAGGTGATGGTTTAGACCTCTATTGCTGGCCAGTTCCGCAGGAAACTGGATAACTATCACGGTAGATCAGTGGGTGTGAAGTGTAGTCTCGGATGGCTTACAGCCATCATTCTGAGCAAAAAGCCCACTAACAAGTTGTCCGCATTGGACAAATCTTCCATCAATTTCTTGCATAAGAGAGTTTCTCCTACCGGAGGTATAAGCTCTCTTATCAAAGGAAGCAATACAGGTCGTCAAGAATCAGTATTCTCAAGATTTTTGCAGTCACCTGTTCCTTGTACTGAAGCCAGACGGCTTGTTCCGACCAGTAATAGACTTGAGCTGGATAACAAGCTTATCATGGCTACAAAAATTTATTTATGGAGACCATTCGGTCGGTTAAAGCGAGCGTTCGAGTGATCGACTATGCGGCAAGCATAGATCTAAGGATGCATACTTTCATGTCTTGGTACATCCAGCATTCTAAAAGTACCTGCAGTTTGCCATACAAGGAAAGGTGTGTCAAGTTCAGAGCAATATGCTTTGGTCTGAGCCTAGCCCCCTGGGCGTTCACTTGAATAATGAACTCGGTAATGTCATACTTATGAGCTCATTCGTCTGTGGTAGCATCGGCTTACTTGGACGTCCTGCTACAGGGATACGGCAACAAAGTTATTCTTCAGAACGATGTTCAGAGTCTGCTTTTATTGCTCCGACGTCCCGGTTTCATCGTAAATGAGAAAAAGTCGGATCTAGCTCCATACAAGTCTATTCACTTGGGAATGAGCTTTGAGACTCCCAACAATCTGGTTTGCCTGCCGTTACCCAGAGCAAAATTAGTCAGTTGTTATGCTCGTTTTTGTCTACACTCAGACGCATTAATAGTGAGAGAATTCATGCGACTGTTGGAGTGGCTGTGGATCTCATTCCGATGGGCCGCACACATGTCCCCTCCAGATTTTCTTTAATCAGAACTGGAGTGTCAACACGCTTTCACTTAAACCAGTATTGTTTTAACGGACCTAGTAAAACAAGGGTTCAGTTTTGGGCAGATATTCATTGTATCTGGCTTTCACGATTATGACTCATGCTAGTCAAACGGGTTAGGATACAATCCTAAGTCCCGCCGACTTGAAGTGTCAGGGTCTTTGGGACCCTCGGTTCCAGGAGAAACACATAAACATCAAAGAGATATCAATATGGCTAGTGCTACAACATTGGATTCACATAATAACGGATGTCCATCTTCAGATTTGGTCGGACAACTCGACAGTAGTAGCGTACATCAGGAACCAGGGCGGCACCCATTCTTTCCGTTATGCCAACTAAAGAAGAAGATTTTCCTATACGTCATGAATCATCATGTTCAACTTTCTATCTGTCATATACCGGGTCCTCTGAATGTACTAGCAGACTCGCTCTCTCGAAAAGGTCGCCTGTTGAAATTGGAGTGGACGCTCAGCAAGCGAGTATTTGGGCAGATTTGCTACCAGAGCGATCGCCCCATGATAGATCTGTTTGCGACGCACCAGAACAATCAGTTACTGCCGTTCGCATCGCCATGCCCAGACCATTGAGCAAACATGGTAGACTCTCTGTCGATCTCACTTATTGGGGTGAATAATAGGATATGCGTATCCTCCAATTCAGTTGATTCAGTAGATTATGTTTAAGATCAAACAGTCTCGTTGTGAATCCTATTAGTAGCACCTCTGTCATCACAGAAACCTTGGATCAGTCCTCTCAGGTGTCTGTTATGGTTCATTGTGGTTCTATTGGACATGTGTATGTTATATATTATATCACCGGTTTTCGATCTATTTGCGTATGCCATCTCTGCTGTATGTTATATAGCGGGCGATATTAATTACCGGTATCGTCGCTATAGCCTTAGCTTCTGAAGTGGCATTTAGCACCATTTATTAATTAGTACCTGAGTGCCTGTTCAACGAATATTTATATTGTTTTTTGGTACCGCTTTTACTGATTCCAGAGCGCACCCCTATTTCTTTTTGAAGATTCCTTCAAAAGAAAAGGGTGTGGGGAATTTTTTCCTCTCCTCCTGTTTGATAAATATGTAACTATAAGTGGAGCTGTTTTGTCTGTAATTATATCCTGCATACAGCTGGAGTTTTATTGTATATGGCGTACGTTTGTGGGGTATATTCTCTCATTCTCAAATACGCCATCCTAATTTTGGGGGTTTGTGCGGAGAGTATATGTATGGAGGGCCAGATAGGACTTTTAATTTTTGCAAACAAATTTTGGGGATTGGGGGGGGTTCAAAATTTGTGTTTGGCCCTTAATAACTTTGAGTTAAGCACCAGCTGGTCTGGGCCATTGGTAAGTATAAAAAAATACAAATTACTTTAAATTTATAATTTTCGTTTCGACACTTGAAGCTGAAATGGAACAAAATAGAAATAAAAAATCTGCAAAAAAGCGACAATGGACAATTGATTCTCCTGTGATTTCAAATAAATGGTCGCTTATTTGACGAATGAAAATGCCCGTTTATCGCACTAAAGCACATTAGATTCTTGAAAATAATCGTTTTTATGTAAACATTGGATCACTCAGTTCAGCCTTGATTCATTTTGGCCAATTTTTAGAGGGCGACTTGTAATTGCCCCGACTATTTTTCTAGGCGACTTAAGTTTGGGCTTAGTAGGGCAACATAATTGCCATAGTCGCCCTCATGGCTGGTCCCTGGTGGTTGCTCAGTGGTTATGGCATTGAACTTCAAACCGAAAGGCCCACAGTTCGATCCCCACCAGCATGACTGGGTTGTGTCCCTGGACAAGGCACTTCATCTGGATTGACTGCATGGGTGCACGGTTGCACTGCATACTAAGGCATACTGCACATCGATGGTGCACTTGTATTCGATCTTCAACCAATGCTAACTCTGCTTGTTTGGAGTTAGTATGTTGTGGAGTCTGGCTGTTGCTCACTGTTGCTCAGTGGTTCTTTCCAGATACTCTGGCTTCCTCCACCATAAAACTGTCCAATGAGAGATAACCCTGGCTGTCAAAAAATTGCTAAATCTCAATAAATAAATAAATTAAATAAATAAATAAATAAATGTTCCTTCATTGCAACAAGCTCATCAAGCTAATCATAATTTGTTTGATTCTGAACACTGTATTGGGTAAATTAAGGAATAGCTGAGTTTACATTTAATCACTTATACATTTACTGTACTGTTGGAATTAAGTTGTAATTTAATCACAATAATATTTCAGCTCTACTTGTCTACACCATATTTCTTATCAACCTACCTTACAATTGTTTATCCCCGTGGAAACCCCGGGAAGTAAGCAGCACTTGTTTACTGTGGTAAACCAGTTCCGCTTTACTAGTAAAATAGGACCCAGTCACCAATGCTTGGGGTGAAAGTCCTCTAAAACGGGCAACATGTTGATCAACGATTGACTAAACTTGACTTCATCTCCATGTTGTGTCACGATTAGCCATGGTGCATAAATATGTGACGTTAACCACCAACAAACAAACATACAATTGTTTACAACAGGCTTGCAAAATACTCTCTATTTTCTTCTTTCCCAAGCGATTTGGAAAAGAAAAGTGGTGCAAAAGCACCAAGCAAAAATAAGCCTAAACTGGGGCGAGTGCGACCTATGCACACCCAGTAGGGGACTCTCTTCTCCTAGTACTAATAATAATAATTTATTTTCAATAATAATAATAATTTATTTTCTTGAGCGTAAAACCACAAATAGTGCTCTAAAACGCTTGACAGAAATAAATACACTTTTCTGAAATAAAGAGTCACATCTGTTTTGGTTGCCTCTTACAGAGGTTCAGGAGAATGCTTCAGTGAATAGGGAAGTTTTAAGATTTCTTTTGAAGACAACGAGAGTTTCTGAAATTCTGACTTTAATTGGCAGGGAATTCCACAATCTGGGACCCACGATGGAGAGCACACGATCATGAGCCTGATTAGATCTGCTAAAAGGTACAACTAGTTGAATTTGGTTTTTAGATCTGAGACTGCATGGTGGTTTATATACAGTGAGGAGCTCTTGCAGGTAAACTGGAGCCAGTTTGTGGATACATTTGAATACTAAGATCAATATTTTGAAATCAATTCTCTGTTTAATTATCCTAGCAGCAGTATTCTGAACTTTTTGAAGCTTCTGAATCAGGCACTGGGACAGCCCCACTAACACTGAATTACAATAGTCTAGTTGTGAGGTGATGAAAGAGTGCACAAATTTTTCAAGTGCTGACTGGTTAAGATAAGGTTGCAGTCTTCCAACATTACGAAGCTGCCAGTAGCATTTTTGACATATTTTATTGATATGGATGTCTAGTTTTAAATTTGAGTCCATAATCAGTCCAATATTCCTGGCCGATTCACTTTTCACAGTGATGTTGTTTCCAACCAGAATTGATGTAATGGGGTGTAGGCATGCGAACCCCAGATATCACTAAGAATTCAGTTTTAGAGTCATTCATTTTCAGTTTAAAGTCTATCATCCATTCCCGCACAAGAATTATGCAAGTTTCGATGTTATTGACTGCGGTAAATGAGTTACTTGGAACAGATGGGTTGAATGTGATGAACAGTTGGGTGTTGTCTGTGTACAGAATACACTACAGATGATATGATGTGCCATGCTTTTTAAGAAGGCGACCCAGAGAAGAAGTGTACTGAGTAAACAAGAGTGGTCCAAGAACTGAGCCCTGAGGAACACCACACTTTAACGTCCTGCTTTCTGAACTGATCTTATTGATATGTAGTTGTTGACTGCAACCTTCTAGTTATGATGCAAACCACGATAAGACAGTTCCACATATGCCATGCTGTGTCAATGTCTGTATGAGAATTCCATAGTCGACTGTGTTGAATGCTGCTGACAAATCCAAGAGAACAAGCAGTACAGCCTTACCCTCAGACACTGATTTAACAATGTCATTGTTGACTCACAGTAAGACTGTTTCTGTACTGTGGTTGGCTTTATATGCAGACTGGAAGGGCTCTAAAAGATCATATCATGCAGATGATTTTTGAGTTGTACAGCAACAACCCTTTCCAACAATTTAGACAAGAAAGAGAGGTTCGATACTGGTCAATAATTCTTCAGATTGTCAGGATCAAGAGATGGTTTCTTGATGAGTGGTGTAACAAGTGCTTTTTTTAATGGGTTTGGAACAAACCCCTCATGTAGGGATGCAGATATAATAGAGGTTATGGCTGGCAGAAGATAATCAATTGTCTCTTTCAAAAGGAATGTTGGAATTTGATCTAGATCATTGGATTTATTGGATGATGATAAAATCATTTTTCGAATGTCGTCTTCTGAGACAGAGTGAAAATTAGAAAAATCACTTTTATGTCCAGATGATCAAACTCTGGTGGTTCACATCATGGTATACTATCCAGAATTACTTGAATTTTCGTTATGAAATAATCGCTGAATTTTTCCACAATTTCTTCAGTATTTAGATGATCTGGGAGAATGACTTTTTGTTCTTTACCGAGGAGACTGTTGGTTAGCGAGAACAGCACCCTTGTATTAGATGACTCCTCTATAAGCGAATTGTAGTACTCCCTCTTCGCCTTTTTGATGATCTTATTAGTTGTATTTCTTTGGTGGCAGAACATCTGCCAGTGAACCTCAAGCTTCGTTTTATTGTAAATACGCTCAAGTCTGTGACGCTGTTGTTTAGCAGCTCTAACATCTGTAAACCACTCCACTTTTTCCCTATGGATTATAATTTTTGACTTGGGTGGTGCATGTTCAGCCATGATGCCCTTAACAGTTTTTTCAAATAAAGATAGCAATTGCTCAGATGATTCATGACTACTACAAAAATAGTTTGCATGCAGAATTGATTAACTGATATCCATTTTCAAGGAATCAATATTTATGGATTTATATTTTTGATAAGTAATTTTCTTGGGAGGAATTTTTGAAGTTGCTAGTGTCAATTCGGCCAAGACTGCATAGTGATCAGACAATGCTGGATCTGTGACATGGACATTTTGTACTGATATGCTATTACTTTGACAAACAAGAATTAGATCCAAGGTGTGTCCTCTCTTGTGGGTAGGTTTTGAGACCAGTTGTGAATAGCCAAATGATTCAAACAAATTTGTGAATTGCTCGGCAAAAGTGTCATTTAATTTGTCAACATGGATGTTGAAATCACCAGCAGTAGCTATATCACAACCATACAAGGCATAGAAGGACAGACAATCTGAAAATTCATTTAGAAACTGTGCTGATGTAAGTTTGTTCCTTTATGATGGTGGCAGGCAGTATATACGAGAGTTTGAAGTGAATGGCTTCCGGAACCAGTGCGCAGACGTATAACCAACAGGTCATTCTATTTTTTTCCGCCTTGTCAAGATGTGGATCGTTTTGCTCATCAACAGTGATACCTTTTGACTCGGATGTTGACGAAGTTCCTATTCTGAATTGTGGATTCATAGCTGTTTGTTTTCTATCCAGTTATACATTGCTGTGTTTTTTATATATTCTCTCGATTATTCACTGCATTTTTCATGATAAATGTCTAGACTGATTTTTTGCACACGATTTTCACGTGCTCCACTGTTTTTGTCTTTTGTTTATTAATGCTAACCCTTTGGGCTCTGCTTTTATCCGAGTTAGGTGTCAGCTGGGGGCTGTTGTGGCAGCTTTTGTCCCCTCTGTTGAGGATAGAATTTTCTGCCAGTTCCCTTTTAGGCTGACAGGCCTTTTTTTCCTGCCATCTTACTCTGGTAGCTGGCGTGTTCTGATTTATTTTTTCTTTGGGTTCACCTTTTCCATCAACATTGCTCTCACCAGATATGCCTAGGACGATACCTTGCAGGCCATTTTTGTTTTCTTAGCATGTTGAAGTTTCCCATTATTCATGCTCCACTTAATTTAGGTGTTCTATTGTAACACCCTGTGGGCGGGGTGGTCTTCTACCTTTTGGGCTTCAGTCTATCGTGTAGTTCAGGCACGTGCCATTTCCTCCCACGCCTGCGGGAAGGGGAATGCAGTCGTTCGGAGCCTCTGTGGATACCGCGTTAGCTGCTGACTTTCTAGCGAAGAGATGCCTGGTTCCGGGGCTGCTGTCCCCCTCCAGTAGACATCTGAGGCTGTCACTAGGGTTGTGACTCCTCATTTGGAGCCGAGCTTGGTTGCTCTCTATGCTTTTCCGCATTTGTCAACAGCTACTGATGTATCCACTCCTGCTCCTGCTCCGTCGGTGAGGTCAAAGGTCTCCATTTCCACGGCTTATCCCTGCAGGCGTCTGCAGGGATTTCTGCTTCTTTGGATGTGGGATATCGGCCTCAACCTTCCTTGACTTCAACTCGGCGATGTCGGAAGTGGTTGCTGGCCGATCCCTCTGCTGTGGTCTCTCATCCGTCGAGTCCAGCAGGTTTTGATTTGGATTCAGATGTCCATGTTGGGGTCACCGTGGACTCTGTTGCGTGTTCGTCCATGCACTCAGGTCCTTCGGCCAGTTTTGCGGGACTGAAACATTTTGTGCAGCCTGGACCTTCTGTCGCTCAGAGGTCCATGGCGACTCTCCTGAGTTCCCATTTTTCAGACCCTCAGGGTATTTCATACCCCTATAAGCATCTGTATTCAGATGTTTTGGCTGCCACCCGTCAACCTAGGTCGGGTGTTCTAGAGGATCGTGACGTTCCCGTTGCCTTCAGTGAGGCTTCTTATGGCTTTGAGGTGCCGTCCATGGCACCGCTTCCCAGGATTGGAAGCAGGCCAGTTTCTGACCCTCCTGGTGTTCCTACACCATGGGAGGCATCAGCTGGTATGCCCGACATGGCCATGTGTCTTCCGACTCAGGCAATGGGTCTGTGAAGCCATTGGCTGATCCTCCTGCTTCTGTTTCTTCTTACTCACGTGGTAAAGTTAAGCATTGGCAGTCCAGAGGGAGGTCTCAGGATCTTTCATCTAGCAGAGGAGGTAGTTTCTCCTCTCACGGGTCTCGCTTGGGCCCAAAATGAAGGTCCTCACCTCGATTCGTCCCAGGTTGGAGGAAGGATATCCAAGTTTGCAGACTATTTGGCCACAATCACATCCGATCCTTGGGTGTTAGATGTTGTTCGGTCCAGTCGCAGATATCCTTTCGGAGGCACCCCACTCTGTCGAAAGTGCCTCTTCCAACCCAAGTTCCTTTAGACGTTTAACATCGGGAACTTTCGATCGTGGAGATAGACAATCTCCTGTCAAAGTGGGCAATTGAGGTCATCAAGAACATTCATTCAATGGGATTTTACTCCCGCCTGTTCTTGGTGCTGAAGAAGGAAGGCCGTCTCTGACCGGTTATCGATCTGAGTATCCCAAACCAGTCGGTCATTGCTCCCAAGTTCAGCACAGAGACTTCACCGCTCCATTCACCAGGAAGATTTCGCTTCCAGCACCGACCTGTTAGACGCTTACTTTCATATTCTGATTCATTGGGCATCACAAAAGTATCTTGGGTTTGATTTTCTGGGACAAATTTACCTGTTCAAGGCCATGCCTTTCGACCTCAACCTTGCTCCTTGGACCTTCATCCGACTGATGTCACATGTGATACCCTTCCATTGCACTCTGTCCAGGGTGACTACTTCGGCGTATCTGGCCGATATCCTCCAGAGGCGCTCCAGTGCTGCTCTTCTGGAGTCAGATATCGACCCACTTGAGCCTGCTCACGTCGCTATGGTTCAGAGTCACTGAGGAGAAGTCGGACCTGGTCCCTTCTCCGTCGTTTTGTCATCTGGGGATGGACTTCCATTCTCAGCTGAATACGGCGGCAGTTCCCCGCGGCGAGGGCTGTGATTCTTTCAGCTTTTGCCTTGACTCTGATTCAGTCCACGCCTGCGACAGCTCAGAGTATTCTCTGGCTGCTTGGTCTCTGCAGTTCGGTGACAGATGTCATTCTTCAAGGTTGGCTGCAAGTCAGACCTCTCCAACACTTTCTCAGTTGTTGGAGGCCGAATGTCAATCCTCTGGATCTGATGCTTCAGTTACCAGCATCTCTTCATAATGTCACCTTCTTCCCTGGATGGATGTTCAGTGGATTATGCAGGGAGTTCCATTGGACTTGCCCATGTCCAATCGTGTTCTGACGGCTGATGTCAGCGATCTCGGATAATGCGCGACATTGGATCCTCTGGTCCTTTCCTTAATGGTGTATTGGACCAGGATCAAGCAGCAGCTCTTCACATCAACCAGAAGGGGCTTCTTGCTCTTCTGATTTCCCGGCAAATGAATCCCCCCACCTTTCTAATAGTCAGGTCCTTCTATTGTCTGACAATTCGACAGTGGCACTTACAATCGGAACCAGGGTGACACGCTCTCAGTTCCCATGTACGAATTGGCTCAGGATCTTCTACTGCTTGCTCAGGATGTCAATGCCGGGGTGATGGTTCGTCACATTCCCGGTCATCTGAATGTCCTTGCCGACTCCCTGTCCCGACAGGGCAGGATCCACCGAGTGGATGCTTCACAGGGCAGTATTCCAGTCACTTTGCAATCTCTGGGGTCGCCCCCACATCGATCTCTTTGTGACGCATTGGAACCCCCAGGTGTACATTTTCATGTCCCTGTGACTCGGTCCTCTGGCTTTCGCCATGGATGCTCTGTCACCCTATTGGAACGGTCTAGTCGGGTATGCCTTCCCGTCGATTACAATTCTGCCTCAGGTTCTAGCCAAGATACAAATCATTCTGATCACTCCCCTGTCACCTCAGCGGGTGTGGATCCAATCAGCTCCACTCTCTGTTGGTGGCAGTTCTGGCACATTTCCCTCTACATCACGACCTTCTTTGCCAAGGTCACCCGTGGAGGTTTCAGATCGACCTGACTTCATTGTGCCATCATACATATGTTTTGTCAGGTCCTGTCTCCTCCGTAGTGGTTTTTCGGGACGAGCAGCGAGTGCATTTCTTCAAGGCAGCACTCCTCTGGTTTAGCCTATGTGGCTAAGTTGAAGGTCTTCTGCCGATGGTGTGATCACTCAGTGGGTTATGCCAATCCTTCGATAACACAGATTGCAGAGTTTCTAGTATATCTGTTTGATTCTCGGGGGTCTCGGACCTGTTACTATCAAGGAGACAGGTCCATGCTTTCAGAGGTCTCTTCGTATGTGGGAAAGCATTGTATCGGCTCTAATCCGTACCTCTCCAAGCTTATTCGGCACTTTTCTTTGAAAAGGCCCAGGTTTTGGCAGCTTATCCCAAGATGGTATCTTTCGTGGGTGTCTTGGGTGCTGCTTTGCTTGGGGAAGGGGGATGGGGGGCGTTCGAACCTTTATCCCAGGTGGATACGCATTTTCTCACATACAAGATGACTTTTGTGATGGCATTTTGCATCAGCCAGAAGGGTTAGTGAGCTTCACTCCCTCTCTGTTGATCTGGCCTTCTTTTTTCAGGAGCTCCACCAACAGTATTACTTTACCACTGATTGCTCCTTTCTGGCCAAGAATCAGATGCCAGAAACTACTCCACTTCCAATCTGTATCAGGGCTTTTTCTTCTGCTGAGGATAATCCCCCTTTGTCCAGTTCGTGCAATTTGCATTTACCTCAAAACGGACACAGTTCATTAGGAATGGCAGGAAAAGATATTTTTCTTCCCCTTACCCCTAGTCGACAGAAGATCTCTCTCCATTTCTAGATGGATGTGTCTTGCTTTTTGCGCATCATACGCTCGTCTAGCGACTGACGATTGTATTACCAATCACTTTTCTGCCCACGAGGTGCATGCATTGTCTACCTCCTGGGCTTATGCTAACTCTGTCAGTTGTCTATGTTATGCAGGCAGCCTATTGGACTTTCTCCACCTATCTGCATCAGTTGCAGGAGCAGTCTGAGGACCTCTTTTCTTTAGGCCCTCTTTCTTCTGCTCAGACTGTCATCAACCTTAGCCATTAGGATTCTGTTCTTGGTACAGTGGAGCCCACTTAAATGGATATCTCTTAACTGAATAACACTGTTAATTGATTATAATTTCCCAACACAATACCATTTACCATACCTCCAGTACAAATTTGACCTGTTAATTGAATATAGGTTATAGAGTAAACTCTTATTAATTGAATAAAAAATCTTGTAACCTGTCTGACTCAAAATATTACCCTGACTCTCCCCCGTTTTCTTTTGTTTATAGACCTATTTGGCCTCAGTACATCCAGTACAGGCATTTAATCTATTATATTTTGTTTGACAGAGCTCATGGAGCTCTGTCAAACAAGATATAATAGAATAAATGCTAAGTTTATCTTTAAAATACAGAAAAGTGACACAATCCCTGTTAATTGATTATCCTTGTTAATTGAATAATTTCCATTGGCAAAGTGGCTATTCAATTAAAAGGGTTCCACTGTACTGTCCTTTCTGTCTGTGTGTCACACAGGGCCATTTGCCTCACCTCCCATTGTCATTTACTAATTGTTGTGATGCTATGGTTTTATGGGCCTTGGGAACTCTTGTTCTGTTCATGGTTCCAGTGCAGTCGGGTTATGTGGGGGTTGGTTGTGATTCCCTCCTCCTCTTGTATATTCAGCCTTTTGTAAACTATTGTACGGTAGGTTGATAAGAAATTAAAATTTTATAGTAAATTTCCTTTCTAATTATACCTACCGCAAATGTTTATGTGAATGCCCTCCCGTCTTCTTATTCGGGTAAGAAACCCTTCCTCCCTGCTAACTCATTGTTGGTGGATTCAAATAGAATGACACGTTAGTTATACGTCTGTGCGCTGGTTCCGGAAGCCATGGATTAGTACAAGAAGAGTGTCCCCTACTGAGTGTGTGCCGGTCGCAGTTGACCCAGTTAGGGCTTATTTTTTCTTGGTGCTTTTGCACCACTTTTCTTTCCCAAATTGCTTGGGAAAGAAGAAAATAGAGAGTATCTTTCCGTGTTAGGGACTTTCACTGTAATGCACGCCTGTTGTCAACAATTGCAGTAGGTATAATAAGAAAGGAAATTCACTATAAAATTTAAATTTCTACTACTAGTAGAACTGTAGAAAAATATGAGTTTAGTGTTAATTGGATATGGAGTTTTTTAAAGATTAAGAATCTGAACAGTGGCCAGACTGATATCAAATTTCCACTGGTTTACCATGTAAGCAGTTGATTTGGAAATATAACTACCTGTATGGTGGTTGAATGGCAATCATTTAAAGCAAACTCTAGCAAGCAATGTAACATTTATCCCCCTGCATATCTTCTGGGAAGGGGTTAACCTTTTTATACTCCCATCTCTTCAGCATGTCCCAACCTGATTTTACAATCATTAATTCATTTTAATCTGACTTTCATTTTAACTTCTCTCAGACTCTGTGATGTTGAAAAAACAGAATGGCAAACATTAAAAAAACTCTTCAGTGAGAGATAGATAGAAGGGGGGGAGGGGGGGGGGTGGGGGCTACAAGATCCACAAACTTTTCTTTTTCTTCCTTTTTCCTTCCAAACATTCTGTGTCAAGGTGGGGGGGGGGTGTGGAATCAATCAACATGTTTCCATCCACTTGAAGACATCCACAGTACACATGCACTGCATCAATTCCAGAGGCTCTGAGATAGAGTTCCCGCCCCCCCCCCCCCTCCTCCCACCCTCTAATCTACATTCAAACATGAACACCTTGATATTTGTAAAAAAAACTCTCATTTGTTTGATGACCAAATGCAAGCGGCAATGTGCACGGTGCACTAAGGTCATGTACATGTGCATGTTCTCAGATATTTGAACATAAACACTGAAATAACTTGATTAAAACAACCTTGCTCACAGTAGCCTGTTTTAATAAACATAAATAGCACGTAACTTTTCTTGTTTTATTATTTATTGATGTAACTGTAGTGCCAGGTTACAAAATATATTTAAGAAATAACTGTTGTTTTCCTTTGGTTTATGCGATATAAACCGAAAATTTTCAGCACAAGCTTCATAACTCGCGAAGCGAGTTATGATTAAGCTTGTGCTGAAAATTTTCGGTTTATATCACATAAACCGAAGGAAAACAACAGTTATTTCTTATAATTTAATCCATCTGAAATATTGAAATATAAAAACTATGTGTACGTGAACGAAAAACTTTTAATTTTTGCAAAAGACAACAGTCAAACTCAGGAAAGTGTGCCACAAACAGGTCACGTCAGTTACAAGCTTGTTATCCATCTGTCAGTCTGCTGTCACGCCCTCACGGTGACAATTGGATTGAGTGGGCGGGGCTTCCAGAGTCTTCAAAGTTGGGTCGGATGTGCGAACGTGTAGCGACATTCCAAATCATGACGTGATTTGGTTTATATGATTTTGATGACTTTCACGCTGTATGCTTTCAACCAATCAAACGCAGAGGCGGAGCAAATGATTAAATTATATCATGATTGACCTCAATCGAAGAATCTTCAAAGTGACTAGAATCTGCTCACATGCATATATTTACAAGCGTGCATTTGTTTACATTTTTCTGGAGGCTCCAGGTATCCCATTATGCATCAGCCATAGAGGATTGTTGATAAGGTGTGTAAGAAGCAGATCAGGTCCCCACTATATGCAAGGAAATCATTTATTTTAAGGTGCTATATAAGTAAGGGAAATTTGTTTACCTTGAAATTCTCATCTCTGATATTCCATAAATTCAAATTAAATATACACAAATTATATGGCAAAATGGAGGTTGAGATGTTTCGAACATAACCAAGTATATGAAATCAACTCACAAAGTTGACAGCAGGCACCAATGGTTTTGAGAAATCTTCTACAGTATTCATACCGGTACTGATAATAAAATAGGGTAGGGTTTATGAGGTGCAACCCACAGGTTGAATTCCCCACAATTATTGGTGCTTTAATTCCACAATTTTTTGACTGATACGTTGTTTTGACAACTGTCAGTTCTCATCAAGTTTATTTGCCTGAACCTGACTTTCGTGCTGCATCATTTCCATGCCATTATCATATACTACTCAAAGTTTGCAAAGCACCAAGTATATCCAACTACCCGTTTTACGTTTTAGTTGAAATATTGTAATGAAAAGTGTATATATTTTTTATTTAATTATATCTTTAATGATTTAAGTACAGAAATTAAGATTTTATTTGTGTTTGACATTATTTGTTAGCTTTTGAACACGATAACCTTGAAAAATGGATATTATTGGTAAAAGAGGAAATTTTTTAGTTTGCCAAAAAGTTGATGGAGTGAAATGGTATGGGTTCAATATTGAGTATGAGGCCCATTACTGTTAATTACAGATTGACAATGCCTTCTCATGCTCCCAATCAGGTTCCTGGTGGTCCTTTGTGGGATGTTGTTCCATTTTTGGACTGGCATATAGCACCAAGCTCCTGGACACTTCTTGGCTGGACTGGACGGGCTGAAATCGCAAGCTGCAACTCATTCCAGACATGTTCGGTTGGATTGAGGTTAGGGGATCTTGCTGGCCAGTCCATATGCTCAATCCCCTCCCTCTGTCGGCACTCCCCGACAGCATGGGCAACATTAGGATGAGCATTATCGTCCATCAGAATGAATCTATCACCCACTGTACCTGCATACAATCCGACGTGGACATCCAGGATCTCCTCAGTATACGGTTGTGCAGTCAATGTACCCTGTTCAAGGACACAGAGCTCTGTACGTCCATCCTAGTTGATGCTGCCCCAGACCATGATTGACCCTCCACCATAGCGGTCATGCTCAGCAATGTTGGCTGCATGGAATCGCTCTCCTGGTCTTCTCCATACCCTAGAACGCCTATCTGTGTGGCCTGGGCAGTACCTTGACTCATCTGTAAAAAGGACAGGTCGCCAATCTTCTCTAGTCCATCCAATGTGGTCCAATGGCTACAGCAATACCGGTCCAGGATCAGGACTCTACCTCTGCGTCTACCTCCACCACCACAGAGGGGATCACATTCCACTCCCCGAGTGATACAACAATTAGCTCACCCTCAAACCACACTCACAGGGTGACCCACCTGAGTGACATTCACTGCACAACACCGGATTCGCCTCCGAGCGCACCCAAGTGCCGGAGACTGGGGTTAACCAAAATACTCCCCCCGCAGACACCGCATACTGGCAATGAACACCCTAAAGCCACAGCCTCCATTAAAACCAACCATGATATGACCACACCTAGTTGGCCACCCTCACGTCCTACCAGACGCACTCCAAGAAGTACCTCCATGACTATTTTGTCAAGACAACCAGCGATCTATACTACCACTGTGTGTACTTCAATCTCCTCTGTATTGAGTTCTCTTTTGACCCCTTGCACAAGTCAACTACCATGGTCACAAACCATCATACTGGCTGAGTTTTGGCCCATCCATCCAAATTCTGACCTTGAGCCCAATGACAGTACGGATGATACCTCTCCAGATACCACTCTCATCCAACCGGCACCAACTAGCACTGCATCGACACTGATAGTGCAACCTGGAACCTATGCGTCCGCTGATGTACCGACTCCCATCACCAAACACAATAGTGTCACTAAACCTCCGTCTCTACAGATGCACACCAACCAGGGTCTACAACAACCGATCCGGTGGTTACAGGACCCACCACGCTATTGTCTACACGACGTGTGCATATCCAGACCAAATGAACTGTTCTATGCAACCTAAATCGTATACTCAGTACGAAATAAGCATGACTAGGCCGTGGCGATCCTACTGACATAACCAACCATCCCACAGTCAAACGCCTACCCACATGCCGTGACCGCCACATCACCCAGCGAACCAGAAGGAACATAGAGCGTAACAAACGACAACGCATTAAACAACAATCACATCTTACCAGATTGGCTGATATAGCTAGCAAGCATATTACGAACCTCTCAACCTACACCCTCAATACCTCCGAAAAGCTTGTACTAGGCAAGGGATTAAAATTTATACCTAGGCCTCATAAACCCACCCGATCCTTCTTTCAGGAAGATATCCAACTGCTCCACAACAGAATGCAGTTGAAAGTTATACATGCTGACCATCAGTGGCGATTCATTAACCCTTTCCACAAAAAGACCAACACAGCTCCAACCACCTGTCACAATGTCACTGTGGAAACATACCTGTCAAAAACCCAAATAGAACTACAGCGCTGCCTTAACTCCACCGCAACAACATGACCAAGGCGGAGCGCATTGCGCTCACCAATCTTCACCGCAATCCTGACATTGTTGCCATTTGGAGCCACCTCTGGTCTATACCACTTCCTTTAACCCCTATGTTACCAAAGTACTGGGAACTCATATCTACCAAACCCAAACAAAATACCACCCCACTGGCATGTTGTTCCCATAAAAATCACATACCGTCACAACCAGTGCATTACAAACAATCGTTTTCCTCAATATGAACCCACACCATGAGGGTCATAAGTACCATGTGAGGCACAAATATTACAATTCGACTCCTCACCCTATCCCACCAAGGGTCTATCCGAATTTGTATTATGGCACCTCTGCCATTCCCACCCATGCGTACAACACCCACGGGTACCCAACCCATCACGACCAGCCTTACATGCCACAAACCTCCCGATCCCCGTCGCAATACGGATGTTTTCACCAACACACAATTAACCCCTTACCCTGCCCATGCAGGGCATCCGTATTGGGGAGCCGCCATACACTCACCACGGTGCTCCCCTGCACTAACGGGAAAGCTACCACGCCCATTCAGCATTCACGTTGCGCACCCCCAACAGATGCCCACACCTGAAGCATGGTGGCGAATCCGGTTGCCACTGTCCCTATATCATCAAAGAATAAATTTCTTGTGTTTTTGACTCAACGGAAGCCAAAAGTTTAATTCTAATGCATAAATGGTTCTTTTATCTCATGAAAGTGGTAAAATGTAAATTTGGTAGGGTTGGACATGATTATAGGTATCGCTGCAGTAAATATTTGAATAAGAGTTGCCCGCCTTGAAATTTTGCACTCGGAAGTGATGCAATCTCTAAAAATAAGCAGCCTTGGGAAAATATATTGTTTCAATAAACATTTGAGACATTCTGATGACATCTTGCATTATTGTTGAATATTCCAGATAAATAAAGAGGGTGATTTGTTGACTTTTGGACCTAAAAAATACAATTGACTCTTGGTGTGGTTTTGTTGGGAATTCCTTAAAAAATATGTGCATGTGACCGATACATCCCCTTCTGTCAGCTTTTCTCTCTTATTTGTTGCATGACCTCCTGTTTTCAGGTCAGAAAAAGTTTTTTGAAGTGCTATACTTGACAAAGATATTTGAATGTCAAAATTAAAGTGATGAGTTCATACTTTTTTTTTGGCCTGGACATTATAATGGTCGTCTATGGGAAAATATTTAGTGCTATGATACCTATGGGAAGTATGTTTGTTTGCAGTTTTGGGTTTCCAAACCTGATTTAATTATTATTTCTTGTTCTTATTTCACACTTAAATGTTCATTGGGGGTCACGCACCTGACAACACACTCTGTTTAATTGTTTTGAAAAGTTATCTTTTTCACACAATCAGCAATAAAGGCAATATATTATCAAAATAAGGCTGTTAATACAAGCAAAGTCACATTTTGAGCAAGTGTAGTCTCCAGGAGCACACTATGGCCTATTTCAACTGCCAACTAACAGCCTATTGTGCCCTATTAACATATTAAAACCATGGTTCCTCCTCATAGTAGTGGGGGGGGGGGATTCCAATCTTCCAACCACCTCCCAAACCACAATTCAAACGCACAACCTGAAAAACTACACTGTGCATTTACTGGTATTTAGAAGTTTTTCTCAATATTATGCTCTTAAAGATGTTGGAAAGCAATTCCTTCATTGAAAGTGTATTTTGGAATAGAATTTGGGGTGGGGGGTTATATTGGGAAAATCAATATAATAAAGTGGCAGATGTGAATAAGTGGCATTTGTGCATAGCTACCAATATAGTAGCCAAGTACTGGTGCTGTCATGGTTGCTATGTTACAGCACAGAACAACAATGACAGTTGTGAAATATTGTTCACTGCTTGATTCAAGTCCCCCTCTCACCCGTACTGAGCCTCACAGCTTCTGGGAAACATTTGGAAAGACTGTGCATTATGTTTTTGGAGACAGAATTTAATATCATACATTTTCATTTTCTTATGATTTGCCTTGGGACTGCAGCACTCATGGTCCACTGTCCTTTTTTCTATTTGACAACCTTGTCCTGGCTCTTCTCATTATATTTATCATTGTGTGTCATTCAGTACTCTCATATAGACTTCCAAAATATGTGACTGCAAGTCTATCTGTGTGTCTGTCTGTGTGTCTGTTTGTCTCTCTCTCTCTCTCTTTCTCTCTAAAACATCTTGTCTGATATATATATATATCAGACAAGGTGTTTTTTTTCTGCTTTTCGTAAGCCTGGCTGAACATTTTCAATAATTGTCAATTGACTATATTTCAGCCCTCCCCCCCCCCCAAGACACACATAAATATATTAAACACCAAAGACCACTCTATTATACAAGCAAATATCGGATTCATCCTCTTTGGAAACATATTTTCTACAATTTCCTGCAATTTCACTCTTTTTGTCAGAATGGATGTCTGTGGGGCGTAAAACCAAATTAGTGGAAGTGCACTTAAGGGTACTTGCAGCACAAGCATTGCTCTATAGAATCAATAATTGATGGGTTTAGGCATTTAACAGTGTTATGAGATACCATAGTAGCAGTACTGGTCATACTGTTGGTAAAAATCAGTGTTTTATGGTTTGTGAGTGCCATACCAATGACTCTGGGTGTCTTAATGGGTGCCTTAACTGGGAAAACTGAGGCTTTTTGTGAGAAAAATTGCAGAATATTCATCAAACACAATGTGAAATGTCTCCAGAAGACAATGTAATTTATAAATTATCAGTAATGGGAAATTCAGTATCACAAGAGGCTTGTTTTGTGTCAACATCAATTAATTTATGAATCATATCATAAAGTTTGGGCGAAAAGGGGCATAGCAGGGGGGCCACATTCAGGGCTATATTTTACCACATCAGAAGGAAGAAGAAAAGTTGACGACATCAATTGGTGGAATAAAAAGGCACTGTCCTTTGATATTGGTGAAATTTATAGCTTGAACCCCAATTTTGGAAACAAAAATTGCTATTCATATTGTTTTGAGGGGATTGGAACACTATATCTCATGCCATGTGGTTAATTGAGACAGATTTTTCCCAAAATAAGATGTGCTGATGCAGATTTTACATTTATTTTGATATCAGCGTAGTTTTCAAAGAAAGCTGTGAATTCTTATCCCTCTCAGCATACTTATTAGGTTTCAGGCTAAAAAAATCTTTTGGGGGACAATGCCGGTTTTTAAGCCCATTTGACAAAGTTTGGACATTTTTAGCCCAACTGTTTACAGTGAGGGCTCTAGTCATGGCTCTCAGTAGGTAGAGATGCAGGCTGCAAGCCGAGAGGTCCTCGGTTCGAATCCCACCTGCGGCAACTGCGTTGTGTCCTTGGGCAAGACACTTCATCTCCATTGCCCGCGTGGGGGCACGATGACGCCGTGTACTAAGGCATACTGCACGTCGGTGGTACGCATGTCTTCAACCAATCTAACCCTGCCTGTGCTGCAGTGCAGAGTTACGATGTTGGGGAGCTGGCAGCTGCCCGTCGTTGCTTGGTGGTTCTCTCCGGGTACTCCGGCTTCCTCCACCCGTAAAACTGTCACGGTCATGATTAGCCATTGTGCATAAATATGTGACCATAAACATCAATAAATAATATAATAAATAAATATCTAGTCATGGCTTTCGTCTGCTCATCTTAACATTTTGAGTTTTGGTTAAAGTTTGTGGTTAAAGTTTTTTAGTCAAGGTTAAAGTTGTTTTTTCTTTAAAATTAATATTAATTACTATTGATTGTATCATTCTTATTATGTTTCATGCTATTTTGGGAAATATTTAACCATTTTTTGTATGGCAATTTAACTTACAACTTCCAGCTTAAAGTTTTTGGTTAAAGTTTTTGTTTTTTACAAAGTTACACCTTTAATTCTTCAAACAGTTTAGTGCAATGTCACTGTTTCTCATTTGGGACAATGTCTACTGTCTCCTGAACCTTTCTACATTGATTTTCATTAATATCTTTATGATTTTAACCTCTTTTAAACATGTTTTCAGACTTAGTTTCTTTGTATTTGAAATTAGACTTTGCCAATTTCTTTATTACTTTAATTCTTGCAGGGTCAATACAACTTAAAGATTGCATTTACATAAATGATTTCTTTCATCGGTTTTAGGAAATATTTAACCCTTTTTTTGCAATCAGTTTTACTTAGTATTCCCAGCTTAAAATTTCAGATTAAAGTTTTGCATTTCAAGGTTGTACCTTTCATTCTTCAAAGTTTAAACAGTGTGTTACAACATCATTGTTTTTCATTTGGTGCAAGGTCTACTCTACCTGCATACAGTGGTTTCAAATAATATTGGCATTAATTTAAAACCCTTTTCAAAACGGTTTTCGAACTTAGTTTCTCTAAATTTCAAATTAAGCTTTTACCACTTACATTGTTAGTTTTTATCCTTCCACAAGTGAGGGATATAGCATAGAGCTCTGTCCTTCTGTTCAAACTTTGTTTATGGTTTAACTTGAACAATAGTTAACAGATTTCAATTCTTATCAGTTTATGTCACTAAAGCAACAATCGCTACGTGAAATGCAACAACCACCACTATCCAATGAAAATTGTTGGAGTCATTGCCCTTCTCCCACCCCTCACTTGCCATTTAGGCATTTTTTTCTTTGCTCCAAAATGCTTTTTGAAGTATTTAGAGTGACTACATGCATGAAAAAATTGGTCTCCTACCCCCCTACCCCTACCCCCCCCCCCCACCCCACCCAGATGTCAATTAGGCACTTTTTTTTCTCAGCTCCAAAAAGAATTTTGAAGGATTTAGAGTAACTATATTATTCTTTACATTTAACTCTCTTTTGCAGTCGGTTGTACTTAGTATTCCCAGCTTAACTCTTAGAAGCTGGGAGTCAAGTTTTCTTGCCTGTGATGTAATATGGCAGGTAATCTTGCTGTGACGTTTGGCTGTCTTTGGGCTGGGGAGAATTAAACATGGAGCAGGTGCTTCTAGTCGAGTGTTGTCTGCCTGGATAGGCAGACAACACTGGACTAGAAGCACCTGCTTTACTGTACGTTTTTCACAGTATGTCATGTTCAATAAATTCATTCTGATTGCCCGGCTTCTAAGAGTTAAAGTTTTGGATTAAAGTTTTGCGTTTCAAGGTTGTAGGACGTAGGTACCTTTTATTCTTCAAACACTGTGTTACATCATTGTTTTTCATTTGGAGCAAGGTCAACTGATGCTGTATACAGTGGTTTCAATTAATATTTGCATTAATTTAACCATTTTCAAAATGGTTTTTGAATTTAGTTTCTTTAAATTTAAAATTGGGCTTCTAACACATACTTTGTCACTTTTTGTTCTTGCATGATCAATGATAATTGCATTCACAGACATGATTTCTTTTACTTGTATGCAGCTTTTTTTCTCATTATCTGAGCTTCACAGTTTGAAATATAAAGAAATGCCTTCTGCAGCATACTTCTGTTGTTTTTCAAAAAGTAATATAGATTGGAAGGAAATGGGATTGAAGGACTTTGATGCTGTCACCCAAACTTTGGGGGGAGATGGGTAGAATCAATCCTCCCCTCCCTCCTCTCCATGTTATCCAGAAGATAAATCTATTTCTAATTATACGATTCTCTTCAAATTTGATATTACTTTTTTATATGCCCATTTGTAAAATTGGTCATATTTCTGAAACATCAGATTTTTTCATTTTTAGCTCATCTTGACAAAGTCAAGCTGAGCTAATCTCATCGCTCTCCGTCTGTCGTGTGTCCATCGTCCATCAACACCATGTTTTGATCTTTTCCTCCAAAACCACAGGGCCAGTTCAAGTGAAAGGTTGTGTGAGTGATGGTCCTGAAGGGGCATTGCATTTTTGTTCAACTCAACATGCCCACCGCCATAGGGAGGGATCTGGGGGAAAATGCTCCAAAATATTTTTAAAATCCTCTCATGAACCAGTGTGATCAATGACTTGATATTTGTTATGGGATCAAGTTTGTTCAAACGAAGTTCATGAAGCAATATTTGGCTTTGTAATGGGAGGGGTAAGATTTTTGGCCCCACCCAAAATTTCTATTTTCTGAACCGACAGTCCGGTTTGAACCAAATTTGGTATGTGGTATAATTGGGTCATAAGTACTTGACTCATGCAAAAAAAAAAAAAAAAAATTCACGCATCCCCATGGGAACCCTGGGAGCTAAAAATAGAAATATTTTCAAACTCCCATATTTCCCAAAACCACACGGAACAGAGATCTGCTATTTGGTATGAAACATCCTTAAGACCAGTAGAATTGAATGGTAAAAAAAATTGCCATCGGTTATGTTAGGGTGTTCTGTGAAGGGCATTGAAAAAATGCTGAGTCAGCATATTTGCAAAAATTTTAAAAAATCTTTCTTCCAGAACCAATCATCAGAATCTTTCGATATTCGGTATACAGCATTCATAGGGGAGTCAGATACAAGTTTGTTAACATAAAGCTCATTGGTTCATATTTGGGCTCAATACAGGAGCCTGAATTTTTAACTTAGGGTAATATGGGGAATATTCTTTAAAAATCTTCTTCTTCAGAACCACCAGTTAGAATCTTTTTAATGTTTGGTATACATCATTGTTATGAGGGTCAGATTCAAGATTGTTCCAACCAAGTCCCTAGGTTAATATTTGGGTTTCCTGGCGGATAATTTAAAAAAAAATCTTCTTCAGATCCACCAGTCAAAATGCTTTCATATTTGGTATGCAACATCTCTAGGGGGGTCAGATTCAAGTTTGTTCAATTCGAGTGTCTGGTTAATGGGCTCCATGTAGGAATCTGAAATTTAACTCAGTACATGTACAATATGAGAGAATTTCTTCAAAAATCTTCTTCAGATCCACTAGTCAGAATGCTTTCATATTTGGTATACAACATCTCTAGGGGGGTCAGATTCAAGTTTGTTCAAATTGGATCCATAGGTTAATATTTGGGCTTGCTATGGTAGCTCAAATTTTAACTTAGTGCAATATGAAGAAATTTCTTTAAAATTTCTCTTCTTCAGATCCAACAGTGAGAATGCTTTCATATTTGGTACACAACATCTCAAGGGTAGTCGCATTCAAATTTGTTCAAATCAAGAGCCTGGGTTAATATTTGGGCTCCCTATGGCAGCCAGAATTGGCCATGTTGCTGAAGAATTAAAAATTTTGTATTCAGTACCCTTTAGAGGTGGGTAACTAAGATTAATCCACATAGGTTGTATCAAGGGGCTTCATAGGGGAGCTCTACATTTTACATTATGAAGAAAAGGCATAATGCCCGGATTATTTTTGTCACTCCTTAGGGACTCAAGGATTGACAGTGTATCCTATGGAGATGGATTGCTTAATGTAGTAGACTCATTCTTGGACTCTGTTTATATTGTGTTCTGTTCAAGATGAGCGCCTCAGGTCACGTGGGACCTCTTGTTTACTTCTAACCATTGCTTATTAGTCCTTATTGGAACAAGCTCATCAAGTTTGTTCCATTAATAGGTCATGAGGTATGTTTTGAGGTAGAGAAATGAAAATATAAAATTTGAATCCCCCGCGGGAACCCTGGGAAGTGAAGCAGTGCCTGTTCTTTGTGGTAAACAGGCTCTGTTTTACTGGTAAAATAGGACCCAGTCACCAATGCTTGGGAGGTGCAAACCCTCTCTAAAATGGGCAATATGGCTTATTAACACTCACCCCTGGTCTTGAGTTGATATTCATGTTGTAGTCATGATTAGCCATTGTGCAAAAATATGTGACTTTGAACACCAATAAATAAATAAAATTTGAATAGCAATTTTTGGCTCACCAACGTTAGTTGTGTGAGCCTATGGCATAGCCCTCATGTCGGCGTCGGCGTCGGCATCTGCTCTCAAATATTTTGAACTTTTGTGTACAGGTTTTGATTTTTTGGCTTTTCAAATTTTTTTTTAGTTTCAGCATATTGCTATAGTGGTTCACTATAACATTTAACTCTTTTCCAGGGTATTTTGTCGTAATATTAACCCTTTGAATCAAATTTTAGACTTATTTTGATGTTTGCGTGTAGGTTTTGATGTGTTTTTTTTTCCTTTCTTTCAAGTGGAGATTTACCTTGCAGCATATGTCCATGCTTTCTATTGTATGTAAACATGCATCTTAGGGCTATGTTTGTATTATTTAACCCTTTTCCTGCTGAATTACTTCAATTTTGGACTTTTATGTACAGCTTTTGGACTTAGGCTTACAGCTTCTTACTTTTATGTACAGGTTGTGATAAAAAAAAACAATTTCAAGTGAGGTTGACCTCACTGCATATTGCAATGGTGGTTATTATAACATTGATATCTTTCCAGTGCATTTTTAAAAAATTTTTAACCCCTTCAATAGATTTTTAGACTTATTTTGACGTTTGCGTGCAGGTTTTCATGGGTTTTTTTTTTTTCCTTTCTTCCAAGTGTAGAGTTTCTGCATATTGCTATGGTGGTTCACTATAACATTTAACTCTTTTCCAGGGTATTTTGTCTTCATTTTAACCCTTTGAATCAAATTTTAGACTTATTTTGATGTTTGCGTGCAGGTTTTGATGGGTTTTTTTTCCTTTCTTTCAAGTGGAGATTTACCTTGCAGCATATGTCCATGCTTTCTATTGTATGTAAACATGCATCTTAGGGCTATGTTTGTATTATTTAACCCTTTTCCTGCTGAATTACTTCAATTTTGGACTTTTATGTACAGCTTTTGGACTTAGGCTTACAGCTTCTTACTTTTATGTACAGGTTGTGATAAAAAAAAACAATTTCAAGTGAGGTTGACCTCACTGCATATTGCAGTGGTGGTTATTATAACATTGATATCTTTCCAGTGCATTTTTAAAAAAATTTTAACCCTTTGAATAGATTTTTAGACTTATTTTGACGTTTGCGTGCAGGTTTTCATGTATTTTTTTCCCTTTCTTCCAAGTGTAGATTTACCTTGTAGTATATGCTTTCTATTGTATGTAAACATGCATCTTAGGGCTACGTTGTATTCTTTAACCCTTTTCCTGCTTAATTATTTCAATTTTGGACTTCTTTTGTTTACAGGTTTGGATTTTTGTGCTTTTAAAAAAATGTTTTTCTTCTTTGCATATTGCTGTGGGGGTTCACGATAACATTTAACTCTTTTCCAGGGTATTTCGTCTTAATTTTAACCCTTGGAATCAAATTTTGGACTTATTTTGACGTTTGTGTGCAGGTTTTGATGTTTTTTTACTTTTATGTGCAGGTTTTGAGGTTTGTCTTTCTTTTCTTCCAAGTGGTGACTTACCTTGTAGCATATTGCCATGGTTCCTATTTTATGTTAGGATGCTTCTTGGGGCTATTATTATATTATTTAACCCTTTAGCTGCTTATTTACTTTAATTTTGGACTTTTGTGTGCAGGTTTTGATATTTTTTTTTAAGTGGAGTTTTACCTCTCTGGCATATTGCCATGGTGGTTACTGTAACATTTTCAGGGTATTTTTCTAAATTTTAACCCTTTGAAACAAATGTGATACTTTTATGTGCAGGTTTTGAGGTTTGTCTTTCTTTTCTTCCAAGTGGATATTTTTCAAGTAGACTTTCACCTTACTGGCATATTGCCATTGTGGTTACTGTGACAGGGTATTTTTCTCAATTTTAACCCCTTGAAACAAACGTGATACTTTTTTTTTACTTTTATGTGCAGGTTTTGAGGTTTGTCTTTCTTTTCTTGCAAGTGGTGACTTACTTTGTAGCATATTGCCATGGTTCCTATTTTATGTTAGGATGCTTCTTGGGCTATTTTTATATTATTTAACCCTTTAGCTGCTTATTTACTTTAATTTTGTTCTTTTCTTTGCAGGTTTTGTACTTTTGTGTGCAGGTTTTGATATTTTTTTTAAGTGGAGTTTTATCTCACTGGCATATTGCCACGCTGGTTATTGTAATATTTTCAGGGTATTTTTCTAAATTTTAACTCTTTGAAACAAATGTGATACTTTTTTACTTTTATGTGCAGGTTTTGAGGTTTGTCTTTCTTTTTTTCAAAGTGGAGACTTACCTTGTAGCATATTGCCATGGTTCCTATTAATGTTAGCATGCTTCTTAGGGGTTATTATTATATTATTTAACCCTTTAACTGCTTATTTTCTTTAATTTTGGACTTTTGTGTGCAAGTTTTGAACTTTTTTTTTTTTTTACTCCAGCCACCCCTTTGCATTGGCCACCTGTTGGTGAGCCACGGGGTACTGATACCCCCTCTAGTTGTATATCACGAGTGCAGATATGCAGATTTGTTGGGTAAACGGTTAACAAAAAATAATACAGACTATTTTGTGTCTAAGCATTGCCATTGCTGGGACAGTCGAGCTGTATGCGTGACATTACTCTAGTTCTTTAAAAGAATAAATGTCTTACATTTTTGACTCAATGGAAGCCAAAAGTTGAATTCTAATGCATAAATGTTTTTAGCTCACCTGACTGAAACTCTGTGTGAGCTTTTGCCATCAGTTGGCGTCCGTCGTCCATCGTCCGTTAACTTTCGCGATTCGGTCTTCTCCTTCAAAACCACTAGCCCAAACCCAAACAAATTTGACATACAATATTTTGGGGGTATCCTCTTTCCAGTTTTTTAAAATAAACTCGGTGCCTCCACTGGGGTGGGAATGATGCCCCAAAAGCATCATTTTCTCCTGAAATCTTCTTATGAACCACCAGTCAGAATGCTGTGATATTTGGTTTGTAAGCTCCTTTGGTACTCGAGATTCAAGTTTGTTCAAAGAAATTTTCTCTGTCATTATTTGGGCTCGCTACGGGAGGATCCCCATTTTGTGCCCTGCCAAAAGTTTATATTTTCCGAACCGAGAGGCCGATTTGAACCAAATTTGCTATGAGGTATTATTGGGTCCTAAGTACTTGATTGATTTAAAAAAAACAAATTTCTCGCTGCCCCGTGGGAACCTCAGGAGCTAAAAATGGAAAAAAATTAAAACACCCATATCTCCAAAACTACACAGCACTGAGAATTCTTATTTGGTGTGAAGCTTCCTTAGGACCAACAGAATGGAATGGTAAAAAAAAATTGCTATTGATTTTATCAAGGGGTACTTTTTGGGAACTTTGAAAAAGTGCTGAGTCAGCATTTTTTAGCATTGTGGGTAATTTGAAACACGTTTAACGCTACTTTTCTCCCAAACCACTGCTCCAAAAGCTTTCAAATTTCACATATAACATCTTTGGAAGATTGTTTCACATGTTTATTGAAATCAAATCCCTGGGTCCATATTTGGGCTCTTTATGGGAGCCCAAATGTTTACATTAGTGCAGTATAAGAATCTTTTGATATTTGGTATGCAGCATCTTTAAGGGGGTGAGATTCAAGTTTGTTCAAGCCAAAAGTCCCTGGGTTCATATTTAGGTTGAAAATTTGGGGTCCCGGTCCGGACATAGAAATTTTGGACCAAAATCCGGAAATGAGTTTTTTTTGGGTTTTTTATGCATTTTCGGTCAATTTTAAGACAAATTTTTTTTTTTTTTACACCGAAAATTTGGGGTCCAGGTGGGACTTAAAAATTTTGGACCAAAATCTGGAAATTACTTTTTTTGTTTTTTATGCGTTTTGGTCAATTTGAAGACATTTTTTTTTTTTTACACTGAAAATTTGGGGTCCGGGTGGGACTTGGAAACTTTTAGACTAAAATCCGGAAATGAGTTTTTTTGTTTTTATGCATTTTGGTCAATTTTATTTAAAATATCTTCTCACAAACCCATGGCCCAAATTGAAACATATATGGGCCACATCATCTTGGGGATATTCTGTTTTAGTTTTGTTCAAATGGGGTCTCTGCCCTTTTTAGGCATGGGCTTATTATGCTCAAATATCATGAAATTCATTAAAAATCATCTTCTCATGAACGACAAGTGGGAATGCTTTAATATTTGGTATGAAACTTCCTCTGGTGTTCAAGATTAAAAGTTGTTCAAAGAAAGTTGATAGGTCCATATTTGGGCTCTCCAGAGGATGGGCTCAATTTTGAGCTGCCCTGAAAATTTCTATTTCAACCAAATTTTATACGTGGCATTAGTTGACCCTAAGTACTTCATTCATTCATGCCCCCAATTTTTTTGGCGATTTCCTGTGGGAACACCTGGCACTAAAAATAGAAAAAAAATGAAATGTCCAATATTTCCCCAACTGCATGGACTAGAGATTTTGTATTTGGTATGAAGCTTTCGTCTGAGCAGTTGAAACAATTAGACAAAAAAATTGCTGGCGAATCTGTCATATGGTTCATTCAGATTACATTTTCTTCATACCCATAACCCTTACAGTTTAGGACAACTTGGTCCAGGTGAGTGTTTTAGGCTCTCTTGAGCCTCTAGTTTTTAGCTCACTGAAGGGAGCTCAACTTATCACTTGCCGTCCGTCATCGCCGTCTGTCATCATGGACATTTTTCAAACGACTTCTCTGAAACCACAGGTCCGATTTTCACGAAACTTCATGTGGATGTACATTACTATATGGCAATTCATTTTTGTTCAAATGAAATGGCCACGTCCCTTGGGGGCTCTGTATGGGGCATAACTCTGATAGCACCGTATGATTTATAGAAAAATTATTTAAAAATCTTCTTCTCCAGAAGTAGTGTGCAGAATCTTTTGATACTTGGTATGCAGCATCTTGGTATGGGTCTGATTCAAGTTTGTTCAAATCGGCCCCCCTGGATTCATATTTGGGCTCACTATAGAAGCCCAAATTCGAACTTGGTGCATTTCAGGCAAATTTCTTAAAAAATCTTCTTCTCCAGATCGAGCAGGCAGAATCTTTTGATATTTGGCATGCAGCATTGTGGGATGGATCTGATTCACGTTTGTTCAAATCCGCCCCCTGGATTCACATTTGGGCTCAGTATAGAAGCCCGACTTCGAACTTAGTGCATTTCAGTCAAATTTCTTAAAAAATCTTCTTCTCCAGATCCAGCAAGCAGAATCTTTTGATATTTGGTATGCAACATTGTGGGGTGGATCTGATTCAAGTTTGTTCAAATTGGCCCCCTGGATTCATATTTGGTCTCAGTATAGAAGCCCGAATTCGAACTTAGTGCATTTCAGGCAAATTTCTTCAAAAATCTTCTTCTCAAGATTTATTTATTTATTTATTTATTGGTGTTTAAGGTCACATATTTATGCACAATGGCTAATCATGACCGTGACAGTTTTACAGGTGGAGGAAGTCGGAGTACCCGGAGAGAACCACCGAGCAACGACGAGCAGCTGCCAGCTCCCCAACATCGTAACTCCGCACTGCAGCACAGGCAGGGTTAGATTGGTTGAAGACATGTGCACCATCGACGTGCAGTACGCCTTAGTACACAGCGTCATCGTGCCCCCACGCAGGCAATGGAGATGAAGTGTCTTGGACACAATGCAGTTGCCGCAGGTGGGATTCGAACCGAGGACCTCTCGTCTTGCAGCCTGCACCTCTACCAACTGAGCCACCATGCTCCCCCTCTTCTCAAGATCCAGCAGGCAGAATCTTTTGATATGTGGTATGCAACATTGTGGGGTGGATCTGATTCAAGTTTGTTCAAATCGGCCCCCTGGATTCATATTTGGGCTCAGTATTGAAGCCCGAATTCGAACTTAGTGCATTTCAGTCAAATTTCTTAAAAAATCTTCTTCTCCAGATCCAGCAATCAGAATCTTTTGATATTTGGTATGTAACATTGTGGGGTGGATCCGATTCAAGTTTGTTCAAATCGGCTCCCTGGGTTCATATTTGGGCTCAGTATAGGAGCCCAATTTGAACTTAGTGCATTTCAGGCAAATTTCTTTAAAAATCTTCTTCTCAAGATCCAGCAGGCAGAATCTTTTGATATTTGGCATGCAGCATCCTTAGGGGGGTGAGATTCAAGTTTGTTCAAGCCAAGTCCCTGGGTTCATATTTGGGCTCACTGTGAGAGCCCGAATGATAACTTAGTTCAAAATGAGGAATTATCTTCAAAAATCTTCTTCTTCAGATCCAGCAGATGAATGCTTTTGATATTTGGTTTGCAACATCCTTAGGGGGGGTAAGATTCAAGTTTGTTCAAGCTATGGCCCTAGTTCCATAAAATTTGTGTCTCATGACTTCATTCCTTTGTAGTGTTGATGAACCATGTCTAACTGAATGTGACCCCCAAATACTTCTTTGAACCACTTTGGCCAGTGAGCGATTAAGGCTCCTTGGGGGCCTCGTGTTTAGCTTAACTTGACAAAGACAAAGTATAATGGCTGCCCAAGCCCAAAACCCAAAAACTTTTAGCACAGTCTGCAGGTCATGTTTAAATATGGAGGGATTTCATTGTAACTTGGTAGGATGACTCCTTATGATGTCTAGCTGAGAATTTCCCCATTTGGGCATGATCTGCCAACCGTGATGACTGCCGTGCCCAAAACCCGAAAACCTTTAGCACAGTCTGCAGGTCATATTTATTGAGGAAATTCATTGTAACTTGGTGGGTTGACTTCATATAATGTCTTGATGAGAAAGTCCCCTTTTGGACGTGATTGGGCAACTGTGATGCCTACAGGGGCCCGAAGCCCGAAAACCTTTAGCACAATTAACAGGTCATATTTATGAAGGGATTTCATTGCAACTTGGTAGGATGACTCCAAATAATGTTTAGATGAGAACGTCCTATTTTGATCGCGATCATTCAGCCTTGATGGGTGCCTGAGCCCAAAAGCCTTTAGCATAGGCAAAAGGTCATGTTTATCGAAGGATTCCATTGTAACCTGTTAGGTTGACTCCATATAATGCGCAGATGATGACATCCTCTTTTGGTCGTGATTGGTCAGCTGTGATGGCTACAGGTGCCTGAAGCCCGAAAACCTTGAGCACAGTCTACAGGTCATATCTATGATGATTCCCAAATGAGATTGTCCCCTTTGGTTGCGATCATTCAACCATGCCCGAGCCCGAAGCCCAAAAACCTTTAGCACAGTCTACAGGTCATATTTATGAAGGGATTTCATTGTAACTTGGTAGGTTGACTTCATATAATGTCTAGATGAGAACGTTCCCTTTTGGACACGATTGGGCAACTGTGACGGCTACAGGGGCCTGAAGCCCGAAAACCTTTAGAATAGTCTACAGGTCATAATTATGAAGGGATTTCATTGTAGCTTGGTAGGATGACTCCAAATAATGCCTAGATGAGAACATCCCCTTTTGGTCGCGATCATTCAGTCTTTATGGCTGCCCAAGCCCAAAGACCTTTAGCATAGTCTATAGGTCGTATTTATGGAAGGATTTCAGAGTACTTGTTAGGTTGACTCCATATAATGCCTAGATGATGACATCCCCTTTTGGTCGTGATTGGTCAACTGTGATGGCTACAGGTGCTCAAAGCCCAAAAATTTGGAGCACAGTCTACAGGTCATATTTATGAAGGGATTTCATTGTAACTTCGTAGGATAACTCCAGATGATGCCCAGATGAGAATGTCCCCTTTTGGTTGCGATCATTCAACCATTATGGCTGCCCGAGCCCGAAGCCCTAATATCTTTAGCACAGTCTACAGGTCATATTTATGAAGGGATTTCATTGTAACTTGATAGGTTTGACTTCATATAATGTCTAGATGAGAACGTCCCCTTTTGGACACGATTGGGCAATTGTGACAATTACAGGGGCCCGAAGCCCAAAAACCTTTAGAACAGTCCACAGGTCATAATTATGAAGGGATTTCATTGTAGCTTGGTAGGATGACTCCAAATAATGTCTAGATGAGAACGTCCCCTTTTGGTCGCGATCATTCAGCCTTGATGGCTGCCCGAGCCCAAAAACCTTTAGCATAGTCTATAGGTCGTATTTATGGAAGGATTACTTTGTAACTTATTAGGTTGACTCCATATAATGCCTAGATGATGACATCCCCTTTTGGTCATGGTTGGTCAACTGTGATGGCTACAGGTGCCCGAAGCCCGAAAATCTTGATCACAGTCTACAGGTCATATTTATGAAGGGATTTCATTGTAACTTCGTAAGATCACTCCAGATGATGTCCAGATGAGAATGTCCCCTTTTGGTTGCGATCATTCAACCATGATGGCTGCCCGAGCCCAAAGCCCAAAAACCTTTAGCACAGTCTTCAGGTCATATTTATGAATGGATTTCATTCTAACTTGGTAGGCTGACGTCATATAATAATAATGTCTAGATGAGAACAGCCCCTTTTGGACACCATTAGGCAACTGTGACGGCTACTAGGGCCTGAAGCCCAAAAACCTTTAGCACAGTCTACAGGTGATATTTATGAAGGGATTTCATTGTACCTTGGTAGGATGACTCCAAATAATGTCTAGATGAGAACGTCCCCTTTTGGTCGCGATCATTCAGCCTTGATGGCTGCCCGAGCCCAAAACCCCAAAACCTTTAGCATAGTCTATAGGTCATATTTATGGAAGGATTTCATTGTAACCTGTAAGTTTGACTCCATATAATGCCTAGATGATGACATCCTCTTTTTGGTCATGATTGGTCAACAGTGACGGCTTCAGGGGCCCAAAGCCCGAAAACCTTGAGCACAGTCTCCAGGTCATATTTATGAAGGGATTTCTTTGTAACTTCGTAAGGTCACTCCAGATGATGCCCAGATGAGAATGTCCCCTTTTGGTTGCGATCATTCAACCATGATGGCTGCCCGATCCCAAAAACCTTTAGCACAGTCCACAGGTCATATTTATGAAGGGATTTCATTGTAACTTGGTTGGTTGACTTCATGTAATGTCTAGATGAGAACGTCCCCTTTGGGCGCAATTGGGAAGCTGACGGCTACAGTGGCCCAAAACCCGAAAACCTTTAGCACAGTCTACAGGCCATATTTATGAAGGGATTTCAATGTAACTTGATAGGATGGCTCGTTTTGGAATAATTTGACTGTAACTTGGTAACTTTCGTTGATATACGTTAACTGTGAGGGCCACATACATTAACTGTGAGGTCATATTAACACACCCCTCAGTTCTTTAGTACAGTGTACACCTCATATTATTTTTATCAAAAACATAGCATACAGGGAACAGAAATGAACATATTCCCAATTATCACAATTCTTGTCTTATTTCATAATCCTTTCATAAACATTGAACATTATCCTTTTCATCAAACACAACACACAAGTTAAGCTACAGTGTCATTGACACTTTCATTTATCTCAAGAAAGCGGTAAAATGTAACTTTGGTAGGGTTGGATATGATTGTAGGTATCACTGCAGTAAATATTTGAATTAGGGTTACCAGCCTTGAAATGTTGCACTCGAAAGTGATGCAATCTCTAAAAAGAAGCAGCTTTGTGAAAATATATTGTTTCAATAAACATTTGAGACATTCTAATGACATCTTGCATTATTGTTGAATATTCCAGATAAATAAGAAGGGTGCATGTGACTGGTACTTCCCACTCTGTCAGCTTTTCTCTCTTATTTGATGCATGACCCCCTGTTTTCAGGTCAGAAGAAGTTGTTTGAAGGGCTATACTTGACAAAGATATTTGAATGCCAAAATTAAAATGATGCGATCATATTTGTTTTTGCTTGAATGTTATAATGGTCGCCTATGGAAAAATATTTCTTGCTGTGATACCTGAAAACAAAGTTTGCAATATGTCACACAGTTGCATTGCGGACATGTTGGTTTGGTATCAGTTTATAACACAGACCCACCAGGTAATTGCCTATTCTCCCCAAATTCAAATTTTAACTCTAGCCAAAATAATTGATGTTAAATAATTTATCAGAATTATTCCATTTACAGAACGATCAACCCCACATATATCTGACGGGTGCTTCCCGCAAGTGCTATGCAGTTGCACCCCTTGAATAAACATTTACACATGTCCACCACACCCCACATGATAGTGCCTTGTATACCCCACATAATCGTGCTTTGTAAACCCCACACATTATGAATGAATGTGCCCTCCCCCAAGTATCAACTACACCCCATAAGTTAAAATATGCACCCCACAATTCAAAATACATACACGCAACTCCAATGAGTGAGTCTCGGACGTCTGTCTGGCGTGAACTTTTTAGGCCCCCACCGGCATCGCCAGAGGGGACTATAGGTTTGCACTCTCTCCATCTGTCAGTCACACTTAAGTTTTCCAAACTTTTTTGGAAATTCATCAACGGAATGATTTCATTTTTGGTAACCTACTATAGAACGATGACTTACAGATCAAGTTTGAGTTTCATGCTAATTGCATTATTCTTGTGTGAGTTATGGCCCTTGGAAATATGGAAAAGTGCCAAAATATCAGTTTTCCGGACTTTTTTTGGAAACGCTTCAACGGAATTCATGCTGATCACATCTAGGTTATAACATTTGTATAATTATTAATGCACATTAGTCCGGTAGGGGACATTGTATTGCTTCAGCGATATGTGCGCTCTTGTTTAATTTAATTACACACAGCACTGAACAAACGTTAATCTAGGAGTAATGCTATATACCAAATATCAAAGGATTCTGCTGGTGGGTCTGAAGAAGAAAATCTTTGAAGAATATTCCTCATACTGCACTAAGTTAAAATTCAGGCCCCCATGTGGAGTTCAAATATGAGTGTAGGGATTTAATTTGAATAAACTTGAATCTCACCACACTAAGGATGTTAAGGCTATGTAACAAAGGAAACTGACTCGTGGATGTGAAAAAGATTTTTTAAAGGATACTTGGTATACCGCACTAAGTAAAAATTTGGTCTTTGACCCAGGGGACATGATTTGAACAAACTGGAATCTGAACTCCCTTAGCTGGTCACTGCATATCAAATATCAATAGATTCTGACTGGTGTATCTGCAGGAGATTTTTAAAGGAACATCTCCATAGGGCGGGTCAATTTGGCCTTGAATCAATTCATCCTGTGTTAATTTGGCCTGAGTTCGGCCTTCGGCCATTAAATACTGTAGGAGACTGATATTACCCTCCCAAAGTAGACGTTGAAAATGCCGGAAGAAATTAGCAACTTTTCTGTATTTTTCTTCCTCAGTATTAACTTTCCACCAGCATTCAGTTGAAATATGGTTGCTTCCTGGTAAGCTTTTTCTATATCAAAATATCTATTGCTCTGAATATGTTGGGGTGTGACCCAGTTAACACAAGCTGCAGCTTTCGATGCTAGCCTTCTGTATGGTTAGTTCTGTGTCTAACTGAATTGTAAAGATTCCACATTTCTGTTCAGCAATTTTCCTCCACCCAGTTTTCTGTAACATAGTCTGTAAACTGTGAAGTTGTTGTTGAGGATTGTGCCATCTGTAATTGGGTTTTTTCATGCCACACCACGTTTCAGTCTGTAAACTGTGAAGTTGTTGTTGAGGACAGTGCCATCTGTTGTTGGATTTTTTCATGCCACACCACGTATTATAATTGTAAATTATAAGATCCCGCGAATCTCAAATTTTAGGTCAAATCGAATCAGGCAGAAGATTGCGAATTGAATCGAATCTCAGCTCTTCAAGTTGAAGATATTGCTAATTCCAGTGGTGTAGCTTGGGGGTGTGGGGGATGGGCTGAGGCTTCAGTCATCCCTCCCCCCCCCCCCCCCCCCCCATTCCCCATGTTAACCCATTTTGGGAACATTAGGCAAGAAATTTTAATATCTAGCAATTTGATTTTGAGTCTGTTTGTGTCCATAATTTATAAATTCTGAAAGGCATCAACTTGTCTTTTACAACTTGTAAGGCCACATTGTGGCCTAATTATTGATGCCTTTTACAACTTATAAATTATGGACACAAACTGACTCAAGAGTGTAGGAAATTTTTCAAAATTTTTCCCGGAACCCCTCCAACGAAACTCCTGTGCTTGCTTCTATCTTGCCACCGCAAGGCTCGGATATGCAGCGAATCATATTCTGTATGCCCCCCCCCCCTTCCCCCCCCCCCCCCCAGATATTACTCATACTTCTCCCCTAACTCCTTGCCTCGTCCACATTTTTTAGGAACTCGTTAGGAATTTCGTACATCCCTGCTGCTTTTCCATTTCTTAAGTTTGAGATCACTTTTCGTACCTCCTCGGTTTTTATTTTGCTGTACACAAAGTTTGATGAATTGTCTCTACCTCAGTGTGGCACTCGGGTGGGTTCCCCATGCCCCATCGCTTATCGTTTACCTTTCCCAGTCCTTCACAAGTTCTGAGGCGATTTGCTCCTGATCGTCTGTATTTCTGCCCTCTACTTTAATACTCTATGAATTACTTCCTTTGTTCCGTTTAATTTACCCATTTCCAGAATATGTTACATTACTTTCATGCCATCTTTCAGATGACCAAAGGTGATTGTTTCGGAAAGAATGGTCTATTGACAAATGAAAGACAACACAATGATGAAAATGTGCAGTATTTTGATGGCGCTAAGTACACATATCTGTCACTAATATTTTTGATGGAAAAATGTTCTCTCAATGAGTAGGGTGCTGGGACGGTCCATGATGAAACAGTGCCGATAATTACTGACAAAAAATGTAACTTGTGATCTCCTGAACACAATATCAGAGTCTGACGTCAGTAGCAATTGTATTCACTGTGTGTCCTGATGACGGCCTGAACCCTCCTCCTGATACTACCAGTGAGCCTTCTGATACGGTCCAGAGGTAACTACTGTCGCTTCTCAAGCAATGCAGCTTTCAAATCGGCCAAATTCTGTACAGGTGGCTCTCCTGCTTGCACACGGCATCCAAGAAGTTCCCATATGTGTCTTAAGGAATTCAAATCGGGCTCATTGCAAGCCAAGGTAGTGTTGTAATAGCGTTGTTCTGAATGAATGCTTTCACAGCATGGGAACGATGTGGCCTTGCATTGTCGTCCATGAATACAGGACGAATAGCCAATGGTTGGTTGTCAAAATAAGGCACAACAACTGGATTGAGAATGTCCCGGATGTACTGATGACTATTGAGATTCCCACGTACAGTCACCATATCAAGTTTACAATCATGAGAGGCATCCCCAGATCGTTACTCAGATCCTTCACCATAAGGACCAGTAAGTCTGATGTTCCTGAGCACGTAAGCAGTATTTCTATGTCTCCACACCCTCGTGCAACCATCTATGACGTGAAGCAGGAACCTACTCTCGTCTGATCAATGGACTCTTCTCTACGTCCTGAGATTCCAATGTTGGTGTGCCATACACCACTCCCAATGTTGATCGGACAGAGCTGGATGCTTGTTGACCCTTCTGGACCTCATGCCCAGTGCTTTGAGACAGTTTCAGACAGTTCTGTTGCACAAACGCCTGTTGGGGAGCCAACGGTGATTCAAAACCCCACTTGAAGCAAAGGGTTCATGCAGACCAGACTCTCATCTTCACAAGGAGAGGTTTTTTGGGGGTTTCCAGGCCTTGGTCAGTCCTTAACATCATTGGTTTGTTGATGTTTTTGGACAAGTCTGCTGATGACAGAATGACTATAGCCAAGTAGCCTTCCAATAGCTTTGAATGAATGATATGCCTGTGGCATGCATGCCAACGATTTGCCATCTTAGTGCCTCTGACAGTCTCCTCCATGCCATGTCAACATATTTAGATAAAAGAAGTGACAAATTTTCTTGTTTTGTACCCAGATATTGCATATGGATGATAGTGTTTTTTGTGACATTCGTGGGAAGCATGCTTTGTGAGGGGAAGTGTTTGGGGTACGCTATTAACCAGAAACATCATGTTTCACTAGATGAAATGTACTGCAGGACATAGCAATTATTAAAACGTAATAATCAGTAACAGCAACTTCACTGTCATGAATAATTTCAGGGGGTGCTTAATTGAGTTCCAGGTGAATCTTTTCAAATTCCCATATTTCCCAAACCACACAGAACAGAGAACTGTTATTTGTTATGAAGCATCCTTCGGACCAGTAGAATTACCATCGGTTGTGTCATGGTGTTCTGGAGGCAGGCAACATAGGCGGAGGGGTAGTGGGGGGGGGGGGGGGGGGGGGGTGAAAATGCTGAGTCAGCATATTTGCAAAAATTTTAAAAACAATTTCTCCAGAACAATGATCAGAATCTAGATATTTGGTATCCAGCATCCATTGGGGAGGGGTCGTGTTGGAGAGATTCATGTTCAAATCAGGTCCCTGGGTTTTTATTTGGGCTCTCTATGGTTGCCCAAATTTTAACTTCGTGCAATATGAGGAAATTTCTTTGAAAATCTTCTCTTCAGACCCACTAATCTGAATGGTTTCATATTTGGTATACAACATCTCTGGGAAGAGGGGGGATGTGTTAATATTTGGACTCTCTATGGTAGTGCCCAAATTTTAACTTAGAGCAATATGATGAAATTTCTTTAAAAATCTTCATCAGATCCACCAGTCAGAAACCTTTCATATTTGGTATACAACATTCCTAGGGGGGTTGAGATTCAGGTTTCTTCAATAGAATGCATGGGATAATATTTTGGGCTCACTATGGGAGCCCAAATTTTAACTTAGAGCAATACAAGTGAATTTCTTCAAACATCTTCTTCAGATTCACCAGTCAGGAACCTGGGTTAATAATTGGGCTCCCTATGGTAGCCTGAATTTTAACTTAGTGCAATATGAGGAAATTTCTTTAAAAATCTTCTTCTGATCCACCAATCCAAATGGTTACATCTTTGGTATGTAACATCTCTAGGGAGGGTGGGGGGGAATTTTGAGATAAAAATTCAAAATTTCAAGATAAAAAGTTGAAATTTTCGAGATAAAAAGGTGAGATTTCATCTCGGTATGCAAATGTTGTTCATTAGCAGTGTGGGATAGATTCTGATGCACCAGGTTCTGAGCTTTAACAAATTCTCACCGAACCGACAGGACAGGAATGTTGTCCACCCCACCTCTGGCCATTGAGAGTACCGTTAAGGGGTCGTCCAACGTAACTTTGGTCAATTTGTTGACATTTTTCCCAATGCCCCAGAAACAGATAAGAGAAGTAAGAAAAGGAAAATTATATACCAAAATAATGAGTGAAGTGCATAGAAAAGGTACATACAATTTTTTTCAGGAAAAAAAATGAATTTTATGATTTTGAAAAACATTAATTTGCCAATGGCATTAGTAACGAGCCCGTAAAACCACAAAATGATTAGTAATTCGAAAGCCTTGTCCTCAATGTAATGATAACGTACTACAGACTCGGAGAAAGCATTTTTATGACACACACTCTAATGTGTTTTGATGTTGGAATGTAATACCACCAACACAAATTGTGGATGTTCCGGATGTGGCCATGTTTCAATGATGTTATTCCGGTCATGTGATTACGATGCGGTTCTTGCAGAAATACTCATTTTGGGCGATCGTAAGAATGAAAGGACGTGATCACACCCTTTATTTGTTCGAGACAATGTATGAGCGGATTTGCAAACAGGTGACCGCAAATTCTTGAGCTGTTATTGTCATAACTGCAAAATATGGTTTGAAATTCCCTCCAGTGACATGCAGTGTCTACAGGCCGTCTGAACTTTTTTTTTGACAAAAAATCTGATTTATTGCGCACTAAAAAGACAACATGAACCACTTATAAAAAAAAATAACCGAGTGTATAAAATCGGGACGATACACATAAAATAAGGTAATATTCATAAAAAGTAAGCAGAATGCTTCAGAAATCATTTTTTTCTCGAAGTATATTTCAAGTGAACTGCAACTATATTGAGCGTGTTAATTTCCCCCGATGTTGTGAAGTTATTTACTTCATAATAACCATGGATCTATTTGCCATGGACCGTGTTGATGGTGGCAGAGGACCATTTGAAGATGGGTTGAAGATGATGCATTCATGCTTTTACATAAGGTGCGTTTGGACGATGCTGAGAATTTAGTTTTTTCTTGCAACCAACCATACCAAAACAAGAGTCGATAGTGTCTTTTGTCATCGTTTTACACTGACAAATGTGACAAATCTCCTTTACCGGAAGCTATCCCCCAATTTGCATATCATAATAAACATACCAGCTGTCAGCGTGACTGTGATGGGCAAAACTCAAACGAATTAACGAATCCACGGTCAGAATTAGCCGCAATTGGCATTTAAACAAATGAAATACACAAAATATTCACAATTTCTTCATTATCTGTACTGAGTTACTTTTTAACCCGACACCCCACACCGTTCAGTTTCGTTTGTCAGCATTGTTCTGACTGCAGATGTTTGTGGTAATAGTACGAGAAGGTGAAAGAAGCCAAATATTTTCCCATCATCTATAAATTAATTAAAATTGATAATTCTGTTTATTTTACTGAAATTATGAATTGAAAAGTGGGTGTGTTGTGATTATTATGCCCCGGACCTGGAAGTTTTAAAGTCAAAGGCACATCTAGTGCCGTGGAGACCTCTGTCCTCTAACCCATACCAACATTCTCCCTTGTATCTCAACCACTGCTACTCCAATTTGAAGGATATTTGGTGTTCTGATCGAGCATCATGGGGAAATGATGCCTGTGTAGCTGCTGTAGCATGTGTTTCCTCCACACATTTTTTACAGAGTTATTGTCCTTTTTCACTCTTTCGAGTTAGAAAATTTTGTTTATAACTTGTTGATTTGTTACAATTTCTTGGAAAGTGGCTGCTGACACCCTCAAATTAATTGCAACAAAATATTTTTTGTGAATATTTTGTTCCTATTATTTAACAAGCTAATGAATATTCTGTAAAGCCACCAATCTGATGTTTGACACTTTTATCAGAGCTGTTATGGAGGCTTCTGGAACTCAACATGTTGATTATGGCAGGGTTTTTCTATTCACCCATTAATCGATAAATTAAGTGTTGCATTTGGAAGTAAGAAGCATGAAAGGTCCAGAACTTAAAGTCTAAAAGAATTTTTTGCAATGTAATATGATTTTTGCAGATACACTTATTGGAGGGTTACCTGTCTGATAGTGTTTGGAACATGTGTGTCGCCAGGATCTTCAAAAAGAAAAAAAGAGTTCAACTTTGATGAAAAAGTCATATGCCATGAGTGTCAAAGGGAGAGAGTGCCCCCCCCCCCCCCCCCCCCCCCCCCCCCCACACACACACACACTGGGAAATTAAATTGAGCTCACTTGTCACCTTTTGGGGATTTCTTTGCATACTGCATTCTTGAAAAAATATGTGAACACCTATGACTGTAAGACCTACTGGATGTGTCCTCCTGATCTCAATATGCCAATAAGCCTCTTTTGGAAAAGTACCGGTACATGCAATAATGGTTATGTAGTGTTGATTTGATGTGTTTTGAATAATAATGTACTTTTATGTACATTTCATGGTTTATTGCAGTGACAGGTTACAGTTACTCTTATTATTTCTCCACAGATATCATGAGTGTATTGGTGGCCAAGAGTAAACGAAGGTTTGTTACTTATTGATAAACCAGACAAATTTTACAATTTAATCACCATCAAATTGATGCATGGCATAAAAGGGGTTACAGTGCAAGGGGGTTGTAAATACAGTAGAATCCTCTTAATTGAATATCCATTTTGCCAGTGAAATTTATTCAGTTAACAGGAGTATACAATTAACAGGGATTTGGTCAGTTTCCATGTTCTGGAGGTAAACTTAGCATTTATTCTATTATATCTTGTTTTACAGAGCTCATAGAGCTCTGTCAAACAAGATATAATAGAATAAATGCCTGTATTGGATGTAGTGAGGCCAAAAAGGTTGATAAATAAGGGGAATTTGGTGCGTGTCACGGTAATTTTTTTGACATACTACAAAAAATTTATATACAATTAACAGGAGTTTACTCTACAACCCATATGCAATTAACAGATCAAATTTGTACTGAAGGTATGGTAAATGGTTTTGTGTTTGAAAATTATATTCAATTAACAGGGATATACAATTAAGAGATATCCAATTAAGTGGGCTCCACTGTATATCTGTTCACCTACAATGTATGACTTTGCAGTGCATTCTACATAGGAGAATATCATAGTTTCTTTCCAAGCTACCACAGTGACACATACATCTTCATATTGGGAGACACTCTTTTGTCCTTCCATACTTCTTCTTGTGGACTCCTTCAAGTTGACCTTTGTTGAACTCCCCCAAATCAAATTATAAACAAAAGAAAATGTCTTCAGTCAGTGAGCACTCCACTTATAACATTTGGTCTCAATCTTTATTACTTTCAAGAATTAGGAAAAGATTTCTTCAGGTATGTACTTCAATGTTTATAGAATGCAGCTGTTCTTTTATTTTGAGGTATTTTATTGTAAAAATTTTGTTCTCTCACTTATGCCATAGCAAACTTTCAGACGGTGCTATCTGCACATGGCAGAGGTTCCATGGCAATTTCCAGTTTCCACATGTTCTATGTTTCATTCCAAGCATTTTGATATATAATTTATGGGGGTTATTCATTTTGGGTCTTTTTTAGACTTGGAAGAAAATTACATAAAATTTGACAAAAGTTAGGTTGGATGTCCCCTTAAGGACCTATATAAGTAATGAAATTTTGTTTATTTTGGAAATTCTCACCTCTGATATTCCTTCAATTCAAATTAAATTTCCACAAAATGTACATCAAAATGAAGGTTGGGATGTATAGAACACGAAACACATGTGTAATCAACTCATAGAGTCGACTGTAGGCACCACTGGTTCCTGGAAGTCTGCTGCCGTATTCGCACCAGAACTGATAATTTAATAATATTTCACGAAAACAACTTGTGGCCAAATGTGCTTTACATATCCAAGAACAAAGCTAGGGGATAAAAATTCTTCAAAACACGGCGACAGAGCTTCATTGGAGAAAATTCCAAAGCCTTTGCTTTTGTTTACGTATGAGTATACTTTCGATTTCCGGTCGACGTCATCGGACAGAAAAAGCATGTAAAAACAACGCCGTCTAAAATCAAATAATGAAAAAGATCGCCTTCATACAGTATACTGTTATTAGATAGAGATTGCACAGTTGCCATATTCAGTGCAAGGTATCATGATACCTGTTGAAATTTCTTAGAATTACGATTTTGTTTTTTGATGGAAATTCGTGGTAACGAGTGATTTGTGCATGTCTGTCGAGCATGGAAACCATCTTCAATAAAAAATGCAGACAGTGTTGTCCTTTTCCAAAATGCAGACCTATCGCTGTATTCGAAAGTGTTTTGAATGCCTAGCTTTGTTCTTGGATATACGAAGCACATTTGGCCACAAGTTGTTCTGATGAAATATTATTTTATTATCAGTTCTGGTGCGAATACGGTAGCAGACTTCCAGGAATCAGTGGTGCCTACAGTCGACTCTATGAGTTGATTACATATGTGTTTCGTGTTCTATACATCCCAACCTCCATTTTGATGTATAATTTGTGTATATTTAATTTGAATTTAAGGAATATGAGAGTTGAGAATTTCAAAATAAACAAAATTCCATTACTTATATAGGCCCTTAATATTAAATATACACAAATTATACATCAAAAAGAAGGTTGGGATGAAAAGAACACGAAACACATATGTAATCAACTCATAAAGTCGACTGTAGGCACCACTGGTTCCTGGAAGTCTGCTACCGTATTCGCACCGGAACGGATAATAAAATAATATTTCATCAGAACAGCTTGTTGACAAATGTGCTTCATATATCCAAGAACAAAGCTAGGCATTCAAAACACTTTGGAATACAGCCCTAGGTCTGCATTTTGGAAAAGGACAACAGTTTGCATTTTTTTATTGAAAATGGTTTCTTTTCAACCTACTCACAATTGTTTACAATTGGCTGTAACGTAAGTGCAAGCCCTACTTTGGAACTAACTCAAGCTTTTAAGAAACTTTTCCAAACAAGCTGGAAAAGTAATAGAGTGCAAAAGCACGAAAAAGATCGAAAAAGGGTCGAGCGAGACCAGCGCTTGAAATTACAGGTACTCTCTCTGCACACCTCTTGCGTTTACCGAGCACATGCGCAACAACCGTGATGTCAATTCCTTTTATTTCGACCATTGTACCTGGTCGGAAATTTTTGTGACTCGTGCTATTCTTAGCTATTATCTTCGTGAACAATGTATTGCATGTGCTATAATCATCTGATTGTGTGCAAGTGGATTGTATTCTTTTTCAAGCTTTCAAACTTATTATTATTTAATGCTATTTTTGATCATTTTTGCTTGCTTTTTCACACATAGTCTTGTTTTTCCCCCACGTGTGAACACAACCTTTGTTCTGTTTTCCGTTGGCGGGAAGCTTGATTTCGTTATTCACATTCATATTATGCCAAAGACTATTCCTCGTACCTCTTGCTTGCAGGTGAAACATGTGTCACTTGCAACAATTGCACTCAGGCTCAATCATGTGGTATTTGTGGGGTTTGGTCCTCAATATTCTGGGCTTCTGTTAACAAGGTGGTTCTGTCCAGAGCTAGAACCCCTCGTGCTCGGGGTAAGGGTAGCCGTGTCTTATCAGACATTTCTGTGAGTGCATGTGGTGACTCTGTCACACAGGATGCTGATCTGTCTTTTCCTGTGGCGAGTTCCTCTGCAACTGTTGACGGTGCTAGTTCGGTGATACCTGACATGGAGACCGTGGTCTCTTTGTCTTCTGATGTCACCCTTGAGGCATCTGTTTTCGTAGAGAGCTTCTCCGAGGTCAGCTCGGTGACCGTCTCCGATTTGCCTCCTATGCCGTCGACAGTTGCTGAGGAAATTTTTACTACAGATCTTATTCTGTATGATGGTGCCTCTTCCATCTCCTCTGGGGATGGTATACAATCTCGTGGGACCGAGGCTGTATCTGCTGGTGTGTCTGTGAGCTCTCAGCCTCCCTTGGCTTCGCGGCGAAGCTGTGCGGGTTGGCTGTCTGCTCCATCTCATCTGGCTAGGTTTACTCCTAGTCGGTTGAGCCATTCGGTCACTTCGGCAGTGATTCCTCGCCCCTTGAGTGAATCGTTTATTGTTCCTCCTTCCCCTGCTAGAGTGCGTCGACTAGCAGGATGGGGTTGGGATATTGGCATCCAGGGCCTGCTGTTCGGCAGAGGTCAGTGACTGCCCCGGTTAGCTGTCACTCTCGGAACCTTCCTCCGGTGATTCCTCACGGTGTCTTCTGACCGTGTCCCAGGTCCAGCTACTGATCGACATATGCCGTCGGTCTCTTCAGAGGATTCGCAGGCAGGACCTTCTGTTCCGCAGAGGTCAGTGATTGCCCCTGGGCGTCACAATCAGGACTATCCTCCGATGTCTTCTCACCGTCTCCCTATTCAACGTTCGTCGTCGGTCTCTCCTGAGGATTTGGGTTCTTCTACCAGAAGGGTCCATTGGGAGGACACTCCGTCGGGCGATGCTGCTGCGACGGATTCTTGGGGTGACCTGCATCAGGCCGTTTTGGCGCTCACCCGGTTGCTTTCTGGCAACCCTCAAGTAGGCCTCCCTGTGCCTCCTGAGGCACAACCTCCTTTGGTCGGTCGCCGAGATGTCTCGCCTGGCCCGTTGGATACTGCACAGTATTCACAGGAGGTTTCTGCTGGTCAGCCCGAGTTGGGCTACGTCTCCTCTGCAACAGAGGATGAAGATTTTCTTGAAGGTGATGGGCCCCCCTCGTCAGTCTTGGGGCAGGCTTTGGATTTTGTCTTTGGCTTATTACCGAACATTCAACCTTCAGACCAGCCATCTGTGACCGTCCGGCCGCAGTCCTCTGTGGATCGCCGTAACCGTGTTGAGCCTTCTAGCTCTGGGTTTTTGTGTCCTCTGCAATCGGCTCAGGTTGTTGAGTCCTTCCAGGGCTTTGACTTCAAAGTGCATTCTAATGCACTCAAGGGTTCTTTCTTTTCTAGAGCTGATGCCTTTCTGCCTCCATCGCGGTTTCGTGTTTATGATTCCGTCTTCCACCAGTCTTCCAAGGGATGACTACTGTGGATGAGGATTCTTCTTCCCTCGGGTTAACTAAGCCTAAGTGGGCAGTTCTCCCGATGTCGGTAGTTGAATCTATGGTGGGCCTGTCCTGAGAGATGCTGGGTATGTTATCTCTCGCGGACCATGTCGTCGCTGCCCTGGCTGAATATTTTCCACCAGGGGAGTTTGATGATGCTCAGGCGTCTTTTCGCGTTTTGTCACAGACTCTCATGAACTTTACACATGCTCACGCCTGTAACACGACTAATTTGGAGCTGGGATGCGGTGTTGGATTCTTCTCCATCCCTTCCTTCTGAGCAGCGTGCTGTTCTGAGGTCTGCCTCTTTGGTTGGACCTCAGTTGTTCCATGGTTCCGTGGAAGCTGTCCATGGCGAGGTTCTTCATCATTCGAAGGACCAGCTGTTGCTGCGACAGCTGGACCAACCTGCTGCAGCAGATGGTGGTCGTTCCAGGCCCACCACGCGTCCTGCTGCATCTGCCTCATCGGCGACGTCGGCTACGCCTTTGGCTCCGTCTGCTCCTTCTGCTCAGAAGAAGCGCCGACGTGGCCAGGCTCACTGGCAGCCTCAGGCAGAAAAGTCTCAGGACTCTGTCACTTCCCGAGGTGGTGGTTTCTCCTCTCAGGGGCCTCATCGAGGCCGCAAGTGAAGGTTCTCATCTCGATTCGCCTCCAGTCGGGGGAAGGCTGTTGCTGTTTTACGACCGTTGGAAAGAGATAACGTCGGACACTTGGGTCCTCGACGTCATACAATCCGGTCTGCGACTGTCCTTCCATCGGCACCCCAGTTTATCTCGGGTCCCTTCCAATTCTCTACTTCGGGACCTTCTGGTGCAGGAGATCAACAATCTCCTCTCCAAAGGGGTGATCGAGGTGGTCAGGAACACCCTTTCACCAGGGTTTTACTCAAGACTTTTCTTGGTGCCGAAGAAAAATGGCCAATTTTGTCCTGTCATCGATCTGAGTATCCTGAACGAGTACATAATAGCTCCTTGTTTCAGTATGGAGACTTTCCGGTCGGTTCTACAGTCAGTTCATCAGGGCGACTTTGCTGCCAGTATCGACCTGAAGTATGCCTACTTAAATGTACACATTCATCTGGCATAACGGAAATACTTCGGTTCTCGTTTTGGGATCAAGTCTATCAATTCAGAGCTCTCCTGTTCGGTTTGAACCTGGCTCCTTGGGCCTTCACCCAACTGATGTCACATGTGCTTGCTTTCCACCGTACTCAGTCGACTGTGACTTTGTCAGCCTACCTGGACGACATCCTACAATGGCACCATGATGCTGCTGTTCTGGAGTTAGATGTCAGGCAGTTTCTTTGCCTACTAATGTCGCTGGGTTTCAGAGTCAATCGCGAGAAGTCAGATCTCCTTCCTTCTCAGCACTTTCGGCATTTGGGGATGGATTTCGACACTCTTCACAATGTAGTGTCGGTCCCCCATGCTCGGGCGACGATTCTTTCTGCCTTGACTCGGAACCTGCTTCAATCTTCCTCGGTCTCGGCCAGGACTTTCATTCAGATGCTGGGCCTTTGCGGTTCGGTGACAGATCTCATTCTGCTCAGTAACTTGTTTGTCCGACCTCTCCAACACTTCCTGTTGGATCACTGGCATCCGATTGTAGATCCGTTGGACCTGGTACTTCCTTTTCCTCGGTCCCTGCTTTGTCACCTCCACCCTTGGTCCGATGTTCCCTGGCTGACACAGGGTGTTCCGTTGGATCTTCCTTTGGCTGATCGCATCCTTACTGCGGATGCCAGCGATCGGGGCTGGATGTGCGATGTTGGATCCTCTCGGTCTGTCCACTCAAAGCGAGTGGGACAGCGAGCAGGTGGGCCTTCATATCAATCAGAAGGAGCTCCTTGCTCTTCTGTTGAGTTTTCGGCTTTGGATCCCTCACCTGTCGGACCATCTTGTCCTACTTCTTTCGGACAATTCGACAGTAGTGGCCTACATACAGAATCAAGGAGGCACACAATCGATTCCCATGTATCGGCTATCTCTGGATCTTCTGTTGGCGCGGGATGTAAACACTCGGGTGTCCATTCGACACATTCACGGGCATCTCAGCGTCCTAGCAGACTCCCTGTCCCGACGCGACAGTGTCCTTCCAACCAAATGGATGCTACATCGGTCGGTGTTTCAGGCGATTTGCGAGCAGTGGGGCTGTCCTCAGGTCGACCTTTTCGCTACTTGCTGGAATCATCAGGTAGAGACCTTTGTCTCCCCTTGTCCAAATCCTCTGGCATTTGCGGTAGACGTTCTGTCCCTGGACTGGACAGGCTGGATCAACTATGCCTTCCCTCTTGCACCGATTCTTCCTCAAGTGTTAGCGAAGATTCGTGCTTGCAGTTGCAGGATCCTTCTGATCGCACCTCTGTCTCCACAGAGGGTGTGGATCAATCTGCTGCAGCCTCTGTTGACAGATCGGCCGATTTGTCTACCTCTACGTCACGATCTTCTTTCCCAGGGTCATCCCAGGAAGTATCACAACAACCTGGCGAGCCTGTCCCTTCACGCCTGTCTTTTATCAGGTCCTGTCTCAGACATAGAGGTTTTTCGAGACAAACAGTGGAGTGCATTTCCGCATCGCGGCGACATTCCACTGGCATGACTTATGCTGCGAAGTGGAAGGTTTTCTGCCGCTGGTGTGCAGATCACAATGTGGATTACCGTGATCCGTCAATCGCTCAAATTGCAGATTTTCTGGTATATCTTTTTGGCTCCAAGGGCCTCCTGCCTATTACGATTAAGGGCTATCGGTCTATGCTGTCTGATACTTTCTCTTATGTGGGAAAGCGGTCGTAATCTTTTTCTCTCCAAACTCATTTGGCACTTTTCTTTGAAGAGGCCTCGAGTTTTGCGTCTTAGACCCAAGTGAATCTTGGCATGGGTGTTGCACTGTTTGGAGGGGGTGCCATTCGAGCCTTTATCTGAGGCCGATATCCATTTTCTCACCTATACGATGGCTTTCTTTCTAGCGTTTGCTTCTGCTCGACGAGTCTTTGAGCTTCATGCGCTATCTGTTGATTCTGCTTTCTTCAGAAATGAGGCTAACAGTGTCACCTTCACTACTGATTGCTCTTTTCTGACTAAGAATCAACTTCCTGATTAGGTACCTCCTCCCATCTGCGTTCGGGCTCTCCCCGCTGTCGATGGTCGGAGACTTCTTCTTTGTCCTGTTCGTGCGATCAAGACTTACATTAATCGCACTCAGTTTATTAGGAGAGGTCAGAAGAGATTCTTTCTGTCTCTCATTCCTAAGAGGTAGTCTGTCTCTTCCCATTCTGTTTCTAGGTGGATCTGTCTTGCAATCAAGCTGGCTTATTCCCGCTTGTCTGCTTCGGATCTTGTTTCGAACCGGTTTAATGCTCATGAGGTTCGTGCCATTTCTACATCCTGGGCGTTCTCCAATTCTGTTTCGCTCTGGGACGTTATGAATGCAGCTTACTGGAGGAATGCTTGTACCTTCTCCTCCTTTTCTCTTTGCCACCTACAGCAGCAATCTGAGGACCTTTATTCTTTAGGCCCTCTCGTTGCTGCTCAGGCTGTTGTGCACCCTCGTTAAAATTGTTTTTATCGAGGTTGTGTTTCTCTCAGCCTTGTTCTTTTCGGGTGCCTTCTCTCTATCTTCATTACAGGTTTCACTATTGTATCTCTGCCCTCCTTGCTTTCTTTCTGCTGCTCTTTTTGGTATTGGTTATGTGATTCACCTCCTCCTATTGTTTATTCAGCCAATTGTAAACAATTGTGAGCAGATTGAAAAGAAATTAAAATTTATTAGTAAATTTTGTTTCTTAACATACCTACCACAATTGTTTACCGGAGGCCCACCCTCCCTGGGGATATCTTTGATATCGATTCCTCCCCGCAAAATCACAAACTTGTCATTTGGCGGAAATACGGAATTGACATCACGGTTTTTGTGCATGCACTTCGGTAAATGCAAGAGGTGTGCAGAGAGAGTACCTGTAATTTCGAGCGCTGGTGTCACTCGACCCTTTTTTGTGCTTTTGCACTCTATTACTTTTCCAGCTTGTTTGGAAAAGTTTCTTAAAAGCTTGTGTTAGTTCTGAAGTAGGGCTTGCACTTACGTTACAGCCAATTGTAAACAATTGTGGTAGATATGTTAAGAAACCAAAAAATTTTTAATTTCCATGCTCGACAGACATGTGCAAATCACTCGTTACCACGAATTTCCATCAAAAAACAAAATCGTAATTCTAAGAAATTTCAACAGGTGTCATGATACCTTACATTGAATATGGCAACTGTGCAATCTCTATCTAATAACAGTATACTGTATAAAGACGATTTTTTTCATTATTTGATTTTAGATGGCATTGTTTTTACACGCTTTTTCTGTCCGATGACGTTGACCGGAAATCGAAAGTATACTCATACGTAAACAAAAGCAAACGCTTTGGAATTTTCCCCAATGCAGCTCTGTCGCCGTGTTTTGGAGAATTTTTATCCCCTAGCTTTGTTCTTGGATATGTAAAGCGCATTTGGCCACAAGTTGTTTTCGTGAAATATTATTAAATTATCAGTTCTGGTACGAATACGGCAGTAGACTTCTAGGAACCAGTGGTGCCTACAGTCGACTCTATGAGTTGATTACACATGTGTTTCGTGTTCTATACATCTCAGTCTTCATTTTGTGTATATTTAATTTGAATTGAAGGAATGTCAGAGGTGAGAATTTTCAAAATAAACAAAATTTCATTACTTATATAGGCCCTTAAGGGGCTGCCAATTCCAAACTTTCAATCAAATGACGTGTTTTTTCCTGAATGAAATGTTATGTCAATGACCTTCAAATAGGCATGTGTTATACATCAGAATGTTTGTTCACGACTTTTCCACTTCTCTCAAAAAGAAGATGAACATAAAAGTATTTTACGGAATGGATATGTGTGAGAATCTGCTTGGGTAAATTGGGGTGTTTGGTAGAAACAAACACCGCTGCCGACACAAGGCAGACATTTGAATGTAAACAACATCGAACATGCGGTGCTGTTTACCAAAATGTTGTTTTGATCACGTGGTATAATTACAAATGGCATTCTCCATCAAGAAGCAAATGTCGAAAAAACTGCCAAGATCATCGCTACTAAAAGTACTTACATGAAAATTTCCCCCACATGCAGTTGGTAACTACTAGCCATTGATATTGGTTGATAAATTACTTCAGATTATCCTTGCCATGATTTGTTCTGTTGCTAATACAGCCTTCATTTCAAAAACCACATTTTTCGTTTCTACTGATTTTTTTTCCATTTCAAACATGTATATTCATATGCAGTGGATTATAATGAACATTTTGATGTATAATATTGCTGTATAAATTTTTTTATTTTCCTTTTCTTTGGCAGGAGTCTCATTTCAAATTGTTTCGGATAGGCAGCCCCTTAACTTGTTTTTCAATAAAATCCAAAACTTGAGGTTCACTCAAGACTTCCCACATGCCCTTGGAAATCTTCCCTGTCACGCCATTATAGACTTGGAAATCTTCCCTATCGCATCTTTATAGACTGCAGAGGTTCACTGAAGACTATCACATGACACGCCCCTGGATGTCTTCCCCATCCCACCATTATACATCACAAAAACAGCGATACATCCAAATAATATCAAAGGACACACACGTCTCCCACCCTCTGATAAGTAATGTTGCATCAGCCTACTCCACCCCCCTCCCCCCCCCCCCCCCAATCCCGGAAAGTGCTGTCCAGTAAATATCACTGGGGTATTTATTTATTGGTGTTTAAGGTCTTTCTTTACCCAGTTTTTTCATCAAATGAGCGACTCATATCTGACAAGAAACAAAAGTTTCAATGCAGTGGTGGGTACCTGTCTATTGCACACATCAAATTAAGAACATATAAGCAGTGGTAGTCTTTTGAGAAAGAGAAACGGTGGTTTAATTGACTCTTAAATTTAGCATTTTTCGGTTCCCAAAATATAAAATTTCCCAAGTTGAATGTTATATGTTGTTGCATGGAATATGTTAAATCAGTATTTCGAATGATGTACTACCTTCAGAATTCAATATGTCTGAAATATTACGGAAAAAAGAACAATGTGGAAATCACAGTATCTTTCGGGTCGGCCTGGGGAGTGCAACGAAAATAGGCAAAGTAACAACATTTCGCCGTGTAATGGCGATACATCTGGTAGGCTTTGGGTGAAAATTTGACAATCAGTTGATGTGTTGAAGTAAAAAACCTGTACATGCAGGCGAGTATGTAACAGATAACAGATATCTTGAAATGAAAGCTGCAATTGTCGGATCTTTTTCTGCAACTTTGTCTGCCAACTCACGACGATCACAACCGCAATCAAACTTTCAAATCATTTACTTAAGGGTTCGAAAAAGGAAATAATTAAAATCCTTTTCTCCAAACACTAAAACAGTCAACAAAACCCCCAAAATTAACTTAGAGAAGTAGTTTATCAACATTATTTACCAAACTGTTTGGTTATAAGTACCATTACGCAAGGTGCTCAAAACTATTTTGTCTGCAAAGTTCACGGCTGAATTTAATTTCCAATAGGAATCACGGAAAACTGTTTGTACGATCCAGGTTTGCTTGTCAAAAGAAAATGGCTGACTAGGAAGGAAATTCACTGGTAAGTTGATCTTTCACGATTGCCCGCCATATTCGCAAAAATCATCATCTCTTCTGCATTTAGCAAACGTTAGACAATGGAAATGGAATTTTCCTTAAATTACAGAAAAAGAAATTGACAACTCTTGACGGCTACCAGTTGATTGATTTGTGCAACTTGTCATCCCACATCAATGAAGTATGCGATCATGTCAGTCAGTGTTCTGAGGCATTACAGCGAGTACATGCTAAGCACCCTTTATACCGCTTATTTCATGAAGCAAAGTGCTTTGGATTGGCGTCAGTTCTTGTGGGACAGTGTTTGGGATGTCTACAGACTTTCAGGCTCAGAACCAGCAATAAAATTGATGTGTCTAATAACACAAAGAGTGTTTATGATGTGAATGCGAGAGCTGTGTGGGGCACAATGATTACTGGAGGTGGTTGTAGTTCACTAAATCAACAGGCTGCATCAATCAATATGCCTGGTATGACAGAACAGACATTTGGGAAAAAAGAACACCAGATTGGACGCATGTGGGGAAGAAATTGCTAGTGAAGATATGTTGGCAGCTGGGGTAGAGGAAAGGAGGCTTGCAATAGAACGAAATGATTTTCATGAAGGGATACCAGCTATAACAGTCATCTGTGGTGGAGGGTGGTCGAAGCGCTCCCACAAGCATTCGTATAATGCACTTGGTGGTGTCGGAGTAATTATTGGTGCTGCATCCAAAAAATTACTTTACATGGGTGTTAGGAATAAATACTGCTACATGTGCAAAAGAGCAGAGAATCACAACAAGGAGCCGAAGCTTCACGATTGCTACAAGAATTGGACTGAATCCAGCCAAGCCATGGAGGCAGATGTGATTGTGGAAGGTTTTCTGGCAGCTGAGAGGATGCATGGCGTGCACTTCATGCTTATGATTGGAGATGGGGACAGTTCAGTTTATGCTCGTTTTGCAGGAAACAGTGCCTGTTTGGGGTGCAAGGATTCAAAAAATTGAATGTGCAAATCACATTTGTAAGTGCCTGAGGACAAGATTAGAACAGCTGGTGGAACACAACCCCACTATAAGGGTCGACATAATTTAACAAAAGCAAAAAGAGTGCACATAGTTTCCACTGTTAGGTCAGCCATTTCCTATCGTAACCAGCATCCATCTGCAGATTTTTCTTCTACAATTAAACTTCTCAGAGGAGACATTATGAATGCTGTTGAACATGTCTTCAGTGATCATGGTAATTGCTCTGATTTTTGTACTGTCCGGAAGAAATGCCATTCTGCAGCCTAGAAAGAAGGGGCTGTACAAACAGATGAGTCTACTAGTGCTGATGCTGATTTGATGAAGGAGATATGTAATTACTGGTCAGAGGGAATGTCTGAAAAGGAACAGCTACATGCAAGGTGTACAGATTTTGGTGGAATAAACATTGATCCGTCTCTTCATCGTGACATTAAAGCACATCTGGACAGGGTATTACAGAAGGCAGACAGCCTATTAAGCAATGCAACCACAAATTTGGCTGAATGTTGGATGGGGAAGAGCATGAAATTTCATGGTGGCAAAGTGATCAATCGATGCAATAGAGAGTCATGCGGAATTCGATGCTATGGTGCTCTCCTGCGGAGGAATTTAGGCGTCATTGCCTTGGGATATGGCAACAGGAACAAGAGCAGGACAAGCCTTCCAATAAGCATACTCCAGAAGAAATAGGCAGCTCCAGAAAGCAACTACTCATCAGAGGAAGAAAGAATATAAAATTCAACAATGGAAAAGAAAAATAGCGAGCACAAAAACAAACTTAACTAAAAAAGCTAAATTGGAATATGGACTTGATTCTCTGGAAGTTGTTACTGATTTTAGTCCAGAAGAGCTTAAGGAAAGAAAGATGTACTATTTTGAGAAAGAAGTAAATGTTTCAAGTACCATTCTGCAGCACATAGAAGAACAAACCCGTGAGCAGTCATTGTCAGGTTATTGGGTGGTGGAAAGACGTAAGTGTCTTACAGCATCAAACTTTAGCCAGATCATTAAAAGGAGACCATCTTTACAAGTTACCAAATTGGTAGAACGTCTTCTTTATTCATCTTTTAGGGGCACAAGATTGACCAGAAAGGGGCTCCGTATGGAAAAATCAGCAATCATGGAATATATACACCACAAGAGGAGTGTCGGTGCAGAAGTTGAGGTGCAGAAGATGGGCCTATATAGTGACAGAGAGAATCCATATCTTGGTGCCAGTGTTGATGGGTTTGTGAAGAGTGAAACTTGTGGGCAAGGCATTGTGGAAATAAAGCATGTCTTACTGAATAAAGTCATGTCATTGGAAGAAGCTGCCAACAAATTATCATCTTTCTGCCTGAAAAATACAGATAGTATTTTGAGTTTGAAAACATCACACCCATTTTATTATCAAATCCAGGGCAACTGAACATTCTGAAAGTATCATGGGCTGACCTCATGGTTCGTCGAATAGACCCAAATCAGCTACATATTCAGCGGATTGCAAGAGATGAAAAATTATGGGTTGACACCGTGCTACCAAATCTAAATGCTTTCTATCATCAGGCTCTTCTTCCAGAACTTGCAGCTCCAAGACATGGCAAAAAAAACCTGGCATCCAAGAACCAGGTATATGGGTAATTAACTGTTCTGAACGAAGGTCTTTTCAATATTTATCTTTATTTCAGCACAAAAAGATTTTGATAGATAAATGTATGCTCAGTGCAAATGTAAAGAGAAGGGAATTCAATTTGATGCTTTCGATACTAGTATTTCATACAAGTTTTTTGTACAGTGCAGTCCCGTTAATTGTACATGTATACTCACTTTGCCCAAGAAAATTATGCAGTTAACAAGAGTATACAATTAACATGGATTTGGTCATGTTCCAATCGTATGGTATTACTATTACATATAGCTTTTATTCTATTATATCTTGTTTGACAGAGCTCATTGAGCTGTCAAACAAGATATAGTAGAATCAATAAGAGCAAAATTTTGAAGGTAAGATTGACATTTAATATGAAGGATTTCACTGACTGTCAAGTGTACATGTAGTTATAGACAATTCAAGACAGTTTTCCTCCACATTTTATTCAATTTGCAGGAGTTTGCTCTATAACCCATATTCAATTATCAGGTCAAATTTGTACAGGAGGTATAGTAAATGGTTTTGGATGTGGAAATTTTATCCAATTAACAGGGATATCAAATTAAAAGATATACAATTAGGTGGGCCCCACTGTACCAGGATTATGGACTATTTCTTCTAACTGTCTTGTTGTGCTAAAGTGTGTAAATAACAAAACTAGAAAATTGTAATTTGTTGGACAAATTATGGGCTTTCCCAACTTTTCAGTGTGAAAATGCAGACTACATATAGCAAAGCAAAGTGATTGAAATTAAACTTTTCCAAAATGATAAACAAATGATAGACAAAAAGCATTCAAAGTTGGCTAATTTTGGCATTCTGTAATGGTTCTCTTATTCTCGCCCTCTTGTGCTAGGGAGGTTAAATCTTGACATTAAAAAAGTAAACAGAAACTTTCTTCTGCAATCATTTTGTATCTATCCATACCAAAATAATTGCTACAACAACCTTACAATTAGAGGAAATGAGTACAGATGTTTGTAAAATTCACCAAAAATCATATTTTTTTGCACAGTTCGCACATTCATATAGGACAGAAAGTTTAGAGTTAAACTGCTTATTTTAGACCATCCCGGCAGAAACTGACAACTCGATCCGGTGGAGAAAAAGCCGTCATCTGGCTAATTTTACATTCAAATTGAACAGATACAATGTTGGATATACGCCAATTATGTCACGACCATGCAAGGCAGCAACTTGAAATTCTCAGAATGTTTTCTACTGTCCCTGCCTGACAGTTTAGTATCTTTGTCAAGTGCCGAAACCATGTGGAAATACCGTGGATCAGGTGGAAACTGAGGGCACGATTCGTACCTACTTTATTCTCAATTCAACGACTTTTCCATTCATTGTTTACCTGTCTCTGGCTGAGTTAGGCATTATATCTGTCTATTTGATGAACTTTTCAACCTTAACTATTTGCGGCTTCATGTAGCACCACCGAAAGGCCACTGCACTGTTACCAATATATCCATGGATTGATTTTACGAAAATAACAATTATTCCGACTATACCCACAAGGGAACTCCTAAATATGCCAAGGGTTAAACTTTTGATAATAACGTATAACGTACAGAAGTTATGCTATGCTTGCTGCATGCAGGCATAGAAAACATTCAACACTCAATGACTTAGTAATGGAGTAAATTGTCACTTAAACCTACGGAATTCTGAAAAAATTAAAGTTTTTTTGGACGGCACCAATCTTTATGCATCTGAGACAGGGATGGCGTTAAACTTTACAGCAGCCTCATAACAGAAAATATTCTTGGAATTGAACTGTGAATCCGAATTTCGAAAGCATTTTCGGATATTCTATTCCAAACTACCACTGCACGCTTATCAGTATTCAGTGATTTTATGAAAATATCAATTATTCCAACCGTACCCATATGGGCAGTCTCCAATCTGCCAACGGTTAAACTTTTAATAATGACATATAAAACAAAAGTTGTCATACTATGACTGCTGCATACTGCCATAGAAAATGTTCAGCGCTCAATCAATTAGGAATGGAGTAAATCGTCACTTAAACTTATCAAATTCTCAAAAATGATAGTTTTTTTGGACTGCACCTATCTTTATGCAAACAGAACGAGCATAGGGCTAAACTTTACAACCAAACTTACAACAGCAAATATGCTCGGTAGGCAATTGTAAATACGAACATGTAAATCATTTTTCGATATTCCTATCAAAAAGGGAAGAAAAGTGAGCTCCAAATTAGCTAATTTTATGAAGAATTTTAGGGCACTCAAATTCAAGGCCGAAAACTGGGTAAAGGTTAAAAGTTTGAATAAAATATATAACAGCAAAATTGTTCTTGGATGAAGGCCCAATCGTCTCATGGAAAAGGTTTTGAGACAATATGGCTCCAGTGCTGAGAAAGTGCATGTAAACGTTGGCAAAAATAACAATTATTCCGACTGTACCCTTATGGGAAGTGTCAAATCTGCTAAGGGTTAAACTTTTATAATAACATATAGAACAAAATTTGTCATACTTTGACTGCTGCAAGCAGATATAGAAAACATTCAGAGCTCAAGCAATGAACAAGAGGCCTCAAGGGGCCTTAATCGCTCACCAGGCTAAGTGATTCAAACAAAGTGGTTCAAAGAAGTATTTGGGGTCACATTCAGTTAGACATGGTCCATCAACACTACAAAGGAATGAAGTCATGAGAGACAAAGTTTTTGGAACTAGGGACATGGCTTGAACAAAGTTGAATCTTACCCCCCTAAGGATGCTGCATACCAAATATCAAAAGCATTCATCTGCTGGATCTGAAGAAGATTTTTAAAGAAAATTCCTCATTTTGTACTAAGTTATAATTTGGGCTCCCACAGGGAGCCCAAATATGGACCCAGGGACTTGGCTTTAACAAATTTGAATCTCACCCCCCCTAAGGATGCTACACACCACATATCAAAACATTCCGACTGCTGGATCAGAAGAAGAAGATTTTTAAAGAAAATTCCTCATTTCGAACTAAGTTACAATTCAAGCTCCCGCAGTGAGCCCAAATATGGACCTAGGAATATGGCTTGAACAAACCTGAATCTCAGGATGCTGCATACCAAATATCAAAACATTCCGACTGCTGGATCTGAAGAAGATGATTTTTAAAGAAAATTCCTCATTTTGAACTAAGTTATCATTCGGGCTCCCACAGTGAGCCCAAATATGGACCTAGGGACATGGTTTGAACAAACTTGAATCTCACCCCCCTAGAGATGGTGCATACCAAATATCAAAACATTCTGACTGCTGGATCTGAAGAAGAAGATTTTTAAAGAAAATTCCTCATTTTGAACTAAGTTATGATTCGGGCTACCACATTGAGCCCAAATATGAACCCAGGGACTTGGCTTGAACAAACTTGAATCTCCCCCCCCCCCCCCCCCCCCCCCCCCCCCCCCCCACCTAAGCATGCTGCATACCCAATATCAAAAGATTCTGCCTGCTGAATCTTGAGAAGAAGATTTTTAAAGAAATTTGCCGGAAATGCACTAAGTTCAAATTTGGGCTCCTGTACTGAGCCCAAATATGAACCCAGGGTACCGATTTGAACAAACTTGAATCAGATCCACCCCACAATGTTGCATACCAAATATCAAAAGATTCTGCCTGCTTGATCTGGAGAAGAAGATTTTTGAAGAAATTTGCCTGAAAAGCACTAAGTTCGAATTCGAGCTTTTATAGTGAGCCCAATTATGAATCCAGGGGCCCGATTTGTACAAACTTGAATCAGATCCATCCCCACAGTGTTGCGTACCAAATATCAAAAGATTCTGCCTGCTGGATCTTGAGAAGAAGATTTTTTAAGAAATTTGCCTGAAATGCACTAAGTTCGAATTTGGGCTTATATACTGAGCCCAAATATGAATCCAGGGGGCCAATTTGAACAAACTTGAATCAGATCTACCCCACAATGTTGCATACCAAATATCAAAAGATTCTGCCTGCTGGATTTGGAGAAGAAGATTTTTTAAGAAATTTGCCTGAAATGCACTAAGTTCGAATTCGGGCTTCTATACTGAGCCCAAATGTGAATCCAGGGGGCCGATTTGAACAAACTTAAATCAGATCCACCCCACAATGTTGCATACCAAATATCAAAAGATTCTGCATGCTGGATCTGGAGAAAAAGATTTTTTAAGAAATTTGCCTGAAATGCACTAAGTTCGAATTTGGGCTTTTATAGTGAGCCCAAATATGAATCCAGGGGGCCGATTTGAACAAACTTGAATCAGACCCATACCGGGATGCTGCATACCAAGTATCAAAAGATTCTGCCCACTGGTTCTGGAGAAGAAGATTTTTTAATAATTTTTCTATAATTCATACGGTGCTATCAGAGTTATGCCCCATATAGAGCCCCCATGGAACGTGGCCATTTCATTTGAAGAAACATGAATTGCCATATAGTAATGAACATCCACATGAAGTTTCGTGAAAATCAAACCAGCGGTTTCAGAGGAGAAGACGTTTGAAAAATGTTCACGACGACGAACGACAGACGACGGCCGGCCAGTGTTAAGTTAAGCTCCCTTCGGTGAGTTAAAATTGGAGTAAATCGCCACCTAAGCTTACCAAATTCTGAAAAATTGGAATTCTTTGGACGGTACCTACTTTTATGCAACCAGAATGGGATAGGGTTAAACTTTACAACCAAACTAACAACCGCAAATATGCTCGATAGTCAATTGTGAATACGTACATGAAAAGTGTTTGAAATTAACCCTTTCCAGAATGATAGAAAAAGCAACCAAAAATGGCTAATTTTGGCATTTTCAACGGTACTCTTATTCTCGGCCTCATTGTGCTAGAGGGTTAAATCTGAGATTAAGACGTAAACAGTAACTTTCTTCCACAATCATTGTTGCATCTCGCCATACCAAAATAATTATTACAACTACCTTGTAATTAGAAAAAAATTGCTCTTGAATTTGGCGAAAATAACAAATATTCTGACAGTACCGTTATGGGAAGTCTCAAATCTGCTAAGGGTTAAACTTTTAATAATAACATATAGAACAAAATTTGTCATACTTTGAGTGCTGCAAGCAGCTATAGAAAACATTCAGAGCTCAAGCAATTATAAATGGAGTAAATCGTCACCAAAACTTACCAAATTCTGAAAAAATTGGAGTTTTTTTTGGACGGTACCTACTTTTATGCAGCCAGAATGGGATAGGGTTAAACTTTACAACTAAACTTACGACAGCAAATATGCTTGGTAGTCAATTGTGAATACGTACACGAAAAGTGTTTGAAATTAACCCCTTTCCAAAATGTTTTAAAAAGCAACCAAAGTTGGCTAATTTTGGCATTTTCAACCGGTACTCTAATTCTCACCCTCATTGTGCTTGGTTAAAACTGAGATTAAAAAGTAAACAGTAACTTTTTTCCGCAATCATTGTTGCATCTATCCAAACCAAAATAATTGCTACAACAACCTTGTTATTAGAGAAATTTGTCCTTGAAGTTGGTCAATTTTGAAGAAAAATTCTATATTCATGTCATTTTGGGCCTGTGGGGGTTAAAGTTGAAAGATTTGAGTGGTGATTGTGGTGTATCATGTTATGCTCTAAATGTGTGGAACATTTTAGCTAAATAACTGTGAACAATTTTGAGACATTCGAAAAATGGTGAAATTTTGAAGGTTTTGGCAGAATATTTTGAAAACACGCATTTTCACAGATATGACGATACCACATTTCACTAGATTTTATGACATTACATAAGTGTGCCAAATTTGGTCAAAATCGTATAGCTTGTTTTCGAGCAGTTCAACAGACAAAATTCAGAGAGGAAAAAAAAAAAAATAAACTAGAGAATTGTAATTTGTTGGACAAATTACGGGCTTTCCCAACTTTTTAATGTGAAAAGGCAAACTGTATTGTACACAAAACTATCGATGAGTTTTGAAAACAGAAAATTTAGTGGAAATCAAAGTTTTTGTGATGCTACTAGTTTTTATGCAGCCAAAACAGATATTTGAGATACGGCAGGACACCAAAACATTTAACACAAAATTTGCTCTTCAATAATTACAGAATATTTTCATAGAAAGCAAAACAAGCGATGACCTTTGTGCTTTGGAAAAAATTAGTACATATGAATTATGGGTGTACGGGCCGGGGTTTCATGAAGGACTGTGCCCCAACCCACCCCTGAGTCAGGAAGGAGCCGATTTTTTAGCCAATATGCCAGAAAATTTTGGACAATTTAGTTGCCAGAAATGACCACAAAACATTTTGGTTTTCCACACAAAATGTTGTTTTCCTATCTCATCACATAGAAGTTGCAAGTAAACTGACCATTATATTGTACAAGTTGATTCAGTGGAACCATATCCACGTTAATATTATTCATTTATAATCACACAAGTACACATAAAGAGCTCTATTACTGCATATTACGGGAGCACGGTGGCTCAAAAGGTAGAGATGATTGTTGCAATCCAAGAAGTCCTCTGTTCGACTCCCACCTGTGGGAACCACATTGTGTCCTTGAGCAAGACACTTCATCCCAATTTAATTTCCCACGAGGGGGGGTGGGGGGCATGATGGCGATGTGTACTAAGGGTACTTTGAGGGTGCACTTGTCTTCAACCAATGCTAACCCTGCTTTTGTGGAGTTAGTATGTTGGGGAGTCTGAGTCGCTTGCCATGGCTCGGTGGTTCTCGCCAGGTACTCAATGGGAGGGAGACCCCCCCCCCCCCCCCTCTCCCTCCCATACACACATTTGGCATTTCCTCCTGAGATTCAACTTTTTCGGGCTAAAAGGGTTCATCCCCCCCCCCCCCCTGAAAATGAAAAATAGCCCTGTACGCCTATGCAATGAATACCTGGACTTGAATAAATACCTATGGGATTTGTCAACAAACGAGGGTAAGCTTCCTACTCCATGATTTCACAATTTTTCCAACATATCTGTTTCAGATACAATGAAATACATGTAATATGAGTTACTGTCACACACAAATTAGTTGTTTATTTGATATGGTTTAAACCATCTAGAGAGCTAGTATACACAGTGATGGGTACAGTTCAAGTCAAAATGAGTTGATTAAAGGGATGTTGAACAGCTTGTTAATATTTCTTGCATTACATTACTACTTTGCTATTTATTGACAGAAGGATTTCACAGAGGGTTTCCCTGACGGTATTTATTTATTGGTGTTTACGGTCACATACTTATGCACAATGGCTAATCGTGACCGTGACAGTTTTACGGGTGGGGGAAGTCGGAGGACCCAGAGAGAACCACCGAGCAACTGTCAGATCAACATTCTAATTATGTTCAAGCTCCGCTGAAGCAGGATACCAGCCATTGAAGACATGTGCACCATTGACATGCAGTACGCCTTAGTACATGGCATCATCGTGCCCCCATGTTGGCATCCGGGATAAAGTGACTTGCCCAAAGACATTACATGGGTCGTCCCAGATAGAGATCAAACTCGGGACCTCTATCATAGAAGTCAAACAGTCTACAACTGAGAAAATGTGCTTTCTTTCCTGGCGGCATTCATGTTTGTATGGCCAAACAGGTGTTGGAAAACATGGAACACCAAAACATATAACACAAAATTTGTTCCCCATTGATTTTTGAAAGCAGTTATGAAAAGCTCAAAGAGCTCTTTCCTTTTTGTTTTTGGACAAGTGAGTATTCACTCAAAGTCATTTTTTTGCAGACAGTGCTATTTTTAAGTGGCCAAAGCACATGTTTCATTAAGTCCCAGAACATAACTAAAGCCGGATTGATTAATTAAACATCTCTGCATATAGCAAAGCAAAGTGTCTCAAATTAACCCATTCCAAAATGATAGTAGAGAGTAACCAATGTTGGATAATTTGGGTATTTCCAAATGGTACACTTATTCTCACTCTCATTGTGCTTGAGGGTTAAATCTGAGATTGAAAAGGTATACCAATCTTACTCAGGAAAGGTGAGTACAGAAAAGTACGAAATTAATCAGAAAATGAATTTTGTCCGACGGTACTAATATTTGTAAAAGCAAAATTGGTACTGGATTTCTTTATTTATTTCTTTATTTATTTATTTATTTATTTATTTATTTATTTATTTTTTAGGGTTTAACGACACATTAACAGCCAAGGTCATATTATGTCGGTGACAGTTGTATGGGTGGAGCAAGCCGGAGTACCCAGAGAGAACCACCAAGCAATGACGAGCAGCTGACAGCTCCCCAACATAGTGCCTCCGCACTGTAGCACAGACGGGGTTAGATTGGTTGAAGACATGTGCACCATCGACGTGCAGTATGCCTTAGTACACGTCGTCATGGTGCCCCCATGCGGACAAACGGGGTGAAGTGATCAGGACATAATTGGAATATATCCAACAGATACAATGTCGGATATATTCCAATTATGTCCCGATCATGCAAAGCAGCAACTTGAAATTCTCCGAATGTTTCCTACTGTCCCTGCCCGACAGTTTAGTATCTTTGTCAAGTGCCGAGACCGCGTGGAAATACCGTGGATCAGGTGGAAACCGAGGGCACGATTCGTCCCTACTTTATTCTCAACTCAACAACTTTTCCATTCATTATTTACCTGTCACCGGCTGAGTTAGGTATTATATTTGTCTATTTGATGAACTTTTCAACCTTAACTATTTGTGGCTTCATGTAGCTCCACTGAAAGGCCACTGCACGGTTACCAATATATTCAGGGACTGATTTTACGAAAATAACTATTATTCCGACTATACCCACATAGGAACTCCTAAATATGCCAAGGGTTAAACTTTTGATAATGACGTGTAAAACAGAAGTTGTCATGCTATGCTTGCTGCATGCAGGCATAGAAAACATTCAGCGCTCAATGAATTAGGAATGGAGTATTGTCACTTAAACCTACGAAATTCTGAAAAAATGAGTTTTTTTCGACGGCTTCTACCATTCTGCATCTGAGACAGGGATTGCGTTAAACTTTACAGCAACCTTATAACAGAAAATATTCTTGGAATTGAACTGTGAATTTTTGGATATTCTATTCCAAACTACCAGTGCACGCTTATCAATGTTCAGTGATTTTATGAAAATTAAAATTATTCCGACCCTACCCATATGGGCAGTCTCGAATCTGCCAACGGTTAAACTTTTAATAATGACATATAAAACAAAAGTTGTCATACTATGACTGCTGCATACAGCCATAGAAAACGTTCAGCGCTCAATCAATTAGGAATGGAGTACATCGTCACTTAAACTTACCAAATTCTGAAAACGAGAGTTTTTTTGGACTGCACCTATCTTTATGCAAACAGAACGAGCATAGGGTTAAACTTTACAACCAAATTTACAACAGCAAATATGCTCGGTAGGCAAGTGTAAATACGAACATGTAAATCATTTTTCGATATTCCTTTCGAAAATGGAAGAAAAGTGAGCTCCAAATTAGCCAATTTTATGAAGAATTTTAGGGCACTCAAATTCAAGGCCCGAAAACTTGGTGAAGGTTAAAACTTTGAATAAAATATATAACAGCAAAATTGTTCTTGGATGAAGGCCCAATCCTCTCATGGAAAAGGTTTTGAGACAATATGGCTCCAGTGCCGAGAAAGTGCATGTAAACGTTGGCGAAAATAACAATTATTCTGACAGTACCATTATGGGAAGTCTCAAATCTGCCAAGGGTTAAACGTTTAATAATAACATATAGAACAAAATTTGTAAAACTTTGAGTGCTGCAAGCAGCTATAGAAAACATTCAGAGCTCAAGCAATTAAAAATGGAGTAAATCGCCTCCTAAACTTACCAAATTCTGAAAAAATTGGAAATTTTTTGGACGGTACCTACATTTATGCAACCAGAATGGGATAGGGTTAAACTTTACAACCAAACTAACAACAGCAAATATGCTCGATAGTCAATTGTGAATACATACATGAAAAGTGTTTGAAATTAACTCTTTCCAAAATGATAGTAAAGGCAACCAAAAAATGGCTAGTTTTGGCATTTTCAAATGGTACTCTTATTCTCGCCCTCATTGTGCTAGAGGGATAAATCTGAGATTAAGAAGTAAACAGTAACTTTCTTCCACAATCATTGTTGCATCTAGCCATACCAAAATAATTATTACAACTATGTTGTAATTAGAAAAATTTGCTCTTGAAGTTGGCGAAAATAACAAATATTCCGACAGTACCCTTATGGGAAGTCTCAAATCTGCCAAGGGTTAAACTTTTAATAATAACATATAGAACAAAATTTGTCATACTTTGACTGCTCCAAGCAGCTATAGAAAACATTCAGAGCTCAAGCAATTAAAAATGGAGGAAATCGTCACCTAAACTTACCAAATTCTGAAAAAATTGGAGTTTTTTTGAACGGTACCTACTTTTATGCAACCAGAATGGGATAGGGTTAAACTTTACAACCAAACTTACAACAGTAAATATGCTCGGTAGTCAATTGTGAATACGTACACGTAAATGGTTGAAATTAACCTCTTTCCAAAATGATAGAAAAAGCAACCAAAGTTGGCTAATTTTGGCATTTTCAAACGGTACTCTTATTCTCACCTTCATTGTGCTTGAGGGTTAAATCTGAGATTAAAAACTACACAGTAACCTTCTTCTGCAATGATTGTTGCAACTATCCAAACCAAAATAATTGTTACAACAACCTTGTTATTAGTGAAATTTGCCCTTGAAGTTGGTCAATTTTGAAGAAAAATTCTATATTCATGTCATTTTTGGCCAGTGGGGGTTAAAGTTGAAAGATCTGAGTGGTGATAGTGGTGTATCATGTTATGCTCTAAATGTGTGGAAAATTTGAGCTAAATAACTGTAAACAATTTTGAGACATTCGAAAAATGGTGAAATTTTGAAGGTTTTGGCAGAATATTTTGAAAACACGCGTTTTCACAGATATGACGATAGCGCATTTCACTAGATTTTATGACATTACATAAGTGTGCCAAATTTGGTCAAAATCGTACAGCTTGTTTTCTAGCAGTTCAACAGACAAAATGAAAAAGAAGAATAACAATAGTCTTTCCCAAACTGGGTTTGGGAAAGCCTAAATAGAGAAGAAAAATTTTGAAAAAGAAGAATAACAAGAGTCTTTCCCAAACTGGGTTTGGGAAAGCCTAATTACCTACACCATGTTTTTTGTAGCAGCAATCCCAAGCACTGAGATCATTGTATTGGACTTTGGTGTTGACTCTTGCTTCTAATAGACATGTGTTTGTTGTACTTTGAATTTAACGTATGTCACAACCCTCCAAAATTAGCGATTGGAAAGATTAGGAAAGTGATTTTCTAACTGCCTAAGTAGATATAACCCTATCCATACCATGTACATATGTACATGTATTTGTGCAAAGAGTTTGTTGTTTGCCTTACTGTATTTGTGATGACAATTTCGGTACTGTAGGTGTAATTATCTTTTACAAGGTGACATGTAGATGGAGTGCATTTGCTTTTGAATAGGGTGGAAAGTTGTAATTGAAAGTGTTCACGGAAATATAATCCGTTGATACTATACATGTAAATTGCTGGAGGAAAGAAAGCATGGTAAAAATCATTCTTTCCTTCTCCCTATTAGGCAAGCAACAAACTGTTCAATTGTGCCTTGGGATGCTGAAAATCACATTACTCTCCTCTTACCTGCCCAATAAAAGTGATATCAGTTTTATCATTTTTTTATGAAAAATAATGTCCTTCACTATTGTTTGGAATTGAGACAAAAACAGGCTTTGTTTCTGGTCAACAAGAGGGGCCGAAATTGGGACCCATTCCCAATAGGAAAGAGGCTATATTTTTCCCAATTCCCAACCTAACAATTCCCAATTCACAAAATTTACCTCCCACAACTCATAATTATTAGAGTAAAGGACTGTGTGAACATGTAAATTGTTAACAGTGAAGTCAGAACATTCATTCTTCATGTTATATGCCAAATAGCCCAAGATATTCTGTGTTTAAAGACATGATCCTTTTACAGAAATGCCTGTTTATGTTTTCTTCAAAATTGGCACCAATTCCCAAAATGAGACAATATGTCGCTAATTTTCCCAATCCCATGGGCCATCGACCCTTTCCCAAAAAGGGTAGAAAAAACCCTGAAGAAGTAAAATGTCCATCGATATTATTAATTTCAGACAAAAATGTGTCCCTTCACTATTATTTGGCCTTCACTATTTTTAGGCAGGTGTATGAACTATTTTGCGTGCATTGCAACAGTTGATGATATGTTATTTTATCATATGACTCGTCCGTTTTGTTCACTTCAAAACATTTGATATTTTGTTTTCATATTGATCAGTTATAAATAAAGCCTTCCGTCAATTTCATTGGTCAATTTCAAAACTAGACAATTTGATTGGCTGAAAAAAATACAACTGGGCCACATTTTCGTAATTTGCATAATTAGAGTTGGGAGCTTTCATTGGTCAATTTCAAAACTGGACAATTTGATTGGCTAAACAAAATACAACTGGGTCATATTTGCATAATTTCAGTAGGGAGAATTTACGTTATCTGTCCTATATAGGGTGGGTTATATTGTATTAATCTTTTACCTACAAGAAAAACGCCATTCATTTTTTTTCATATTTTCACTTTTTGCTTCCAAAACATAGGTTATGACCCCTCATTGGAATGAGCTCGACGAGCTCGTGCCAATGAGGGGTCATAACCTATGTTTTGGAAGCAAAAAATGAAAATTTTTAGTTATACGAGGATGTTTTTTCCAAGTGCCGTCTGCAACTCAAGTTAGGTGATGGGTTAAAAAGTCATACTAAGTGGCTAATTTGTGCGTGTGTGTGTCATATGATAAATAGAATATGAAATGAGTGTTTTTCTCATATAATATTTATGAAACTCGGCCGAATTTTCCATTTGGGCTCGCCAGAGGCTCGCCCAAATGGAAAATTCTTAGACTAATTTCATAAATATTATATGAGAAAAACACTCATTCCATATCCTCTATCTATCTTTTCAGTATTCAAGTGATGTGATAAAGAAGAAAACGAAAAAGAAGCCTATGACTGTCACTCCTTCTGACACCTCCGAAGATAGCGACATACCACAGTTTCTCCACAGACACATCTTCCATGAATGGCAGGATGAATTCGGCAGAAGTGAATGGTACAGTGGTTGTGTCAAAAAAGTATTGAGTGGAAAGGATGGAGATGAAGATGCTGTTTTTGAGATACATTTCTAAATAAGATATGCGATGAAGTATTTTATTTTTAAAGTCAACTGTTGCAGGGCTCACATTGAGTAAAAGGGTAGGGGCCTCAAAACAAGCCCTGACATACTAATGGTGGGGGCCTTATTCAGGGCTGATTTTTTATGTTAACCCAAACTATATGTGATGTTATCAAAATGTCAGGGCTGGCAGATTGAAAGTTTAGTGTAACCTGTAGGGCTGGCATTTTGAGGAGAGCGATATTTAGCTTGCCTAAAATGCTCACCTGAAAAAATTAAGGAGAGCGAAAAATCCCCCTCCTATAATTTTTGGGCCCATGGTGGTTAAGATCATATATGTAATGCTCCTAACCAGTTTTTGTTGTTGAGCAGTACAGAGTTATGGCTGCATAAAAAAGTCCATTTTCTTTTATGTGCTGGAACTGTGTTTGGGTATGTACAAATTACATACCCAAACAAAGTTCAGGTACATAAAGGAAAATAAACTGAGACTGTTTTTAGCTCAACTTGACAAAGTCAAGTTGAGCTATTGCCATCACTTCTCGTCCATCGGCGTACGTACGTACGTACGTTAGTATGTACGTCCACAATTTCCTTTGGTACACCTCACAGGTCGCATTTATGATCAGATTACTTTGAAACTTGGTATGCTTGTTTGGAGTGACCTCTAGATGGGCGCTATTGATTTTCTTCAATTTCCGTCAAAAAATGTTGCCGCGGCCAACGTTCTTAGAACTTAGTTTAGTCAAACCACAATATTTCCCTTTGGCACACCCTACAGGGCACATTTATGATTTGATTGCTTTGGGCGGCAAAGTGATCAACCGATGCAATAGAGGGTCATGCAGAATTCGATGCTATGGTGCTCTCCTGCAGAGGAATTTAGGCGTCAACTGGGCCCCAATCACTTGGGAGATGGCAACAGGAACAAGAGCAGGACAAGCCTTCCAAGAAGCATACTCCAGAAGAAATAGGTAGCTCCAGAAAGCAACTACTCATCAGAGGAAGAAAGAATATAAAATTCAACAATGGAAAAGAAAAATAGCCAGCACAAAAACAAACTTAACTAAAAAAGCTAAATTGGAATATGGACCTGATTCTCTGGAAGTTGTTACTGATTTTAGTCCAGAAGAGCTTAAGGAAAGAAAGATGTACTATTTTGAGAAAGAAGTAAATGTTTCAAGTACCATTCTGCAGCACATAGAAGAACAAACCCGTGAGCAGTCATTGTCAGGTTATTGGGTGGAGGAAAGACATAAGCGTCTTACAGCATCAAACTTCAGCCAGATCATTAAAAGGAGACCATCTTTACAAGTTACCAAATTGGTAGAACGCCTTCTTTATTCATCTTTTAGGGGCACAAGATTGACCAGAAAGGGGCTCCGTATGGAAAAATCAGCAATCATGGAATATATACACCACAAGAGGAGTGTCGGTGAAGAAGTCGAGGTGCAGAAGATGGGCCTATATATTGACAGAGAGAATCCATATCTTGGTGCCAGTGTTGATGGGTTTGTGAAGAATGAAACTTGTGGGCAAGGCATTGTGGAATAAAGCATGTCTTACTGAATAAAGTTATGTCATTGGAAGAAGCTGCCAACAAATTATCATCTTTCTGCCTGAAAAATACAGATGGTATTTTGAGTTTGAAAACATCACAACCATTTTATTATCAAATCCAGGGCAACTGAACATTCTGAAAGTATCATGGGCTGACCTCATGGTTCGTCGAATAGACCCAAATCAGCTACATATTCAGCGGATTGCAAGAGATGAAATATTATGGGTTGACACCATGCTTCCAAAGCTAAATGCTTTCTATCATCAGGCTCTTCCAGAACTTGCAGCTCCAAGACATGGCAAAAAAACCTGGCATTCGAGAACCAGGCATATGGGTAATTAACTGTTCTGAACGAAGGTCTTTTCAATATTTATCTTATAATTTCAGCACAAAAAGATTTTTGTCATTCGCATTTTGCCACAGGCATTTGCAATGAGCATAAATGTATGCTCAGTGCAAATGTAAAGAGAAGGGAATTCAATTTGATGCATTCGATACTAGTATTTCCTACAAGTTTTTTGTACAGTGTAGTCCTGTTAATTGTACATGTATTTTCACTTTGCCCAAGAAAATTATGCAGTTAACAGGAGTATACAATTAACATGGATTTGGTCATGTTCCAATCGTATGGTATTACTATTACATATAGCTTTTATTCTATTATATCTTGTTTGACAGATCTCATTGAGCTGTCAAACAAGATATAATAGAATCAATAAGAGCAAAATTTTGAAGGTAAGATTGACATTTAATATGAAGGATTTCACTGACTGTCAAGTGTACATGTAGTTATAGACAATTCAAGACAGTTTTCCTCCACATTTTATTCAATTTGCAGGAGTTTGCTCTATAACCCATATTCAATTATCAGGTCAAATTTGTACAGGAGGTATAGTAAATGGTTTTGGATGTGGAAATTTTATCCAATTAACAGGGATATCAAATTAAAAGATATGCAATTAGGTGGGCCCCTAATTTTGGCATTCTGTAATGGTACTCTTATTCTCACCCTCTTGTGCTAGGGGGTTAAATCTTGACATTAAAAAGTAAACAGAAACTTTCTTCTGCAATCATTGTTGTATCTATCCATACCAAAATAATTGCTACAACAACCTTACAATTAGAGGAAATGAGAACAGATGTTTGCAAAATTCACCGAAAATCATATTTTTTCGCACAGTTCGCACATTCATATAGGACAGAAAGTTTTGAGTTAAACTGCTTATTTTAGACCGTCCCGACAGAAACTGACAACCAACTCGATCCGGTGGAGAAAAAGCCGTCATCTGGCTAATTTGACATTCAAACTGAACAGATACAATGTCGGATATACGCCAATTATGTCACGACCATGCAAGGCAGCAACTTGAAATTCTCAGAATGTTTTCTACTGTCCCTGCCCGACAGTTTAGTATCTTTGTCAAGTGCCGAGGCCATGTGGAAATACCGTGGATCAGGTGGAAACCGAGGGCACGATTCGTACCTACTTTATTCTCAATTCAACGACTTTTCCATTCATTATTTACCTGTCTCTGGCTGAGTTAGGCATTATATCTGTCTATTTGATGAACTCTTCAACCTTAACTATTTACGGCTTCATGTAGCACCACCGAAAGGCCACTGCATTGTTACCAATATATTCAGGGATTGATTTTACGAAAATAACAATTATTCCGACTATACCCACATGGGAACTCCTAAATATGCCAAGAGTTAAACTTTTGATAATAACGTATAAAACAGAAGTTGTCATGCTATGCTTGCTGCATGCAGGCATAGAAAACATTCAGCGCTCAATGAATTAGTAATGGAGTAAATTGTCACTTAAACCTACGGAATTCTGAAAAAATGAGAGTTTTTTTCGACGGCACCAATCTTCATGCATCTGAGACAGGGATGGCGTTAAACTTGACAGCAACCTCACAACAGAAAATATTCTTGGAATTGAACTGTGAATCCGAATTTCAAAAGCATTTTCGGATATTCTATTCCAAACTACCACTGCACGCTTATCAGTATTCAGTGATTTTATGAAAATATCAGTTATTCCAACCGTACCCATATGGGCAGTCTCGAATCTGCCAACGGTTAAACTTTTAATAATGACATATAAAACAAAAGTTGTCATACTGTGACTGCTGCATACAGCCATAGAAAATGTTCAGCGCTCAATCAATTAGGAATGGAGTAAATCGTCACTTAAACTTACCAAATTCTCAAAAATGATAGTTTTTTTGGACTGCACCTATCTTTATGCAAACAGAACAAGCATAGGGCTAAACTTTACAACCAAACTTACAACAGCAAATATGCTCGGTAGGCAATTGTAAATACGAACATGTAAATCATTTTTCGATATTCCTATCAAAAAGGGAAGAAAAGTGAGCTCCAAATTAGCTAATTTTATGAAGAATTTTAGGGCACTCAAATTCAAGGCCGAAAACTGGTAAAGGTTAAAAGTTTGAATAAAATATATAACAGCAAAATTGTTCTTGGATGAAGGCCCAATCGTCTCATGGAAAAGGTTTTGAGACAATATGGCTCCAGTGCCGAGAAAGTGCATGTAAACGTTGGCGAAAATAACAATTATTCCGACAGTACCCTTATGGGAAGTGTCAAATCTGCTAAGGGTTAAACTTTTAATAATAACATATAGAACAAAATTTGTCATACTTTGACTGCTGCAAGCAGATATAGAAAACATTCAGAGCTCAAGCAATTAAAAATGGAGTAAATCGCCACCTAAATTATCAAATTCTGAAAAAATTGGAGATTTTTTGGACGGTACCAACTTTTATGCAACCAGAATGGGATAGGGTTAAACTTTACAACCAAACTTACAACAGCAAATATGCTCGGTAGTCAATTGCGAATACGTACATAAAAAGTGTTTGAAATTAACCTTTTCTAAAATGATAGAAGAAGCAACCAAAGTTGGCTAATTTTTACATTTTCAAATGGTACTCTTATCCTCGCCCTCATTGTGCTTGAGGGTTAAATCTGAGATTAAAAAGTAAACAGTAACTTTCTTCCGCAATCATTGTTGCATCTATCCAAACCAAAATAATTGTTACAACAACCTTGAAGTTCGCCAATTTTGAAGAAAAAATCTATATTTATGTCATTTTCGGCCAGTGGGGGTTAATGTTGAAAGATTTGAGTGGTGATTGTGGTGTATCATATTATGGTCTAAATGTGTGGAAAATTTGAGCTAAATAACTGTAAACAATTTGGAGACATTTGAAAAATGGTGAAATTTTGAAGGTTTTGGCAGAATATTTTGAAAATACACATTTTCACAGATATGACGATAGCGCATTTCACTAGATTTTATGACATTACATAAGTGTGACAAATTTGGTCAAAATCGTACAGCTTGTTTTCGAGCAGTTCAACAGACAAAACGAAAAAGAAGAATAACAATAGTCTTTCCCAAACTGGGTTTGAGAAAGCCTAAATAGAGAAGAAAAATTTTGAAAAAGAAGAATAACAAGAGTCTTTCCCAAACTGGGTTTGGGAAAGCCTAATTACCTACACCATGTTTTTTGTAGCAGCAATCCCAAGCACTGAGATCATTGTATTGGACTTTGGTGTTGACTCTTGCTTGTAATAGACATGTGTTTGTTGTACTTTGAACTTAACATATGTCACAACCCTCCAAAATTAACGACTGGAAAGACATGTAGATGGAGTACATTTGCTTTTGAAAAGGGTGGAAAGTTGTAATTGAAAGTGTTCACGGAAATATAATCAGTTGATACTATACATGTAAATTGCTGGAGGAAAGAAAGCATGGTAGAAATCATTCTTTCCTTCTCCCTATTAGGTAAGCAACAAACTGTTCAATTGTGCCTTGGGATGCTGAAAATCACATTACTCTCCTCTTACCTGCCCAATAAAAGTGATATCAGTTTTATCATTTTTTTATGAAAAATAATGTCTTTCACTATTGTTTGGAATTGAAACAAAAACAGGCTTTGTGGTCAACAAGAGGGGCCGAAATTGGGACCCATTCCCCAACCTAACAATTCCCAATTCCCAAAATTTACCTCCCACAACTCATAATTATTAGAGTAAAGGACTGTGTGAACATGTAAATTGTTAACAGTGAAGTCAGAACACTCATTCTTCATGTTATATGCCAAATAGTCCAAGATATTCTGTGTTTAAAGACATGATCCTTTTACAGAAATGCCTGTTTATGTTTTCTTCAAAATTGGCACCAATTCCCAAAATGAGACAATATGTGGCTAATTTTCCCAATCCCATGGGCCATCGACCCTTTCCCAAAAAGGGTAGAAAAAACCCTGAAGAAGTAAAATGTCCATCGATATTATTAATTTCATACAAAAATGTGTTCCTTCACAATTATTTGGCCTTCACTATTTTTAGGCAGGTGTATGAACTATTTTGCGTGTATTGCAACAGTTGATGATATGTTATTTTATCATATGACTTGTCCGTTTTGTTCACTTCAAAACATTTGATATTTTGTTTTCATATTGATCAGTGATAAATAAAGCCTTCCGTCAATTTCATTGGTCAATATCAAAACTAGACAATTTGATTGGCTGAACAAAATACAACTGGGCCACATTTTCATAATTTGCATAATTAGAGTTGGGAGCTTTCATTGGTCAATTTCAAAACTGGACAATTTGATTGGCTAAACAAAATACAACTGGGTCATATTTGCATAATTTCAGTAGGGAGAATTTACGTTATCTGTCCTATATAGGGTGGGTTATATTGTATTAATCTTTTACCTACAAGAAAAACGCCATTCATTTTTTTCCATATTTTCACTTTTTGCTTCCAAAACATAGGTTATGACCCCTCATTGGAATGAGCTCGACGAGCTCGTGCCAATGAGGGGTCATAACCTATGTTTTGGAAGCAAAAAATGAAAATTTTTAGTTATACGAGGATGTTTTTTCCAAGTGCCGTCTGCAACTCAAGTTAGGTGATGGGTTAAAAAGTCATACTAAGTGGCTAATTTGTGCGTGTGTGTGTCATATGATAAATAGAATATGAAATGAGTGTTTTTCTCATATAATATTTATGAAACTTGTCCGAATTTTCCGTTTGGGCTCGCCAGAGGCTCGCCCAAACAGAAAATTCTTAGACTCATTTCATAAATATTATATGAGAAAAACACTCATTCCATATCCTCTAACTTTTCAGTATTCAAGTGATGTGATAAAGAAGAAAACGAAAAAGAAGCCTACGACTGTCACTCCTTCTGACACCTCCGAAGATAGCGACATACCACAGTTTCTCCACAGACACATCTTCCATGAATGACTGGATGAATTCGGCAGAAGTGAATGGTACAGTGGTTGTGTCAAAAAAGTATTGAGTGGAAAGGATGGAGATGAAGATGCTGTTTTTGAGGTACATTTCTAAATAAGATATGCGATGATGTATTTAAATTTTTAAAGTCAACTGTTGCAGGGCTCGCATTGAGTAAAAAGGTAGGGGCCTCAAAACAAGCCCTGACATACTAATGGTGGGGCCTTTTTCAGGGCTGATTTCTTATGTTGACCCAAACTATATGTGATGTTATCAAAATGTCAGGGCTGGCAGATTGAAAGTTTAGTGTAACCTGTAGGGCTGGCATTTTGAGGAGAGCGATTTTTAGCTTGCCTAAAATGCTTACCTGAAAAAAGGAGAGCGATATTCACACTACACTGTGATATTCACACTACACTACGATTACTCTGGCTATTAGTTGGATCCCCTGAGGTATACTGTTAAAATTGAAGTTACAAATTTATCATGATTTTACTATGACAATGTTGAGGAGAGCGATTTGCTCGCCTAGCTGGTTTCGAGGAGAGCGTTTTTTACCACCCTGTATTTTTCATAAAGCCAACACTGAACCTGCAAAGGGGTCCAACTATTAATGTACCAGTATTATTTTCCTCTTTCTTCTGAGGAGGGGAGGGGTGGAGTGGAAATGACATATCAATACCCCATTTGTAACAAGTGATTTTTGAATCTATTTTTTTCTCGCACAAATATGATCTCGCATCAAATTTGAAGGAAGAAAAGAACTTGTGTCGCAGTGTTGCTTGAAGAGCTTTGGGTAACTGAAGCAAGTGGACTTACATGCGGAAGCACATATTTTCATCCATGTTCTGAGATGTTCTCGTCTCGCATCCTGTTTTTGTGAATTACGTAATCTTTGTAGTAATTTTCCTACTACCATCATGGGTCTCCCAGCACAGTTACTTGGCAGAGTGTGAGAGTGAATTAGATTATATTTACAATCAGTAGAGTAGAATCCTATTAATTGAATAGCCACTTTGCCCTAGAAAATTATTCAATTAACAGGAGTATACAATCAACAGGGATTTGCTAATTTTCCACTATTATGGACTTAAATATCTTTTATTCTGTTATATCTTGTTTGACAGAGCTTATTGAGCTCTGTCAAACAAGATATAATTGGTGTTTCATAGTCACAATATTTCAAGAAGTGGGAAGGCATTTGCCCCATCGTCCATTATCATGAACTATTCTATTGAAATGTGACAGGACGATGCACTATATATTTGACCAAACTGATCTTGTTTTATATATTATTTGCAGGTACTGTATGATAACCACGATACCCCTTTTGAAGTTGACCACCTTGTAGAGGATCTTATCACAGGCGCTTAAGTTTCTTGATGACCTCTGATGAATTGATTTGTGAGTACATTTCTTACTGATATTTTGGTTGCTTTTCTCATCTCCCTTGGTTTAGGACTTTTGACATGTTTCAGAGTACTTTGTTACTTAAGAGAAAGGGTTGAAGTGTGCTGCCTCAAAACTAAATGGTTATTCAATTATAATTGATGTTTGTTTCCAGTTTTTGGTGGAAAAACTAAAAGCACTATATATTGTTGCTTTTTTGGGAATTTGGGTCCCTTTCATCCTCCATACTTTTTTTTCATAAATAGTTCCAGCATTGAAGAAATGTGCAATTTAATAAACAATAATTTTGCTTTTGATTTCTTTTGCAATTATTCCTTTGTGCATACTAAATTCAGTAGTACATCGTTCTATGCATTCAAAATATTTTATTCCCCATTTCTCTGTATTCAATTGATGAGCTGATTTGCTGTTTTTTGGCACCAAACTTTTCTTCTAATATTTCACAATTTTGTTCAAATTAAATCATAAAAGTTGAAAATAACATCATAATATGTGTCTATTGCTGTTAAAGACATGTTATATCTAGCCACAGCCCTGATTCGATGTTTTATAGGTGAATTTCAGCAAGCTGATTAGGCCTAAAAATTGGGTAAAGAAAGACCTTAAAGTCACATATGTCTGCACAATGGGTAATCGTGACCGCAACATGGAGATAAAGTCAAGTTTAGTCAATTGTTTATACCCATTTTTGAGAACTTCCACCCAAGCATTGATAAATGGCTCCTATATTTTAATAGTAAAACAGAGCTTGTTTGCAAATGTAAATGAGCACTAAGCACTACTTCATGTCCCGGGTTGCCCTCGGTAAATCACAGGAGGAGTCTACCCTTATGAAGAGATGCTTCCCAGTAAATATCAATGAGGTATTTCCTTTTTAAAGAGGAGCTACTTTTTACCCAGTACACCGCTGAAACATTACAGAAGAAAAAATTAAAAACGAGAATCAGAATGAGACGCATGCCACCCATGTGAAGCGTCATTGTGTGGATAAACAACAAATACGCTCCTCCCCTTACGACGTTGCTGCTGACCCTCCTGACCACCACCACCACCAAGTTAAGTTATAGGGGATGCAATGCCAGAAGTGTATTCTGTAAGTTTTTGAGCAGTGCACTGGGTAAAACTTATATTTATTGAGCAGCACTTTCCGAGTGTAGGAGAAGCATGTGTGCACTGAGTTTATTTGGATGTATTTTGCCGTAAATTCTTATTGATCGTTGGCAAATTCGAGGGATAAAACATGACTTTTTATGGGTGTGGACTGTTGTACTCTTCCAGGAAAAAACAATATACCGCGTGGTGGGCCACGATTGTTTTATTTTTTTACTGGGGTTTAACGACACTTCTAACAGACAGGGGTTGGTCATGAATCGTTGAAAAAGGAGGCAGTGACCGCCCAAACCCAGTTAGAACTCTCAAGGAAGTGTGGGGGGAGGAGGGGGGGGGGGGGTGCATTCGTCTCTGATAGATAGGGTGAGAAGTTAGAAATCAGAAAGTCAGTGTATCATTATATACACTCTAATGCATATATAGGAGATCATTCTACTTGTTTTAGCGAGTTAACACATTGTGGTGGTGGCTGAGTGTGTGTGAGGGGGGAATCGCACATGTATTCATTTCTGGACAAGACAGGTATAGGGAAAGTATATAACCAACAATTTACATACTTGAAAGGGTATACGTTAGTCGACTATACGTATGTAGATATTGGTAAGGAGTTTATAGTTTTCAAAATTATGTGTTTTTCCCTCTGTGTGCAGTTTTCCCGGTTGGATTCGATGTTTATTTTCAGGAGAAGTTTGTTTGTATTTAATCACATTTTCAACAGCCTGGGTGACAACGTGTAGGGGGGCAGTTTAACAGTGGGTGGAAGCCAGAGAGAACAATTGTGTGAGCAATTGACAGACTCTCGAACTTACTAACTCTCCTCAAGCAACGTTAGCTATGGTTGGAAGCAAGTGAATCATCGACGTGCACACCTTTGTAATGTCTCCGTGCCACTGTCGATCTTTCGGTTTAAAGTGCAATGCTCTAAACACTTCGCCACTGCTCTCCTCATCGGGGGAGGAGGTGGCATCAGGGTGGTCTGTTATATTACATGTTGTAAGGGGTTAGGGTAATGGATTGTTTACTCTTCGAAATTTAGCACACACTTGTATGAATCTCTGCAAATGGAATTTTGCTCGTATCAAATGGAAATAACTTTTATTTCTGCGTTTAATGTGCAGGGTGTGTGGGGGGTGGGGGGAGGGGGTTATTGTTGATGGCAATGTGTTAAGTGAACAAGTGTTCTTTTCAAACATTTCGATGGCCCTGATAAGGGCCGTCTTATGGATGATCCAAGCGGTCCATTCAAGCTTGCCAGTGGTTGGAGCTTTGAACTTTAAACCGAGAGGTTCACTGATTGATCATGACTAGCGGTATCGGCGTTGTGCCCTTGGGTAAGGCATTTAATTCCGATTGCCCATGTGCGGGCACGGTGTCGCTGTGTATTAAGGTGCACTGTGTATACGTCTATGGCACACTTGCCTTCTTCAACCAATGATGACTCTATGCAGAGTTAGTACGTTGGGGAGTCTGACAGTTGCTTGCCGCTCCTCGGTAAAACTGCTAGACACGAGGTGACCCTGACTTACCGTAAATAACGTTAAACCGCAATAAAAGAATTCAAGCTTGCAGTTGGGCCTATTCCCATGCCAAAACCAGGCTCAGAGATAGGATGTGCCCCCCCCCCCCCCCTCCCAAGATGGTGGGTTGAGAGGTAAATTTTCAGACCGTGTTCCCAGATTGCTAACCATCGGTACGAACTTGAATCCCAACTTTAAAATAATAATAATAAACAAACAAGCGTTTGCACACAAAGAATATATAAAACCTAAAGATAGTTTTGCACAATGAAAATTGTGGTATCTTTGTCATGCGGGCGGCCATTTTTTCCTACAGACAACTTGAAAAATTCCGACATGCACAGGGTCCTGGGATGCACACCCCTCTCTCCACCCTTTTAACTTGAGGCCTGGGGCATACCATTCTAGCCTAGGGGGGTTTGATCATCCCCTACTAGGCGGGTCCTCAGGTGGCGGATAGAGGACGGCCTGCTCAATTGGGCAGGTTTGCTAATTTCTAATTGGCAGGTTTGCTCAATTGAGTTGGTTCGCTGCGAAATACCTAAATACGCAGCCCCGGACCAAAATGATCAATCCTGCTAATACCATCTGGCAGGCACCTTGTTCTCCCGTGAGGTGCATTCCGAAGGCCCCGGAAGAAGGAATCCTGGCAGTTGAGGACTCGTGGCCCCGGTTAGGGCAGTCTCCGGATGGAGCCCTGGTCTCCATTTCGGAGATAATCTTGTTCAACACACTGCTTTGGCCCCAATTTCGGGAGTAGAAGGATGGTCGGATGGTCCGTTCTGGCCAATCGGGAGCCCCCACCCCAAAAAGTACTGGGTGTCACGTCGGGGGGCATTTGGTGACCATTCATTCAATCATTTCTTTTATTCACATAACATAATTGACATTGTGTACTGTTTTTAAACACTTTATATTTTAATAGCCACTTAGTTTTGCTGCACTGTCTGTTTCGGTTATGCATGGCAACCTTTTATTACGGTGTTTTATACAGTGATTGATTGGATGGCCGCCATCTGAAGACCTGGCACTTCCACACACGGGCCAATCAGCCAGTGGCATACTTCGGTATCAACACTGGCTGAGTATACTGCCCCATACCAGGTATGTGGGAATACCGGCAACCCGGTGGGTTCACTGCATGGCAGTAACCCTACCCCTTGTTGGACTCCGCGGTGGGTGGGAGCCGGGGCAGTGAACAATTTACAACACTAACTATGGCTAATATACCACACAAAATTAAAAAACGGGGTTACGTTTTTAGTGATGATGATTCTGATTCTGACTTGGGACACATCGTACCACAAATTAATACATGGCCAAAATTTGTAATGATCAGCTCTGCTGAAGAAGGAAAGCTTGCAACTGATATCAATCCTTTCGCTTTAGAAAAGTCGATAAAGGGAATAGCAGGCAATGTTATAAATGTGAAAAAGTTAAGATCTGGAATGTTGTTGGTGGAATGTAAAAATGAAGCTCAGGCAAAGAATTTGTTGAAAACTGATAAACTTTTCAATATGCAGGTAAATGTCTTCCCTCACAAAAGCCTTAATACCAGCAAGGGCGTTGTCAGAATGAGGGAATTGTCAGGCATTGATATCTTGGAAATTAAAAAGGAGTTAGAACCACAGGGTGTAACAGATGTAAAGAGAATTGAAATTAAAAAAGATGGAAATCTCATTAAAACAAATACTTACATATTTACATTTGAATCTGCACAACCGCCAAAATCAATCAAGGTCGGATACATGAACATCAGAGTGGATTTGTTCATACCAAATCCACTCCGTTGCTTCAATTGTCATAAATTTGGTCATGGTCAAAACAGTTATAGAGGGAAGACAATTTGCTTTAAATGTGGTCAGGAACATCAGGACCCTTGCACTAACACAATTAAATGTTGTAATTGTCAGGGCAATCATGTAGCTGCATCTAAAGATTGCCCTGTTTGGAAAAGGGAGAAACAAATTCAAAAAATCAAATGTGAGAAGCAGGTCAGTTTCAAAGAGGCTAGAGACATCGTAGCTTCAATGTCTGGCATGAGTGCATCTTCACCATCATATGCTACCAAATTAACACAAAAGTTACCAACAAAATCTGTAAAATGTCAGACACCGTGGACTTGGCTTGACAATAACATTCCATCCTTATTGCAAGCCTTCACAATAGAACACTCTAATAAGGTCGAACCAAAATCAACCCAAACCACATCATACACTTCAACAATAACGGATAAAATAGCACAGCGTAAACAAATAAATGAGGCACCAAAATCAGATTCAACTAAGGACAACAAAACTAAACCAGAACAGAGAAATATACCGAACAAATCAAAACCAGATCAGAACCATAGACCACAACAACAAAACCTAAGTCAGAATCAGAGACGAAGTCAAGAAAAAGAAAGGAAGAAAAAAGATAAAGAACAACAAAAAGTTAATTCGGAAAGAACACCGAAATTTTTGAAAAATGTTGTCACTAGCAACATGTTTGATGGGATTGAAGAAATGTCAGTCGATGAATGCATCGATGACACTTTCTCCAGTCAGCTACGCCTGTACTCCTCTCAGGGTAGGTCTCCTCGAAAAACGTCACCTAGAAAAAACACGGGGGCAATTTCGCCCATACATCCACCATCCAAGTCGCCATCCAAGCATGGATAAAACACGTAAACACAGTATAATACAGTGGAATTGTCGAGGTTTTAGAGCGAATTTTAATGAACTGAGCCTTCTAAGTCAAAAATATAAACCTGCTGCTTTTTGCTTGCAGGAAACACTTCTGAAGAAACCTGTCAAAATATTCATCCCGTCCTTAAGGGTTACAATTTATATAACGCTTGGGCAGATGAAAATGACCTTCATATCCGTGGAACGTCTGTCTTGGTCAGAAATGACATTATTCACAGTTCTGTACCATTACAATCAAATTTACAGGCTGTAGCGATACGCCTGCCCTTAGACAAGACAGTCACGTTATGTTCAATTTATGTGTCACCAAGTAAACTACTTAAGCTGACGGATCTTGAACATCTGATTCATCAGCTCCCAACTCCGTACGTTTTGTTGGGTGATTTTAATGCACATAGCCCCCTTTGGGGTAATTCCTGCAGTCAAGAAGATGCAAAAGGTAAAACTATAGAAGAGTTCATTACAAAATATGACTTGTGCGTGTTCAGTGATGGGTCAGATACCTACCTGCACCCCGCATCTGGTTCTTACACTTCAATTGATTTAACAATTGCATACCCTTCCGTCTTCCTTGATTTTTCTTGGAAGGTTGAAGATGACTTGTGCGGGAGTGACCACTTTCCGATTGTGTTGGAGAGTGTAGTTCCGGCGGATGATGAGAGGGTGCCCCAGTGGAACTTTAAAAAGGCTGACTGGGACACTTTCTCATCGCTTTGTTCTGAACGCCTCACACGGGAGAAATTTCAGGACAGTAATGACCAGATTGAACACTTCACCACAGAGTTGATTGACATTGCAAGCCAAGTCATTCCTAAAACCTCGGCAAATCCAAAACGTTTCACTAAACCATGGTTTGATACTGAGTGCAAACAAGCTATAAAAGAAATTTGAGAGGGAATTTAATAAGTCACCAACTACACAAAATTTGGATAGATTACGTATAAATCGGGCAAAAACAAGACGACTTTAAAACATAAAAAGAAAAGTTCATGGGAAACTTACGTTTCGAAACTAAATCAAAACCCCCCCATCACTAAAATTTGGAAAATGATTAAAAGAATTAAAGGAAAAGAAACACAATCAGCTGTACAACACCTAAAAGATAACAACACACTCATAACATCAAAACAGGAAATTTCAAACAAGTTGGCCTCTACATTTTCTAAACATTCGTCGTCTGAAAATAGTAACCCAGAGTTCCTCAAACTTAAAAAACAACAAGAAAAACAAAAGATTAAATTTACATCCAATAACTTAGAGGATTATAACGAACCTTTCTCTATGGAAGAGTTAAGTAACTCTTTGCATAGAGCAAAGGATTCTGCCACTGGACCTGATCAAATACACTATCAACTTTTAAAACATCTGCCTCAAACTTCACTTGCACTTTTATTATCTATTTTTAATGACATTTGGGTGACTGGCCAGTTTCCACCTTCCTGGCGAAACGCTACTATAATTCCTATTCCTAAGCCTGATAAAGATCACAGCAACCCAAGCAATTACAGGCCTATTGCCTTAACAAGTTGTCTGTGTAAAACCATGGAGACGATGATCAATGATCGACTTGTCTGGTTTCTGGAATCGAACAATCTGCTTGCAGATGTTCAGTGTGGTTTCAGAAACCAGAGATGTACTTTGGATCATTTGGTTAGATTAGAAACGTTTATAAGAAATGCCTTTGCCAGAAAAGAACATGTGGTCGCCATCTTCTTTGACCTGGAAAAGGCATATGACACGACGTGGACGTATGGGATTTTAAAAGATCTTTTTAACATGGGGTTGAGGGGGCATATGCCTCTTTTTATTGAAAACTTTTTGAGGGACCGCCGATTTCAGGTTCGTGTTGGGTCAACGTTATCTGATCCTCACGGGCAGGAATTGGGGGTGCCTCAAGGAAGTATTTTATCTGTTACCCTTTTTTCAGTGAAAATCAATAGTATTATTGATGCAATTGAGAATATGGTTGATTCATCATTGTACGTATATGACTTTTTAATCTGCTATAGCAGCAAAAAAATGAATGCTATAGAGCGCAAACTTCAGCTGTGTTTGAACAGAATCCAGAAATGGGCTACAGAAAACGGCTTCAAATTCTCAAAAACGAAAACTAATTGTGTTCATTTCTGTAAGCTTCGGAAGCACCACCTTGATCCGGAATTGAAAATAGACGGGAGTCGTATTAATGTTGTTAAGGAAGTGAAATTCTTGGGTTTGTTGTTTGACAGCAAACTTAATTTCACTTCTCATATAAAACAACTAAAGATAAAATGTAAAAGGGCACTGAACATTTTGAAGGTAGTTGGTAGCACTGATTGGGGTGCTGACCAAAAAACATTACTCCATCTGTATAGATCACTTGTCAGATCAAAATTAGATTACGGCTGTGTGGTTTACGGTTCTGCTAGAAAGTCATATCTCAAACCTCTTGATGCCATTCATAATAGTGGCATAAGAATCAGCCTTGGTGCTTTTAGAACATCACCGGTGGATTCGATGCTTGTTGAGGCAGAGGAGCCTTCTCTTGAGAAGCGCAGAATTAAACTTTCACTCCAATATGTTTCAAAACTTTTTTCTAATCCGTCTAACCCCGCATACAATTGTGTTTCAGAACCTCAAAATACTGAATTTTTTAACCGTCATCAGAAACATATCCCTCCATTGGGAATTAGAATTAAACCTCATTTGGAGTCTGCCAAAATTGAACCAGTTGCAGTAAAAGAGAACCGTGAACCACAAACTCCTCCTTGGCATCTTAAAAAGCCAACAGTTATTATACCACCCACTTGAAAAGTGGGCGGTATATAGCATTCATGGTGTCCGTACTTCCGTACTTACATACTTCCGTACTTCCGTACGTCCGTACGTCCGTGACGCTTTGGGGGTACACATCTGCTATCCGCTACTCCTCTTAAACCAGTGGGTGGATTTCATTGAAACTTACAGGCATTCTTTTCTATACATTATAGATGTGCACCTCCTATTTTGCTTTCAGGTATTTTTATTTTTTACTCTTTCCCAAAGGGCGAAATGAACTTAGCCAAATTGTTGTGATGCTTTAGGGGGGTACACTCCTGCTATCCGCTACTCCTCTTATACCAGTGGGCGAATTTCATTGAAACTCTCAGACATTCTTTTATATACATTATAGATGTGCACCTTCTATTCTGCTTTCAGGTATTTTTATTTTTTCATCTTGCATGCTCTTTGTAATATTTACCCTTTCTCATATTGAAAATTGCTCTCATGTTTTCGGAGAACATACAGATGTGCTGTGTATATTAAATACTTTTTTACTGTTGTGAAATGTTTCTTGGTTGGAGTGGGTGGTATCTTTAGTGAGCAGTGCTCACAGTAATTCTAGTTTTGGAACTAGCATCTACTAAAAAGTCTGAAACAAATTCTCTGCAGTTTAAGCAGAAATATGCTGAAATTAAGTCAAAGTATAGTACATATACAAGGATCTATACAGACAGATCAAAAGATGGTGATAAAGTAGCATCAGCTGTTATCACTGATGATCATGTCACTTCAATCAGAATACCGATTCAAAGTTCTATTTTCACAGCTGAAGTTAAAGCTTTACAACTCGCACTCGAACACATCGAAAATATACAGGAAAAGAAGTCGATTATTTTTTCTGACTCTCTTTCCTCTTTGCTTGCTTTGCTCAACCCCAAGTTGAAGAACCCTCTCATTTTGGAACTTCGTGAGAAGTTAACAACTCTCATGTCTGACCAATATGATATCGTGTTTTGCTGGTTACCCGGACATGTAGGTATCGCTGGTAACACCAGAGCAGACAGTGCAGCAAAACAGGCTTTAACAAAGCCTCTCACTGATTTTAAGATCAATTTCAGTGATTTTAAGCCTCATATTAGTAGTTACATCAAATCTATGTGGCAGGCGGAATGGGATGGAGCGACAAATAACAAACTCCATCGCTTCCGACCAAACATATTTGATCACTATCCATCCAGTAACCTTTGTAGAAAAGATCATGTTATTCTGACACAATGTCGTGTTGGTCACACACGACTTACACATTCCTTTCTGTTAGAGGGTAATATGCGACCAGAATGTGTTCCATGTCAGCAGGTGTTGTCAGTGGAGCACATTCTCTTAAATTGTACTGATTTTAATCTTGTTAGAGGGCAATACTTCACAGTTGGATCCCTTAGAGATCTATTTTACAATACGAGCCCACACAAAATTGTATCATTTTTTAAAGTAATCAACCTTTTTAACAAATTTTAAAATTGTTTTTATTCTTTTAATCTAGACTCATCAAGCTCAGTTCATCAGGTTGATTTAGAAGTAGATATCTTTCACTTATCTCATTACTCATTGTTATTTAAATTATTCTTGTCTCTGACATGTCTTTGTGATTATCCTTTATTTTTTTTCAATTTTTTACTTCATAATATTGACGTTTTACTCTTCTCTGTTTTCTCGCCACGATATAGCCTTAGCTGCTGATGTGGCGTTAAGCACCAATAAATAAATAAATAAATACCATTCTAGCGTTAGTTTTATTAAAATGTTGGGCGCCAGTGTAAATAAACTATGGAAGAGTTTTGATGCCACCAACACAAGTGATGGTCAGCATGCAGCTGTGTCAGTCATGGTGACCGAAACCATGCTGAAACAACCAACAATTATCCCAGTTATTTGGCTATACCTACCCTATACCTGTCATAGTGAATAAGGGTGACCCCCCGCCCCCATCGCCACCACCATAATGTTATCCCCAAGAGGAATAAAATAATTTCCAAATCATTAGAATGCACGACACTGTCACTGGAGTGGCTCACCCTTACAAAGATATGCGACTTTCACCCAGTGCAGTGCCCCAAAATTACAGCAGAAAATAAAAAAACGTGGAAATAATGGCCATCCACCTCTAATTCAACTTCCACCTAATCTAGCATTTCCCCGTTTCGAATCCCGATGCAACAACACCCACAACAAATGAAGATCAAAATGGAATAAAAGATAAAAAGCCGAAATTTTAAGTCGAAATTTCGATATTGTAAGCCGAAATTTCGAGATTTTATGTTAAAATTTGTTTTTAAAATGCTGAGAGATGAAACCTTAAGAGGAACGTGAAAAGAAACATATGCAAATGACCAAATAGCACACTGCAAAAGGGCAATTCAATTTTATGATGCATTTTCAATTCCTTTGCATTTTATACCATAAACATGTCAAGAGCCGCAAAGGGTTTTTAATAACATAAATATTTAATAAACTCTCTTTCAATGATCATTTTTTCTTAGAATTCATTGTCATTGTTGTGAGAACCTCTACAAAATCAGTGTCAACAGGTCTGTATTTCTATTGTGACTTTGAGCTGAGACCTGGAAATTTGATATATTGTACCAAAATGAAATAAATTGGGAAAGTTTAGAAAATATGGTAATGAAGCTGATGTAAACAAAAAACTTCCATGTTGATGTGGGGAACAGATTTTGTCTCAAAACTTTTGTGGGTGATTTCTGTCATGTTTACCGAGAGAGTTTTTTGCTCAGCCCAAGTACCACTGTGCTGAAAACTGCAGAATCCCAGAAACACACGAATATAATCAAACTTGATTTGGCGACAAGTTTGACTTGGTGACGTTTCAGTTATTGCATTTCGCTTGTCCCAGTTGCAAACAAAGAAATGTTACAAATAATGTAATTTTTCAACTCACCAGAGAGATGTCCAATGACGTATACATGCCACTTTTTAGCTCATCTCGACAAAGTCAAGCTGAGCTAATCTCATCGCTCTCCGCCCGTCGTCCATCAACACCATGTTTTGGTCTTCTCCTCCAAAGCCACTGGGCCAATTCAAGTGGAAGTTTGTGTGAGTGATGGTCCCAAAGGGGCATTTCATTTTTGTTCAACTCAGCATGCCCAGCCCCATAGGGAAGGAGTGGGGGAAAATGCTCCAAAATATTTTTAAAATCTTCTTCTCAAGAACCAGTGTGTAAATGACTTGATATTTGCTATGGAGCTTCCATATGAGGTGTAGAATCAAATTTGTTCAAATGAAGTTCGTGAAGTAATATTTGGCTTTGTAATAGGAGGGGTAAGATTTTTGGCCCCGCCCAAAATTTCTATTTTCTGAACCCATGGTCCGGTATGAACCAAATTTGGTTTGTGGTAGTATTGGGTCATAAGTACTTGACCCATGCAAAAACAAAAATTCCAGCATCCCCATGGGAACCCTGGGAGCTAAAAATAGAAATATTTTCAAATGCCCATATTTCCCAAACCCCACGGAAGAGAGAGCTTTTATTTGGTATGAAGTATCCTGAAGTTTTAACATAGGGTAATATGGGGAATATTCTTTAAAAATCTTCTTCAGAACCACCAGTCAGAATCTTTTAATATTTGGTATACATCATTGTTATGAGGGTCAGATTCTAGATTGCTTGAACCAAGTCCCTAGGTTAATATTTGGGCTTCCTACAGAAGCCCAAATTTTATCTTTGTTCAATATGGAGGGTAATTTAAAAAAATCTTCTTCTTCAGATCCATCAGTCAGAATGCTTTGATATTTGGTATGCAACATCTCAATGGGGGTCAGATTCAAGTTTGTTCAAATCAGATTCCTAAGTATATATTTGGGCTCACTATGGTAGCCCAAATTTTTACTTAGTGCAATATGAGGAAATTTCTTTAAAAATCTTCTTCTTCAGATCCACCAGTCAGAATGCTTTTATAGGGTATACAACATCTCTAGGGGGAGTGGGGGGGGGGGGGTAAGATTCCAGGTTGTTCAATTCGAGTGCCTAGGTTAATATTTGGGCTCCATATGGGAACATGAAATTTAACTCAGTACAATATGAGGGAATTTCTTCAAAAATCTTCTTCTTCAGATTCACTTGCTTTCACATTTGGTATACAACATCTCTAGGGGGGGTCAGATTCGTTTGTTCAAATCGTATCCATAGGTTAATATTTGGGCTCGCTATGATAGCCCAAATTTGAACTTAGTGAAATTCGAAGAAATTTCTTTACAATTTCTCTTCTTCAGATCCAACAGTCAGAATGCTTTCATATTCGGTACACAACATCTCTAGGGAAGTCAGGTTTAACTGTGTTCAAATCAAGAGCCTGGGTTAATATTTGGGCTCTCTATGGGAGCCGGAATTGGCCATTTTGCTGAAGAATTAAAAATTTTGTATTCAGTACCCTCTAGAGGTACTAAGATTAATCCACATAGGTTGTATCAAGGGGCTTCATAGGGGAGCTCTACATTTTACTTATGATCAACTGAAGAAAAGGCATGATGCCCAGATTATTTTTGTCACTCCTGAGGGACTCAAGGATTGACAGTGTAGCCTTTGGAGATGGCTTGCTTAATGTAGACTCATTCTTGGACTCTGTTTAAATTGTGTTCTGTACAAGATGAGCACTTCAGGCACTGTGGGGCCTCTTGTTTTTCTGATGTGATCCCGACTGTATGATTTGCATCATACCCAGTCAATGGAATGTCGTCGGAAAACAATTACTTGGGGGTTTTCTCCACAACAGCCAGTAGATCATACGCCGACCCGGCTTGCGTTGAAACTACATCGTTTTTTCCTGAAAAATAAACCCTGCTAGTTATTAGCAAAATCAAGATGTTTGTTGTTTGTTTACACCAGCTTCACTGGCAGAGTTAGAGTTATTTTACTCGCATTTCTTTCATGATACAGTATATCAAAACTCCAGGTCTCCTGCAGGGCATATACACTAGAAAAATACAGACGTGTCAATATAGTGTTTGTAAAGGCTGGGTTGTATGAGAATGAGAATAACTGCTGAGACACAAGGGTCTTTAACTGGTAGAGTGCTGGAAGACCTATTTTGGGCTTTACTAAAAGTGACAGACAAATTCTGTCTGTAGCTACATTCTGCCTGAGGAAGCCTTTATTGTCCCTGATATGAATCAGATTTTTTATACAATACCTTGCTCTCTGACGTTTAATTGGATAGTGCCTATAAGGCACTATCCAATTAAATGTAATAGAGCAGTACATGATAGGCTTTGATTTGTTGTCACAAAAAACTCAGCACTTTACCAGTTAAAAGTGAAATTATCAAATATTTAACTTATAAAATATCTTTTTTCATAGTCTCTGCATACCTTATTTATGATTTTGAATGAAAGTGCTCCAAGAGTACATCTTAAACTAGGAATAAATAAAAACAAAATTCCATGCGATGATTTTCTCCATTGTTTCTGTTTACATTCCCCTTAAGAAAAATGTAATGAAATCATTTTTTTTTATTTTTCAGTTCCCAGGCTTGGCGAGTCGTGGTTATTCAAAATGAATACAAACCTTAATGTTTGTGGGAAGAATGGTGGTTGACAGTTTTATCTTGTGATGGGAATTTTGCATTGGAATCGGTGCTGAATACTGAACAAAATGAATAACATTTGATTTGAAAAGTATAAACAGGATTTTCTTTTGTCACTATATGACAGAACTGATTGTAATTCCAGAATGAGACAATTTGAAAAAAGTGAGAAGTCAGTGCACAACATGGAGTAACTGATGTCACTTTACAGATCAGTGATGTTTATTTAAAGTAATATAAAGTTTCCAAAATTAAGGAGTTGGAGAGCAGCTTGCATCGTCAATGGCTGTGCATTGAGCACTCGTTCCGTTCAACACGCAGCAATAGCTGAAGCATGATGTGTCATTGTGGGAGAGCTCGAGATGAGGGTCCCTCTTGTAGTATGGGGTCCACCTCAAAGGAAATTTTGAAATTTAGTACCCCAAACTCCTACCTCTTCAAAAGATGGGGGAATTGTTGTCCCGCCGGGATGCACAAGTTACAAGCGGTTAAAATGGGCTTAGTGGGGAGGGAGGGGGGGGGGGGGGCGTGGTGACTCTAGGTAGAGGTGCAGACTGCAAGCCGAGAGGTCCTAGGTTCGAATCATCTCACCTGTGTCTCTGGGCAAGACATTTCGTCCCCATTGCCCACGTGGGAGCATGGTGGAGTTGTGTACTAAGGCGGACTGCATGTCAATGATGCACCTGTCTTCAACCAATGCTAACCCTGCTTGTGTGCAGTTGGTATGTTGGGGAGCTGACAGTTGCTCGCTGTTGCTAGGTGGACCTCTCTGGGTACTCCGGCTTCCTCCTCCTGTAAAACTGTCATGGTCTTGAAAGTGTAAGGGAACGGCAAGGGCGTTCCCATTCAAAGATAGGGGAACTTCTCTATCCCCAAAATTGTGTGCCCTAGATCATGTAAAATACGTTACAAGTGAATGCCTGAGTGTTTCTCGGCTATCGGAAAGTAAAGTCTTTTTTCCGTTTTTGCATGTCTCGCAAAAAAGAACACACTGCCTCTCTTTCCTCAGGACAGGGAGGTAGCCTCCTGCTGGCCCACACCTTCAATGGTCTGATTACATTCTAGATTGACACCATTTTGTGTCGAAGCATTTCATTTGCATCATAACATCACTGTGATGTGTACAATGTACCAGCCAATGAGAATCATTCTTAAATCACGTTTTTACATGTCCGCTGGATTCCACATATGGTGTTCTAAGCACATTTCTCAGTATCTGTATTGCATCACACGGCAATCGTAATATAAAATCACAATTTTGTTCTACAAATGTCCCCTTATGTATCATATATCATTAGTTAGAACTTAGAAAGTATTCGTGTCGATTAAATAAATTAACTTGAAAGTGAGACTTTTCTCAGAAAAGGCAGGGGGCCTATTTTCATTACGATCCAGTAAGTTGATCTCATGCGTATAATTCTGTGCATTGTCATTTTTCATCTTCGTAGAAATTATCTTCAAGATATCTTTATTATTAAGTTCAAAGGTGAAGTTTGTGTTCACATGTTTCTATTTATAGCATACCCGTCCATGCAGTTTATTTCGGATTGCAGTTGTTGATAAATATGCTGTGGGCTTTATTTAAAACATAACTGTGCTTTATTTAAAATAATAAAGTTTTTTTTTTATCAATTAATGCTAAAATAATGTACAGTTGTTCATGGTGGTCATTGATTTGAATAGAAGCGAAGTTGAGTGGAAACTGCATGCATTAAGAAATTAGACAGTCTGACAGTTGCTCGCAGCTGCTCAGTGGTTCTCTCTGGGTACTCCAACTTCCTCCATCCATAAAACTGTCCGACATGATGTAGCCCTACTGAAAGGAGTTAAGTTCCAGTAAACAAATAACTAAACAATATTGATCCATTCTCAAAACTGAGATTGTTTGTCAGTTCAAGTTTTGCATGTAACATTTGAATGAACCATAGAGAAATGGCAACCTCTTTTTCACGTGAATAGGTCGAAGTTTCTGAAATGAATTTTGTTGAAAATATTTGAGACTGTCAAAGGAACTGTTTTCCTATCACTAGAATAAAATATCGTACATGAAAGCTGTATGGGTGTATTTGGGGCTTGCAAATATCCACCTGATTCACAGTTAATGGTTGTGTGCATTGATGTAACAATTTGTTTTTTTTGTCAAACTCTTAAGTCATCTGTCAATTTGTGTAAGGAATGCGATGCTGTTATGACTGCCTGAAACCAGTCCAGCCTGTATATAGCCCTTCGCCTATGTTTATGTTCAATCAGCTTGAATATTTCAATTGGTCAGAAAAGCAGCCAATATAATTAAAAACCATTCATTTTTTTGAATCAACGCAAGAAATATTTCTCCATCGAAACTTGATCCAATCTTTGATGACAACACCAATACTATTGCAAATGTTTGTTAAATAATTATGAAGAGTCACAAAGGCTCTTGTTTTATGAATACACTGCGAAGTTCCACAGTGTTAATATCCTGAGATTTTCAAGGTGAATTAAATACTTATTGGTGGGAATATCTATAACTGGAGCATGAAAGAATATATGTATATTATGTGTGGTAAACAACATCACATCGAATCAATGGTAGTCTGTGCGCAAACTCAACAAAAAGTGGATAAGGCCTAAGAAATTTAAAAATCTGTTTCTCAAACCCTCCCGCATGGTCATTTTGGCTGCCGCATGCTCTTTTTAAATGGTTTATGTCTGATATTTTACCCAAGTTAATAAAATTGATAAATTTGTCCCTTGTGTGCAACAAGGTTTAGCATTGCAAAGCCTTCTTGCACTCAAGGGACGAAAACACCACCATCCATGCTATTCTGTAGATTATGAGGCCTAAAACGTAAACAAACCAAGGACATGAACTTTTGACTGCAAAGATTACAAAAATAAAAAATAAAATAAAAAAACCCTAAAAAATGCCTGCATGCAATTTTAGAAAAATGTCCGGAGAAACAAATGATCTACTTTGTGAGGCCTAATCAAACAACCAATAACACTGAATTTCACTGGAGTCCTGAGATCATAGTTTTGTTTCTCTTTCCGGTAAAGACAGTGTTATTTTATCGAAATAGACGCTTTAGGTTCCGCTCTACAGTTTTGCACAAGGGTGAAATTCTAAACATAGGGATTGAGTTGAAACTAAGGCAATGTAAAATGGAGATATATTTGTAGTATCAGATATTTAATTACATGAGACTATCAGTTGGACAAGAGAATTTGAAGTTTTGATCCCAAAGTTGGAGTCTGATACATAGGGGTAAATGAATTATAGCAAACAGTGGCTTTGAAAAATTGGCTATTTTTTAAAATGTCATTTATACAGTGGTTTGTTACCAGACACGTAACTAAAAAATGAAATGGACATGTATAAAAATTTTGTTTTGCATTTTCGAGACTGGGGATGCTATGCTTCAGGGGGAGGTAGGTGGGGTGTTTTGGTAAATTCTGCTTTTGAGGCTGCTGGGTGGCTAAAAATGACTGGTTTCGGCATTTTTTTCACACAATTTTGCAGGTTGAAGTCTTGCCTCTGACAATAAATTATTCCACACACATTCAGATGGTTTATTTCTACTTAGATAGTGTTATATGTTTGTGCGTTGAGTCCTTGGGCAAGGCACTTAATCCTGATTATCCACGTGTGCACACGGTGTACTGCACGTCGATAGCAAGTCAGAAAATAAGCAGACTGTCATCTGCAAAATGAGGTCCCCAGAGGGTGACTTTAGTGCTGCTAGTTGCATCACTAAATTTACCCTCTGTGAACCTCAGTCTGAATCAGGTTCTCAAAACTAAACAGAAAGAGGAACTCAGAGGATAAATTGACCCACTGTATGGGATAGCATCATCAAATTCACCCCCTGGGGCCCTCATTCTACAAATGTCAGACTGCTTATTTTCAGGCCTGGTCGATAGTACACTTATCTTAACCAGTGCCAACCAATGCCAACCATGCTTGTGCGTTTGGGAGTCTGACAGTTGCTCGCCGCTGCTCGGTGGTTCTTGCCTGGTGCTTCATCTGTAAAACTGTCTGACACGAGGAGACCCTGGCTGTCAAGTGTCTTTAAACTCTAATAATAACTGGTAGAGAGCTAAGTTATTTTTGGTCATTAAAATTTGTTCACATGTCTTTGCCTTGTTACAATTTAGGGGAGAGTGCCAAGAGGCAACAACAACAAGGCAAACCAATATAGATTAAGGAATTTCACTTCTAAGATAATATGAAGCACATCCACAGAATATGACACCTTTAGGCTGGGGTACCTGCTCTTCCTATAAAAGCCCTGATAGTGGCTTCTAGCACTCTACCAGTTAATAATAATAATACTGTACTGTACAGTACAGTCGCCATGGACTGATTGTAATCTACACATGGACAGTCTTTGCATGCATTTACCAGGTGCTAAAATTAATCATCAACAAAATTTTAATTTATGAAGCACTGGGTTAGACCTGATGCTTTGGTAATTAAATTTGTGGTGAATATTCCTATAATTAGTGTTTGGAATCTAATATTATTATGTTCGTGTAAATATTGCCAGTCCAATAGCTGGTGTACTGTAGTAATAACAATAGTAATAATAATGTGGAAGTTCTCTAAAGTGGGAAACAGAGGTACAAAGACATGTGGCAAGAAATGAGAGCAGGAATATAACTATAGGGCACTTTGTTTCCTGGAAACACTGAAAACACTGGAAACAATTATACTTTGCTCATGTATTATCGCCTGGTAACAATTCTGCTCAAGTATTATCATCAAGTAACAATATTTGGTATTGCAATCATTTAGAATGTTTAAATCCCACAAGTACTAACATTTTTGGAAACGGTGGAAAGAGTGAAAACGGTGGAAACAATATTTAGAAAATGTTTAAATCCTGCGAATACTAACATTTTGCAGACAGTGGGAATGATGGAAACAGTGGAAATGGTCAGTGGGAATGGTGGAAACAGTGGAAATGGTCAGTGGGAATGGTGGAAACGGTGGAAACAATGGAAAGGGGTGAAACAATATTTAGAAATGTTTAAATCCTGCAAGTACTATAATTTTTGTAAATAGTGGAAGAAACATTGGTAATGTGGGAAAATGTAGAAAACGGTGGGAAATTGTGGAGACAGTGGCAGCTGCGGGAAACGCTGGAAATGTCTGATTAAATGCTCCAAGTCCCCTCCTCCATTTCCACCGTTTCCAATGTTTCCACCGTATCCAGTGTTTCAACCATTTCCAATGTTTCCACCGTTTCCAATGTTTCCATCATTTCCAACGTCTTCAGAATTTTAGTACTTGGAGCATTTATGACTTATCATGTAAACACTGAAATAAATTTTAATACCAACCGTACTTGCTGGGTTGTTGGGAAAAAAATAACAAAAATCTCATTGTTTCCAGTGTTTCCTGAAAACAAAGTGCCCTGTAGTTTTATATTTCTGCTCTCATTTCTTGCCATATTATACAAAGAACTGAACATTTTTCTCGTTTCATTTAAGTGTCTTTTGTAGGATTTTTAGATATAATCTTTCCCTCGTCCCCAGTTTTTTTTAGCGAAATTTACGAAACTTGTCCAGTATATTAGGTCTGGACTGAGCGTTAGTTTGGTCCAGACTTAATTTACTGAACTCAGTTCGTGAATTTCATTAGATGCACACTTTGGGCCGGGGAATCAAGATTTTTCCTTGCTTCAGGGAAATTACTCGAAACCGAATCGAATCGACTTCCCTCATTAATTCGTTGGCCATGGTTTTACATTGCTTCAAGGGATCCACGCTCTTCCATAAAACACTCAGATTAACATGTGATGTCTACCTTAGCCACTGTAGCGACATGAAACTCTCGGCAACCATTGGATACAATGGTCATATCGGGTGGGAAGTTTCCAAGTTCATCATGGTTTGAATTTTTATCTCCCCCCAAACAATTCAGGAGATAAAGCTGTTGTGCTGTCCGTCCGTCTCTGTCAGAGTTGGTTTCCACTCTTTAACTAAAAGTCTGCTTGGCCAACTGGAACCAAACGTGACATGTGGGTTAGGTATGGTGAGAAGAAGAACCCTATTCATTTTGTTATCATTGTGCCAAAGGTGACCTTGAACTTTAATTTTATTTTTTAGTCGAGTTTTGACGAAGTTTGACGAAGTGGCGGGCGGGCGTCAAGTGGAGGGTGGCAGGCAGCGGGCAGAAACAATTCGTTTCCGGGCAATAACTTTAGTTCTATTTGATGTACCTTTACCAAAATTATACCAGAGGTTACCCTATAGGACAGTAAGACACCTGTCGATTTCCGAGTCTCGCGCCCCAAGGTCAAGGTCACTGTTACTATAAATAGAATAATAAATAGAATAGCAATAACTTTAGTTCTATTTGACGCACCTTTACCAAACTTATACCAGAGGTTACCCTATAGGAAGGGAAGACACCTATTGATTTTGGAGTCTGCGACTCCAAGGTCAAGGTCACTTACTATAAATAGAATATTTTATGACTAATTGGTTTCCGGGCAATAACTTTAGTTCTATTTGACGCACCTTTACCAAACTTACACCAGAGGTTACCCTATAGGAAGGGAAGACACCTATTGATTTTGGAGTCTGGGACTCCAAGGTCAAGGTTATTGTTACTATAAATAGAATATTTTGTGACAAATTGGTTTCCGGGCAATAACTTTAGTTCTATTCTGTGTATCTTCAAACTTATATCACAGGTTACCCTATAGGAAGGGAAGACACCTATCGATTTCAGAGTCTGGGGCCCCAAAGTCAAGGTCAATGTTACTATCAATAGAATGTTTTGTGACTAATTGGTTTCTGGGCAATAACTTTAGTTCTGTTTGACACACCTTTACCAAACTTATACCAGAGGTTACCTTATAGGAAGGGAAGACACCTATCGATTTCAGAGTCTGGGGCCCCAAAGTCAAGGTCACTGTTACTATCAATAGAATATTTTGTGACTAATTGGTTTCTGGGCAATAACTTTAGTTCTATTTGAAGCACCTCTACCAAAGTTATACCGGAGGTTACCCTGTAGGAAGGGAAGACACATAATGATTTCGGAGTCTGGGACTCCAAGGTCAGGGTCACTGTTGCTACAAATAGCTTATTTCTTCAGAATTTAATGTCAAAACTCGACTTCTGGATCTGTGATCCTCTTGCTGGATTTTTTTTTTATCAAAGTTGGTTTTCACTCTGTAATTAAAGTTCCACTTGGCCAACTGAAACTAAACTTGGCATCTGGGTTAGGTATGATGAGAATAAGAACCCTATTTGTTTTGAGGTTATTGTGCCGAAGGTCAGGGTCACAATGACCTTGAACTTAAAACATTTACCAGAGTTTGCTTCTCTAATTAAAATTTTGCGTGCACGATCGGAACTTAACTTGGCTTATGGATTGAGCATGATGAAAGGAAGAACCCTGTTTATATGTTGGAGTTAATGTGTCAAAGGTGAAGATTGCAGTGACTTTGAATTTAAAGTTTTATCCATCAGAGTTGGTTTTCGCTCTCTAAGATGTTGTTTGCCTGATTGAAACCAAACTTAGCATGTGGATAGGGCATAATGAGAGGAGGACCCCTATGTATTTTTTAGGTCATTGTGCCAAAGCTCAAGGTCACAGTTTTATCGTTTGGAGCGAGTTCGGTTCTCTTAATTATTAAAATTATGCATTCCTGATCAAAATCTAACTTAGCTTGTGGGTTGCACATGATGAGAGGAAGAATCCTACATATTTTTTGGTCATTGTGCCAAAGGACAAAGTGACCTTGAACTTAGAATTTTATTGGTCCTGATCGAAACCAAACTTGACATGGCATCAAAACAGATAATCTTATCTGTATTATTTGAGTAAATACTACCAACAGTGGCTGTGTTAATTTAATGTAATATATTACCAAGGTTACAGTATCAGGGTGATTTTTGGGGGGTGTTGGGGGGAGAGAGGGGATTGGCCACCTCAGGTGGCTGCCTCTTGTTTCAAATAACCGGGATGGTTTCGGAATGCATAGATATAAACACTTGGCTAAACTTGACTTCAGACATTTGTTGCGGTCATGATATAGCCATAGATTCTGAAGGACACCATATACATTAATAAAGAAGAGCACACTTGTTCTGTTATGAAAGTTTTAACCCATCTGTTGCATGATTTACAAATGTTTCGGTCCATATATTTTTTTACTTCCAAATCATGTTCCTTTTTTACAACTTTTTCTATGCTAGGTAAGTTTGCACACAGCTGTGTTTGTATGAGTTGAGTTCACTTTCAGCATCTATGGCTGCAAGTCACTTTCCACATCCACCATTACAAATGATGGCAAAACAACACCATGCTTATTGAGCTCTTACTAGTTTTTCGCTCTGTGTTAGGTAAGGTTGCATTGCATTTAGGAGCATTCGTTTATCAGAGCTTATTGTAACTTTTCAGAATCTACGGCTATATTTGTTTACTGGGGCGTTGTGTTCTTATCTTATTAATTTAATACTATGTTTGATAATTTTGTGTATATGTTTCCATGTTTTAGTGTTGAGGTCACTGCTATCATCTGTGCACTCTAAAATCAGTTGTGTCAAGAATTTACCCAAATTAACAGGGTTGAGTGAATAACGTGGGCAGCATAGGTATTTGGGTTCATATTCACTCATCTCAACTGATTTGGGTTGATTTTCAACCCAACTGATTTAGAGTGCGGTATTTTGAAAACTAAGGTCAGTCCCAGTAACTGTACCTATTGTTACTGAGATGCTATTGAGATTTCAAGCGTCCCTTTTTAGGACTCTCTTAAATTTGAGTTTAGATTTATTCATGTATTTGGTGTTCATGGTCTTTTTGAGCAGCTTAGGCTAGATCATAATTTCAGCATGAATGGTGTTTCTCTTTACTGGTGTTCAAACAGTTTAGCATCACTGAATTTTTCTCGATAACTGTGTTCTTTTCATCATACTTCGTTTCCTGCAGGAACCTCGGGAAGTGGAGCAATGCTTGTTTACTGTGTTAACAAGTTCTGCTTTACTGGTAAAATAGGACCCAGAACCAATGCCAGGGGTGGAAGTCCAACTGGACATCATAGGTATAAATGATTGGCTATACATTTACTTGACTTCATCCCTGGGGTCAAGATATAGCCCAAGATGCTGAAAGTGACCTTGAACACCAAAAAGTGTAATAATTAGACCTCATATCCCCGTAAATAAAGATATGTTTTACCAGAATAATGCCCTCGTGAAAACCCCAGGAAGTGATGCAGTGCTTGTTTTTTGTGGTAAACAAGGTCTGCTTTGCTGGTAAAATAGGACTTGGAACCAACTCCTAGCATGAAAGTCCTATAACGTGAGCAGCATAGGTATAAACAATTGGCTAAATTTGACTTCATCCCTATTCTGTGATCAAGATAGCCGAAGATGCTGAAATTGACCTTAAACATCAATAATTTTTTTAAAAATTCAGTGGTCATTTCGTTAGGTTTCCATGGTGTGATACAGCTGGGCATTACATATCTCAATGTTACTTCAGCTGAGCCCCTTTATTATACCCCCACTTCGAAGAAGTGGGGGCTATATAGGAATCGCCCTGTACGTCCGTCCATACGTCTTTCCGGACATGAAATTCTTGTGTGCGCAACTCCTCCTACATTTATCAATCAATTTGGACAAAACATTTCAGACGTCATCACTACCAAGTGAACATGCGCATATTCCAAGATTTTTGATCTGCGACAATTTTAACCAGGTTATCTTCCTTTGACTTAGATTTATTGTGTCTTTCCATCCAAACAAATTCTTGTGTGCGCAACTCCTCCTACATTAATGAACCGATTTTGATGAAACCTTTCAAACATCATCTCTACTAAGTGAACATGTGCATATTCCAAACTTTTTAATCTGCGACAATTTTAACCAGGTTATCTCTCTTGAACTTTGATTTAATATGGGTTTCTACATGAAATTCTTGTGTGCGCAACTCCTCCTACATTTATCAATCAATTTGGACAAAACTTTTCAGACATCATCACTACTAAGTGAACATGCGCATATTCCAAGATTATTGATCTGCGACAATTTTAACCAGGTTATCTCCCTTTGACTTAGATTTATTATGTCTTTCCGTTCGAACAAATTCTTGTGTGCGCAACTCGTCCTACATTAATGAACCGATTTTGATGAAACCTTTCAAACATCATCTCTACTAAGTGAACATGTGCATATTCCAAACTTTTTGATCTGCGACAATTTTAACCAGGTTATCTCTCTTGAACTTTGATTTAATATGGGTTTCTGCATGAAATTCTTGTGTGCGCAACTCCTCCTACATTTATCAATCAATTTGGACGAAAGTTTACAGACATCATCACTACTAAGTGAACATGCGCATATTTTTATACTGTACCAATGACCCAGACTTAGCTGGTGCTAACTCCAACAAAACCAGGGCCAATCCCCAAAATTTGCATCCAAAACAAAAAGAAATCATGTCCTAAAGGACCTCCATAGTACGCCTCTACTGCGCATGCGCAGTGACGCAGTCGTCCCGAAATTGGCGCCAATTATCATTCTCTGTTTGGCCCTTCATCAGTCAACATCTCACTGATCTTTGTGCTTGTAAATCTCAGTTTAAAGGATGCCAGACACGTAATTTTTGGAGAAAATGTGATTCTAAGGAGGATAGAAGGAGGAGAGGAAAAAGAAGTGGCAAAAAATAATCAGGGCTGTACTTAAAATTTTTTGATGAAATTATGTTAAGTTGCCTATTTTCGAGGCATGGGCCTCTTGTTGTCATTCTTGCTAATTGTTGCACTGCTTATTCAGTGTTTCCTCTCCCCTAGCCTTCTAAAGTCCCCCCTGGCAATTCTCCCATGCTTTTGGCATATTTTTGAGAAGTTTCATTTCTAAAATTTCCTGGGAGAGTTGCTTGGTTACAGAATGTTTTCTGTTATTTTCCCCATAGTTACGTTTTCACCCATGGGTGTATAACGTTTGTGTTCTGCATCTTCCATCTGATGTTCTACAGATTCTCCCCTGGGAGTCTCTGTTTTGCATCAGATAGAGTGTAATTGATGACTGATTCCGGGCCAGTTTTTTCAGTGCCTGGAGTCATGTTTTCTAGTGTGTTTACACTGTTTGTTTTCATTGGCAACAGCCTTTTTTGAGGGGGGCTGTTTGCCTTTGTGGTAGTTTATCTCATTATAAGATACATTTATATTATTCGAAAGTGTCTCATTAATTATTTTATATAAATTTAAAATTTTTTACCACACTTTGCCATCGGATCCATCGGGGCTCAACGTTACTTTTCAGCAACTTGGGCTTCTCTGAAAAAATATTTTTTCAAAATTATTTTGTTTTGCAATTGTTTTTTCATTTATTAATGGATCATGTTATTATGTATCTTTGTGTCGGGTTTTTGCGAGTAACTAGGACTTATTTTTGTTCTTTCACAATGAAGGGACATTGTTCAAATTGTAATAGGAAGAAATCTTCCTCTGACTTTCATGATCATTGTATTAATTGTAGTCAGTGTTCTCGCATTAATCCCTGTCCTATATGTGAACATTGGGATGAGAAACATTGGAAACGTGTGTCACGATATGTTGTTTCTGGAGAAAGAGTGATGCCGGCTCTTTCTCCACAAGGTCACTCTACTCTCTCAGTTTCTATTTCAGAGGAACCAGAACAGGGTGATGTTTCCATGTTATCTTCTTCAAGTGTGCGTCCGTCGTCACAAATGAATTCAGAGCTAGCGGCAAAAGTGCTCATGGAGATTAGACAAATGTCGTCCGCTAGCTCGCCCGGTGTAGCATCCATTCACCGAATGGTTCGGCAGCCGGGTTCGTCCGATGTGGTCCAAGAGGAAATTTTGGGTGATGCGAGCACTATAAACATAATAGATGCACACCCAGTGACGGCGGATAGTAAACGAGAACGGAGGAAGCCTTTTAGTCCGGTTCCTAGCTCGTCCAGGTCCAGCCGGGCCGCGAGCGAGAGAGGTCCCTCTCTCGTACAACAACATCTGGGACCAGATGTTGTGGTACAAAATGTGTCTTTAGCGGAGCATACGTCCGTCGCTCGGGACGCTCCGTTGTATAAGCAGTCCGCAGAGACTGTTAAGGCTTCCTCTTCTCGTCAGCGCACACGACCGCACCTTGGCTGCGTGACCTCCGAGATTTTACCAGCTTCGCCGATGAAGGATTCTTCGGCGACCAGGTCACACCATCCGGCAGCCAGGGATTCGAGACCGATGGACTCCGGACGTTCGCATAGGAAAAGTATGCGGGAGCCATCTGATGCGGAGCTGCCCTCGGCGAAGCAGCGAAAGACTGCGCCTCCGCAGGTCTCGACGTCGGACATTCTTGTGCAGATAGCACAGCTTATCGCAGCATCCCAGCAGCCGACAGAAACGGTGTCGGATCGAGAATTATCCGACGGCGCTGGGTCGGTACGCTCCGCCGAAGCATCGGGGGCGGACGACCGGCAACATCGGGAGGTCCGACCGGATGGTGAAAGGAATACGGATGAATTGGAGCTATCCCTTTCGGAACAACATAAAGCTGCCGTGGACTTCATCCGGCACTTTCTCCCTCAAGTTGTTCCGTCGGGCCAGACTGCTGCGCTCCGGACAAGAGAATTATAGCGTCATTGGACTCTGAATTTTTTGAGCGGTTCAGGGACATCGCTCCCGAGTTTCCGTCGCAGTCCAATAATGTTGCAAGAACATTTGAATTATTGAACGACGCTATATTTAAACTTGCTTCCAGGACGGGGAAAGCAGGTTTCTTGTCCGCTAATACTCTTAACCTGCCTTTCATTAATGCAAGGAATAAATTCGATACGGCAGGACAGGGTATACCGAGAGTTCCTCTGCGTATGGACGACGAGGCGGAAGACTTAGAGCTATCATTACCGTCGTCTGCTTCTATTCCAACTGCGGTGTTGGAAACAGCTATTGCGTCTAACAGAGCCAGTTTAGATGCCTTATCTTACGCAGATCACCTTACTAAGGCGTTATCACTGCGCCTTCAAGGGGAAGAGTTTCAGGATATACAATCCTCTTTAAGACTTCTTTCAAGGGCAGTAGCTTATTCCATGTGTAACTCCGCCCTTTCAGTGGCAAATCTGGAGTTGGTTAGACGTGACGCAGCCCTAGCTACATCCACACTAGTGGATTCTAAGGTGAAGAACTCTCTTAGAGTCGCTTCGGTCTCAGGAGAACTTCTCTTTGACGGCAAGCTTTCCGCTATTTATGATAAAATTAAAAAGAAAGCTAATGATTCTCTGTTGTTCAGATCCGCTCCTAAAAAGTCGGATACAGCAGACACGAATAAGACTGGCACTTCTGGGTCTAATGCGCCCAAGAGAGGTTCCTATAGAGGTTCCGGTGCGTCCTCTTGGTCTTATTCGAGAGACCGTCAGGATAGCGACTCTCGTTCGGGACGTCCTTCAGGCCGGGATAATCGGTCGGACGCCCCGAGGTGGACGAGGCGAGGTGCGGGTCGTGGAAGACGTGGTTTCTCCTACCGCAGGCCTCGCAGGTCCAGGAGGTGATGGCTTAAACCTCTATCGCGTTCCGGTTGGCGGAAGGTTGTCGAGTTTTTCACAAGAGTGGGCGTCGATTACGGACGACCCTTGGGTGAGAGGAGTGACTTTGGAAGGTCTAAAGATATCCTTCAAACGAAAGCCTCCATTAACTCGAAGTCCAAAGTGGACTCATCTTCCGTCAAATCCACAGAAAAGAGACGCTCTGTTATCAGAGGTGCAGTCTCTTTTAATGAAGAACGCGGTAGAGGTCGTAGAAAACCAGGAATCTCTGGGATTCTACAGCCATCTGTTTCTGGTTCCGAAACCAGACGGCTCGTTCCGTCCAGTCATAGATTTGAGCTGGATAAACAAGCTGATCGTCGCTCCGAAGTTTTATATGGAGACGATTCGATCGGTCAGAGCGAGTATTCGGGTGAACGATTATGCAACGAGCATAGATCTCAAAGATGCGTACTTTCACGTCATGGTACATCCGACATTCCGAAAGTATCTACGCTTCGCAGTCCTAGGAGTGGTGTATCAGTTCCGGGCCATGTGCTTCGGATTGAATCTAGCACCCTGGGCTTTCACTCGGGTAATGAACTCGGTAATGATCTACTTCCGAGCTCATTCGTCTGCGGTAACGTCGGCCTACCTGGACGACATTCTTCAGAGGTACGGCAACGAGTTAACGCTTCAGAACGATGTTCAGAATCTTCTTCTATTGCTCCGACGTCTCGGTTTCATAGTAAACGAGGAGAAGTCGGATCTGGTGCCGTCCAAGTCATTCACTCATCTGGGAATGAGCTTCGAGACGCACAACAATCTCGTTCGTCTTCCGTTAACCAGAGCGAAATTAGTCAGTTGTTACGCTCGCGCGGCGAGAGAATTTATGAGACTGATAGGTCTGTGCGGAGCCGCCGCGGATCTCATTCCGATGGGGCAGCTACGCACACGTCCTCTTCAAATTTTCCTGACTCAGAATTGGAGTGTGAAAATTCATTCGCTCGATGTAGACGTTCTCTTGTCAGATCAAGTGAAACAAGAGATTCAGACTTGGGCAAACATTCAGTGGTTAACTCAAGGAGTTCCGCTGCAGTTGCCGGATCCGAGTTTTACCGTTATGACGGATGCCAGTCAAACAGGTTGGGGTGCATCATTAATCCCAACGGATTCGAGATGCCAGGGTCTTTGGGATCCGCAATTCCTGTGCAAGCACATAAACATCAAGGAAATGATGTCAATTTGGCTTGCGTTACGTCACTGGATGGACATTATTCACGATGCTCATGTCCAAATCCTATCCGACAATACGACAGTAGTGGCGTATATACGGAATCAGGGAGGCACTCATTCAGTTCCGTTGTTCAATCTAACAGAAAGAATCCTTCTGTTTGCGTTAGAACATCACGTTCTTCTTTCGGTCCGTCACATACCGGGTCGTCTGAATGTGCTAGCAGACTCCCTTTCACGAAAGGGTCGCTTGTTGCCGTCGGAGTGGACTCTCAACAAACAAGTATTCAATCAGATTTGCTACCAATGGGAACGGCCAATGATAGACTTATTTGCGACACATCTCAACAATCAGTTGCAGACGTATGTGTCCCCGTGTCCGGATCCCCGTGTCCGGATCCAAGAGCATTTGCAGTAGACGCTCTGTCGATCCCTTGGGACGGAATGATAGGATATGCGTATCCTCCAGCGCCGTTAATTCAACAAGTATTGCTAAAGATAAAACAATCTCAATGCAAGATTCTGTTGGTAGCATCTCTGTCGCCACAGAGACCGTGGATAAATCTACTCAGGTGTCTGTTGTGGGACCTACCGCGGAAGCTTCCTCCACGAGAGGATCTTCTTTCGCAGGGGAAATCGCGCCAACTCCATCACAACCCGCAAGGTCTCAACCTTCACGTTTTTCCGTTGTGCGGTCCTTCTTGCATGGCAAGCACTTTACAGGACGAGCAGTGGACGCGATTTCTAACTGTAGGAGGACCTCCTCTTCGCTAAACTATGCGGCTAAGTGGAAGGTTTTTTCGTCGTTGGTGTAGGGATCATTCTGTAGATATATTTGATCCCTCTATACCAGACATTGCAAACTTTCTAGTATACTTGTTTGACGAAATCAAACTGCAGCCTGTTACTATAAAGGGTTATAGATCTATGTTATCTGATACCTATGCACATCATGATAGTTTACAAATTGGATCTAATGTCTCTTTATCAAAATTGGTTAGAAACTTTTCGATAAATAGACCCAGAACTCTTAGATTAATTCCTAAGTGGAATTTAGCTTGGGTTCTCCTTAAATTGAAGGAAAAGCCATTTGAACCTCTTGGGACAGTAGATTTCAAATTCTTATCTTATAAGACAGCTTTTCTCTTAGCTTTCTCTTCTGCCAGAAGAGTCAGTGAGCTTCATGCACTATCGGTGGATGATTCTCATTATCGTAGTGTTGGGAACACTATCACCTTCACTACTAATGTGGGTTTTTTAGCTAAGAATCAGGCTCCTAATAAATATCCGGAACCTATTGTTATTAAGGCTCTTCCGTCTTCAGACGGGCGTAGGCCTTTACTCTGTCCTGTTAGAGCACTACGTATCTATAAACAGAGATCTCAGTTTATCAGAAAGGGACGGAAACGTTTCTTTCTGTCTTTGATGCCTAATAGAAAGGACATTTCAGTCCATTATATTGCTAGATGGATTCAGTTAACTATCTGTACTGCTTATGAAGATTTATCTTCTTCTCAGCAGTCTGTGCTTAAGATTTCTGCTCATGAAGTAAGAGCTCTTTCTACTTCCTGGGCTTATGCTAATAGTGTTGCTATTACAGATTTAATGAAGGCTGCTTATTGGTCTCAGCCATCCACATTTACGAATTTTTATCTCAGAAATATTGAGTCCATTTCTGGAGACCTGCATTGTTTAGGTCCGTTATCTGTTGCTCAGAATGTCGTCCACTAAACAGTTGCAACTATAGTTATGCAGGCTTTCTGTTCAGGCAGTGACTCCGTCCGGCTGCCCTCTTCGCTCTGGGCTATTTGACCCAGGGCAAGGGGAAGGGGGGGGGGGGGGTGTTCCCTTAGGTCACCTGCTTTATAGTGAAAAGCAAGGGAATGCCTCCTCCAAGTCAGTATTTCTGAGTCGCTTCCGGGATGGTTTTAAAGTGTAATATTAATGTTTAATTTCATTCATGTCTTATTTTTAAAGTGTAGCTCGGTGTGAAGCATTTGTATATGTCAAGTGTCAAACGGGCTTTAATATACAATACTCGGACACTTTTAAATGATTATAAAGAGTCTCAATTCTCTGGACTACTTTATTTATTGGCTTGCTTTAAAAATAATTAGTATAAGGGTTATACTGGATGTTAATAGAGAACATGAATGTTATTGTGCTCAATTATTAAGGGTAGTGTATCTTTCTAATTTAATATTAAATAAGAAAGATACATGTAAAGCCTAATACTCCTTTTCTCCTTAAGGGGTTACCTCTTTACTATATAGTTGAGCTTATTGGATTTTCCTCTATGTCCTAGGCCCTCCAGCCTGTTTACTATTCAGCTAAGTCTGGGTCATTGGTACAGTATAAAAATGTTAAAAAATTTATAGTAATTTATATATTTTTTATACTTACCAATGACCCAGACGGGGATGGCCCTCCCTGGAGTTGGGAACTCTTGCCTCCCCGCTGAGTACATAGCGCTGACCAGGCACTGCCAGTAAGAATGATAATTGGCGCCAATTTCGGGACGACTGCGTCACTGCGCATGCGCAGTAGAGGCGTACTATGGAGGTCCTTTAGGACATGATTTCTTTTTGTTTTGGATGCAAATTTTGGGGATTGGGGGGCAAAATTTGTGTTTGGCCCTGGTTTTGTTGGAGTTAGCACCAGCTAAGTCTGGGTCATTGGTAAGTATAAAAAATATATAAATTACTATAAATTTTTTAACATTCCAAAATTTTTGAGCTGTGGCTATTTTAACTAGGTTATCTCCCTTTAACTTAGATTTATTATGGGTTTCTACATGAAATTCTTGTGCGTGCAACTCCTCCTACATTTATCAATCAATTTTGATGAAACCTTTCAAACATTATCACAAAACATTATCACAACTAAGTGAACATACGCATATTCCCAAATTTTTGATCTGCGACAATTTTAACCAGGTTATCTCCCTTTAACTTGGATTTATTATGGGTTTTCAAATGGGATTCTTGTGTGTGCAACTCCTCCTACATTAATGAACCGATTTTGAATACATGTTGCACATTGTAAATGTGTTTTTCCAAATGTAAACCATATATGTGTGGGCTCTTTAAGTATTCAGTGCTGTTCTGTGGAAGGCCACATGCAAATACAAATTTCAACAACAAAAAATGATCTTTATGTATACATTTCCTTATGGCCTTCGCCTACATGATCAGAAGTGCATTCCTCTAAAAACCCAAAGCGGGGGTACTAATCACCTTCAGTGATAGTTCTAGTTTCTTTAGCAGACTTTGCATTCTGTTGCTCATATTTGTAATGGCGAAAGATTCACAGAGATGTATCAAAATGACACACAAAGCACAATAGCTGCCATATTTTAACTGGTGAATCGATTTGAAATATATACCACACCAGTAATTGGTGATTGGAGTGTGACGATGAGCAAAAAAACATGTTTATTCAGCATAATAAAAAAATGATAACCTGGTTTGGGAGGAACAGTGTGGATTGTCTCCCTTCGAGACAGTCTGTAGTGTTCAATCTCAAGCTTGGTCAACCTTTTTTCAAGTCTGTGCAAATCAATTCCCCAAGTTCATGTTAGGCTTCACTATGGGAGCCTGAATTTTAACTTGGTGCAGTGTGATGAAAAATCTTCTTCAGATCCACCGGTCCGAATCTTATGATATTCGATATACTCTGAAATTAATTGCGTTAAAAATTAACCCAAATCAACTGGGTTAAGTGAATATGAACCCTATTAGGTACTCTGATTTTGAGTTGACTTTCAACCCAGCTGATTTTGGAGTGTATACAGCATAATACTTAAGAGGGTCAAATTCAAGTTTGTTTTTAGCTCACCGAAGGGAGCTAAACTTATTACTTGCCGTCCGTCTGCTGTCGTGAACATTTTTCAAACGACTTTTCCTCTGAAACCGCTAGGTCGATTTGCTCAAAACTTGGTATGGATGTTCATTACCATGTCAATTCAAGTTTGTTCAAATGAAATGGACATGCCCACTTGAGGCCCCATAAGGGGCATAACTCCGATAGCACCCTATGTATATTAGAGAAATTACCAAAAAATCTTCTCCCGCACAAGTGGAAACAATCATTTGATATTTGGTATACAGCATTATGGGGTGGATCTGATTCAAGTTTGTTCAAATCGGCCCCCCTGGATTCATATTTTAATTCGAACATAGTGCATTTCAGGCAAATTTCTTAAAAAATCATCTTCTCCAGATCCAGCAGGCAGAATCTTTTGATATTTGGTATGCAACATTGTGGGGTGGATCTGATTAAAGTTTGTTTAAATCGGCCCCCTGGATTCACATTTGGGCTCAGTATAGAAGCCTGAATTTGAACTTAGTGCATTTCCGGCAAATTTCTTAAAAAATCTTCTTCTCCAGATCCAGCAGGCAGAATCTTTTGATATTTGGTATGCAACATTTTGGGGTGGATCTTATTCAGGTTTGTTCAAATCGGCCCCCTGGATTCATATTTGGGCTCACTATAGAAGCTCGAATTTGAACTTAGTGCATTTCAGGCAAATTTCTTAAAAATATCTTCTCCAGATCCAGCAGGCAGAATCTTTTGATATTTGGTATGCAACGTTGTGGGGTGGATCTGATTCAAATTTGTTCAAATCGGCTCCCTGGGTTCATATTTGGGCTCAGTATAGGAGCCCGAATTCGAACTTAGTGCATTTCAGGCAAATTTCTTAAAAAATCTTCTTCTCCAGATCCAGCAGGCAGAATCTTTCGATATTTGGTATGCAACATTGTTGGGTGGATCTGATTCAAGTTTGTTCAAATCAGCTCCCTGGGTTCATATTTGGGCTCAGTATAGGAGCCCAAATTTGAACTTAGTGCATTTTAGGCAAATTTCTTTAAAAATCTTCTTCTGAAGATCCAGCAGGCAGAATCTTTTGATATTGGGTATGCAGCATGCTTATGGGGTGAGATTCAAGTTTGTTCAAGCCAAGTCCCTGGGTTCATATTTGGGCTCACTGTGGTAGCCCGAATTATAACTTAGTTCAAAATGAGGAATTTTCTTTAAAAATCTTCTTCTTTAGATCCAGCAGTCGGAATATTTTGATATTTGGTATGCCACATCCTTGGGGGGGGGGGGGGAGTGGCGGTGGGGGGGGGGGGGGGGGGTGGAGGGGAGAGGGGGGTGAAATACAAGTTTGTTCAAACCATGTCCCTAGGTCCATATTTGGGCTCACTGTGGGAGCCCGAATGATAACTTAGTTCACAATGAGGAATTTTCTTGAAAAATCTTCTTCAGATCCAGCTGTCAGAATGTTTTGATATTTGGTATGCAGCATGATTAGGTATGGTGGGTGGGGGGGGGGGGGGGGGGGGGGGGGAGGAGATTCAAGTTTGCTCAAGCCATGTCCCTAGGTCCATATTTGGGCTCACTGTGGGATCTTGAATTGTAACTTAGTTCGAAATGAGAAATTTTCTTAAACAATCTTCTTCTTCAGATCCAGCAGTCGGAATGTTTTGAGATGTGGTGTGTAGCATCCTTAGGGGGGTGAGATTCAAGTTTGTTAAAGCCAAGTCCCTGGGTCCATATTTGGGCTCCCTGTGGGAAACCAAATTATAACTTAGTCAATATGAGGAATTTTTCTTTAAAAATCTTCTTCTTCAGATTCAGTCGGAATGTTTTGATATTTGGCATGCAGCATCCTTAGAGGGTGAGATTCAAGTTTGTTCAAGCCAAATCCCTGAGTTCATATTTGGGCTCACTGTGGGAGCCCGAATGATAACTTAGTTCAAAATGAGGAATTTTCTTTAAAAATTTTCTTCTTCAGATCCAGCAGATGTATGCGTTTGATATTTGGTATGCAGCATCCTTAGGGGGATAAGATTCAAGTTTGTTCAAGCCATGTCCCTAGTTCCATAAAATTTGTCTCTCATGACTTCATTCCTTTGTTGTGTTGATGAACCATGTCTAACTGAATGTGACCCCAAATACTTCTTTGAACCACTTTGGCCAGTGAGCGATTAAGGCTCCTTGGGGCCTCTTGTTTCAAATTAAGCCCCTCGGTTCATATTTAGACTCCTTGTGGAAACCAGAAATTTAACTTAGTGCACTATAAGGGAAATTCTTCAAGGATCTTCTTTGGATCCATCAGTCAGAATCTTCACATATTTGGTATATAGCAGCCCCATAAATGTCATGTTTAAGTTTGTTCAAATTAGGTTATGGGTTGAAACGATTAGCTGAACTTCATGAAAGTGACCTTATACACCAATAAATAAATAGATGCATAATATACCTCAGTTGTATAAGTTTTTGAGTCTGAATACAAAGATGATTATCTACTGTTCTTTAAGTAGGTATCATAATATTATCTCATGAGTGGCTGCAAGGAAACTTAGATTTCCATTCTGTCACAAATGAGGAATTTCTGGTACCTAACTCACAAACAGTAAGTATTGTTTTTATTATATACATTGCATTGTATTAAGTGCAATTAAAAAACATGTTTTAATTGCACTTGTCACACCCAAACGCCGAAAACCCACAACGAAAAAGATCGACATTAATTGCATAAAGAGCCTCTCTTCCGGAGTGGTATTCCATCATATCTATTATGGCAAGACCCCCACACCTGCAAGACACCACTACCATCACCCTACCCCCTGGACCACCTAAAAGTAAAGGGGTGCTTGTTTACTGTGGTAAAAAGACTCTGTTTGACTGGTAAACAAGGAACCAATGCTTGGGATGGAAGTCCCCTAAAATGGGCAACATAGGTATAAACGATTGACTAAACTTGACTTTATGTCCATGTTGTCATGATTAGCCATTGTGCAGAAATATGAAACCCTGAACACCAGTAAATTCATGAAATAATTGTGACAGGATATTGAAAACTATTTGTTAGACATTTTTTGCTTCAATTCGGCTGCCGTGGACTGGTCACTTTCCCCGGGTGGCAATATTTCCACAGACACAATAATATTAGATTCCAATCACTAATTATAGAAATCATCATCAAAGACTAATTTAATGAAACCCCGGGTACAAACTGATGCTTCATTAATTAAAATTTTGCTGATGATGATTTTTGTTACCTGGTAAACGCTTGCATGGACATCACTGTTCACGCGGGGATTACGACCAATCCACAGTGACTGTACTGTATCTTATAAGGTGGCATATAACAAATTTTTTCAGTACAATAAAAGTGTTCCTAATTGGCAAAACTCACAATGCAATCCACATGTCAGATAACACCAGAATGATCTTGTATTGTGCCCAAAGTTTTTTTTTAATTCAACATTTTATTCATACAAATTTATATGTTAACGTTTATTGGAGTGTCATAGTGAATTCTTTTATAATTGAAGACCCTGTGGGAACTCCAGGAAGTGAAGCAGTACTTGTTTACTGTGGTAAACAAGCGCTGTTTTACTCGTAAAATAGGACCCAGTCACCATTGCTTGGGTGGAAGTCCTCTGAAATGGGCGACATGTGTATAAGCAATTGACTAAACTTGGTTTTATGTTTATTCAATCATTTTTTGTTTTTTTTAAATATCTGACTAAAAACCAATAAATAAATAAATAATTGAAGAAATGTTCAAGTGGAACTTTTCATATCTGGACAAATTCTCGTCTCTTGACTCTCGCCACTAGGCAGCTCGTAGCAATAGGACCAAAGTAGAACAAATTAAGAATAAATCGCTTGACCCTATTCGCCTGACCGATAGAAATCCAATTTTTTTTTTTTCTGAAAATGTTAAAGATATTAAACATACTAGAAGGGGACTCATCAAACCCACGTAGACAATCCAAATACAATTTTTTCTCATTGGGCCAAACTCTTCAAACTACAATTATAAATTCACAATCAGGGAATTTCCATCTCACCAGTCACTTTGCACGAGTTGCCAGTGGCGGGGGGCAGGTACATTTTGTAGGTATGCCAGTTACACTATGCCACCAGTGACCAAGAATAGTTGAATGGTCATCTGACAGTCCGATTCCAGTGTTGCATGCTTTAATCTCCAGGAGTCGACAGGTAGACAGCCAATCTGGCTATGCCGTCTCGTTGCGGTATACACGCATATATAATCTCTTTGTGTATTGTATGTAGTTATGTGTATATTTACATTGCTGTATATTGCTGAATAAAAATTCATTCATTCATTCTCTACATAGAAAGGTCCCCATGCTGCACCTATGTAGGTTAAATGGCCTGTGTTCACTATTTAGCCTACTATCTAACTATTTGACTGAACCCTTTGAAACCCTGATGGTTTCTTCTATGTCAGTTCAATGGCAGCAGTTGAAGAGGCCATATTATTTGGGGTTAGACCAATTAATATTTTCAACGTGCAGCCATAGGGCTGCACGTTGAAAATATTGATTGGTCTATACCACACATTTACCTTGCAGCCATCCCACTTAATGACATTATGACGTAGATTGTGACCCGGCCAGAAAAGGCCTCTGGGGTTAAAACCATACAAATTTGCCTTTGTTCGAATCTGTAGTCAATATTAGGAATCAGTTCCAGTGTAAAAGTAGAAAACATCCTCAACACTGTGTCCTTATGTGCCGCAACAGGGTTGTAGCACTTGGACACAAAGTTCTGTCTTCCATCATTCTGGGTCGTCTTATGTGTGTTGTGCCTCAGTCAGTTTACATGGGGGTATTCTCATTTAAGTAAGACATTCTTAGTGAGTCAGCTGGAGGAGGTTGAGGGGCATCTTAAATCTGAGTTATCCATCCTTTGAATATTGTCTGTTCATCCAAAATATCCTATCGTATTCATAACATTATAATAGCTGTGTGGATTTCACAAAACTTGACCCAACAGTGAAGGACAGAGGGATGGTGTTTTGTGCAGCACCATCAAGTCCACTGACAAAGGTGATGGTCACATGATTATGAATAACTTTATAAAAAATGGGTATATTTTGATGCAATTTCACAAAAGTACAAAAAAATATGTGTAGCATGACACCACCAGGTCCATTCAACTATCTGTCCATCATTCTGTTTGTCTATTTGTCAGCTTTCTGGAATCTTGTCTTAATGAGGACTCCATCATAATGGCTGAGGGATTTTACCATAACACCACACAAGCCAGTGACAAAGGAAAGGTGTGTTACGCATCAACATCAGATCCAAAGGACAAAAGGTCAAGGTCACAAAATTATGAAAACTCAAATCTTTTTGAATTCCAAAGTTTACAGAATATTTTCATGTCAGTTGCATATCTGCCCAAGTCAATATTATTTCCTGAGAGTTGTTAAGCAACTAATTCAAAACAAGTTATTTTATTTTAGAAAATAGACACATAGGGCATGAGTTGGGGGTATCAGTGTGCTAGCTGTGAATCCCGGAAAAAACCCCTACCGGAAAAAAGCCCTCAAGAAAAAACCCCTACCAAAAATAACGGGGGTAGGAAAAAACCCCTACCTTTTTGGATAGATAATTAAAACAATGAATTTTCAATGAATCTGATCAATTTATTCCATGTAACCCTTTCCACTGCAGTAACCCAATAACACAATGTATGAAATAAGTGATGCATAAGTAATAAATACTATAATAGCACAACAAATAGCACAAAAAGATAAAACAAACAAGATAAGTATACACAAAAGACTGAGAACAGGTGAAAATGAGTTTCAACAAATAGCACAAAAATCGTATACTATACAAGAAAAAAAATGGAGGATCTGGACACTGGTGTTAACCCTTAACCTAATTTAACTAACTGTAACTAATTTAACTGTTTTTGAGAATTTCATAATTTAAGGACGATTGTATTCATATTTTTCAATAAAGCCATGGAGATATGGATAACATTGGAACTGGCTCCATGAGCCGGTTACAATGGCATCCATATTTCCATGGTTTTATTGAAAACTTCTGGTTGTTTTTTGCCGGTAAAGGGTAAACACATGTTTACATGTAGACCTACAATCTTATATTAAAACCAACACCTTTCAAAAAGTCATGTAAATTCTTATTTCCATCTTTGTATTCCACACAAAGTCTTTTCAATCTATCATTCAACATTTTCGTGTTTTTTCGAATTCTTTTTGGTAGTTTCTCACCAATGAGGTTTGCATGTAGCAAATCTCGCACTATGGCATTGTCTTGTTGCATGGCCATAATAACCTTCCATATGGAAGGGTGGTCGTGTCCTAGCAAATGCTGAAAACCATTATTCCAGCTTTCACATAAGTTGTTTGTTCTGGCACCATCATTAAGCGTAGCACTGTTCACATTCCAAATGTCTGGAGCATATAAGGGTGGAAGCTTTCGAAGTCGTACACTTGGAATGTCACCCTCATTGTTGTTTCTGCTAATTACTTTCCTGTATCCACCAGATACATACGTTGAATCAAAGTAAGTAACTAAGTCACATAACTCCTCTGGGGCATTATCCTTCACCCATTCCATGCCCACAGGCACATCCTCTATGGGCAAAAATGCCAAGGCATTTAGAATGCCACACCAATGTTTGATATGTTCGTTGTCCTTGTACAAGGCTACCAGACCCAAACTCTGTATTTTTCTATGTGTAGATTGGCTCAAGTGGTAAAAACAACCCTGCCTTCTTACCGATTCGCCAAATGTAACATGTATGGCATTTAACACAGCTTGCTCAAAGTCAGTTACAATTACTTGCGGGTCCTGGAAATAACCATACTCCTCTGACTTGTTCAAAACAGCACTGAAAATTTCTTCATATGACGATTGTTGTTTATTCCTCACTAAGGCATACACACACGTTATGGCTGACTCACCAATAGGGGCACGTATCACATATACCTGAGTAAATATGCTTGGAGCAGATGAGAACGTACCGTCCATGAACCATACACTTGAGTTGGATAAATGTTCTAAACAATCTTTGGTGCCAAAAACAACTACACGATTTGACGAGTCTGGACCAGAGTCATAAATGAGGAATTGTTCTTTATCATCTCCTTCCGTCAAACACCAATCACCCTCGATGATACACTCGCCAACAGTCTTAGGGTTTGGAGGCAAACTTTTATTCTGGTTGTTTCGTATTGTCCGCTTGACAGACTCCTTTTTGCCCAGTGCCACTCTAACCTCTGTTGAAGCACCAACCAGTGTGTCAGCCAGCAGCTGTACAGGTTTGCTTCTAGAAAGTTTGGCCTTATCTTTCAGTGATGATTTCAGTTTTGCTGCTTCCACACTGGAGTTGTTAGATGGGTGACTGTGAGGTGTTGTCATAGAACATGTTGTCATCTGAAAACAAAACAAAACATTAGATTAGATGTATACATATACCAAATCAGTTTGATATATTTATAAATATGGTTTGTATAAAAGGCATATTTGCTCATAAAACTTCTAAAAGTGGGGAGAGGATTGGTTATTGCATTGGCCTGAACTGATTTCTCTTCTGTCACGATATGACCTTACTTGTTGAAAGTGACATTAAACCTAAATAAATAAAGGGTTTATATGTATCTCTCCACATTGATTCGAGGTGGGAACTCTGCACTGGGGTGAAGCTACGGGCTACTCTATGTTAATGGGTTGAGCCATACTCCCCACTTTATACACAAATCTACTTTTGTGGCCCTAGATCCATACGCTTTAACTAGCCGTCGAGCTACGGACCGCCGTCAGGTTAGTGAGTTGAGCTGCACTCCCCATAAAAGGCATATTTGTTCATCAAATTTATTTTAAAAAAAAAAGAAGCTTTATATTCTTACCTCTAAATTGGTCTTTAATTTCCCAACACAATCAAATGAACCACGGTTGCTACATTCCCACTGAATTGAATTTTTCAAAGTTCTCTTTTTGGTATACAAATAACCATCGAATGCTACCTTATGTCCACCTTTGTTATTAGGTATTAACTCCATGTTGGCTGTTTGATAACTGAATTTAAAGCTTTAAAATCCTCATTTTATATCTTTTGAACAGTGTTGTTATAATATTAAAAAAACAGAAAGTCTTTGAAATTAGGAATGAGTGGCTTCTGTGTAAGCAAATGTGATAAGTGATCATTACAGTTTACTGATGTAGCTATGCTTCTCTAAAACATATCAAGTACTAGTCTATAGGTTGTTTTGATTGTTAAATCTGAATTCATAATTAACAATGATCAATAGATAACACATTTTCAGACACAATTATAGAGCACAAAGGATCTTATAACAACATTAAAAAAATATACTGCAGTGGAAAGGGTTACATGGAATAAATTGATTGATCAAATTCATTGAAAATTCATTGTTTTAATTATCTATCCAAAAAGGTAGGGGTTTTTTCCTACCCCCATCATTTTGGGTAGGGGTTTTTTTTGGTAGGGGTTTTTTCTTGAGGGGTTTTTTCCAGTAGGGGTTTTTTCCGGTAGGGTTTTTTTCTGGATCCCGCTAGCTGTCAGTCAGTTTGTCTCGTTTCCTTAAGGTCCCACTAGGATATATTGGCTTAGCTGGGGGCTGCTATAGAAAGACAAAAAAAATATCTTTATATAAAGGTTTTGGATACTTATGTTATGTACTAATTGAATGTAAACAATGAATTCTTATTGTTATCTTTCATGATCTTTATATAGTTATATGTATACTTGATACTGAGATACACACACACACACACATACGCACATCCCCACCACACACATACTCACCCCTACATACAAATATAATATAATATATTATCATTATACAGTTCTAAATTATTATTATATAATAAACTAGAGGACAGATATATTCCTGTCAACAGGTGTACCTACATGATGTATCTACAGGAAGGATATCCGCCATTTATTTTATTTACTCAGTAATTTAATTACTGTCTAAGAATATTTTAAACACCACCACCCCCCCCCCCCCCCCCCCCCACCCTCCAATGCATGATTGATGTGGTAGGGATTAATTCTCTTTGAATCGCCATGGGAACCCCAGGAAGTGAAGCAATGCTTGTTGACAATGGTAAACAAGCTCTGTTTCACTGGTAAAATAGGACCCAGTCACTAATGCTTAGGTGCACGTCATCTAAAATAGGCAACATGTGTATAAACAATTGACTGACCTTGACTTTATTTCCATGTTGAGGTCATGATTAGCCATTGTGCAGAAGTATGTGACCTTAAACACCAATAAATAAATAAATCTTAACTCTTTGAATGCTGCTGGTGGATATTCCTGTCCAGCACTTGGTTTCTTTTGTCAACGAAATAAGTATATCACCCTGAAAATTGAATGGATTTTTCACCCAGGATTTCTTATTTTACATTTGGATTAATTTTTCATCAAATTTTGTCACAGCTGCTGCACAGCAGACCAGACTTCATGAAAAATATCTTGAAAACACTCAGGGGGTTGGGGGTTGAAAAAAAAAAAATGTCAGGATACAAGGTCCGGGTGGGTGGGTGGGGTCCGAGTCCCAAAGTGCAGTTTTTGCCGGTGTCATGCAATTCTTTGCCAAATATAATTTTACAGACCAGTATTTACAACCAAAGTGAATTCAAGCGCTTAGATTCATAACTTAGAACAGAATAGAGCATTGGTAATGTGTTGGGGGCTCCATGTTAGAAGTTTTTCCCCATGTTTTACATTTCATTACGTGGGGGGGGGGGGGGGGGGGGGTCCTGTTCTGGGTATGGCAAAAATTTGTAAAACAAAAAAGTGATTCCCAGCTATTTGGTCATGATTTCCACTCCTTTATATTTCTACTAAGGCAGTCGGTCTCTTAGTGCTTTATAGCTCCTGTGATTTGATGATTCTGTAAGCCTCAGGGTGCTTCATGCCATTGGTCTAGTGTGCTTCCATGTATGGAACAATTGGAAAGATTGATAGAATAAAAATCTTGATTGTGGAAAACATGTATAATTTCAAGATAAATATTATTCTAGTACACTAACATAAAAAAATAAATAAGAGGCAATTCATCTCAGACAAGCCACCCTGGCATGGGTCAAACAACTTCAGTATTAGGTCTCTCTCAGACCAGCTGTACAAACTAAACATTTAACCGAAAAGTAATGAAATGAAAAACAACTATTTCTTGTGGACAGTTGAAAATATCCAGGTGGGAACAATATATTTTGGGCAGGGCTTCTTTGTGGTGGGATTCGACTGGTGTCTGAACAGCATAGACATGTTATACATCGGGGTGAGGGTTGTGTTGCTTGGAACATGTATGGGTGTACATCTGCAATTCAGTTGGTGGAGGTGGGTTCCAGTGGTTACCTGGGGATCTGATGCTGCATTTCCGTTGTGGCTTTATATGCAGAGAGATTTTTTTTTAGGGCCATCTGTGTCTAGGGATGCCTTGGATGCCCAAAAGCAGGGCTGGGACATCGGACAAGTTGGTTTGCGGCACCTTTCATGTTTGGGAAAAGTATTTATTTTTTTTTTTCATTCAGGTAATGTGAATACTTCGTTAAACAGAATTTATAAATTGGGAGTGACTCCCCAATTGTCTTTGAGGAAAAACTGGAAGGGGGGGGGGGGGGGTGTCCAAGACATGACTGGCAAAAATTTGCATTCAAGGGGCAGTGGGTCCCAAAAATTGAAAATGTAAAAATTTCCACCTTGTATACGTAATGTTTGGCCTGCCCACCCCCCCCCACCCCCACCCCACCCCCACCCCCCTGTGTGGGTTCAGAATTAAAACCTCTGCATGGCTAGCTATGGGCTTCTTGGAAGGTGTGCTCATCGTGTACACTTTATTTGGAAGCCTCTATAATCAATTAGAATTAGGACCGTGGTCCCCTTCAGTTTCTACACAACTTATGTATTTATTTTGGGGGGTTTAACGACACTTTCAACAGCCAGGGTCACCTCGTCTCGGGCAGTTTACGGGTGGAGGAATCTGGAGTACCCAGAGAGAACCACCGAGCAACGGCGAGCAACTGTCAAAAGTCCCCAACGTTCCAACTCCACACAAACAGGATAAAAATGGGTTGAAGACGATGCACTACGCCTTAGTATACAACGCCATCTTACCCCCACGTGGGCAGTTGGGATTAAGTGTCTTGCCCAAGGACACAGTGCAGTTGGGATTCTTCTACACCACTTGGAGCGTGTAGAAGAGTGTTGGGAGTAAATAACCCACCATTCATGTGTTTCACGGCAAATTGCAGCAGACAAATGCCTCAGTGCAACTCGCAGAGAGTGATGACTCGCCCTCTTCTGGTCTACGTAAGGCTTAGACTCGCTCAGTCCACGCCGGGATGCGGTGGCGGCCGATTACCAAAATTAAAAAATAGT